>QODF01000147.1:574873-614733 GCA_024372805.1 Oostethus manadensis
GTGTGTGTGTGTGCTGTGTCTGTGGGAATCCCACAGACCCCCCGTGTCTCGAGGGAGCTTGCGGTGGTGCTGCTCGCTGCATTGGAGGGGTGGCACATCCAGGTGCATATGTGAAAATGTAGGTGTGTGTGTGTATGCGTGTTGGCATGTGTGAGTGGGGGAACAGGGTTTGATGTGGGTACTGGGAATGGGGTGTGTGAGCACTGGGGGTGGGGTGGACGGGGCACGGGGGGTGGGGGGGTGTAAACCCATGGGCCCACTACAGGCGCCTGCCTCTGGTGTTGGGGAAGGCAATGGCCCGCGGCAATTGTGTCTGGGGCGGCCTGGAGCTCCCGGGGTGTTGAGTATAACCCCTGCATTGGGGGGTTGGGTGGCTTCTGGCTTCTGGCTCCGGGGGCTCTGGGGCGGTTAATATATTAGTATTATCATTATTATTATTATTTTTATTTTTTTCCCCTGTATTTTTGCTTATTTTGCTCTGTGACTGTTGTGGTTGTTGCTAAAATTGTGATTATCACGGTTGTTTATAATATGGTTGAAATATGTTTGTGAGGTTCTTCTGCACCCTTTCTTATATCCCCCACCGTCCCTTTTCAGGTCAGATCCGGCATCGAAATGTGGCGCAACAAAATTCATAATAAACGCAGTCAAATGCCAAGGGAGACTCATTTGGATTATGAAGTCTCCCTTGGCAAAGAAATTTTGCTCAGCATTTAAAGGCAGCTTGACTACCATTCGGCTATTATGATGCTGGATAAGACCAAAAAAAAAAGAGTTGAGCTTTATGCCTTGTCCACACAGGGCGTTATTAGGATTTTTTTTATTTTTGGCGGGTTGAAGAAAAGTCACGTCCACAATGTTGGGTTAGTAAACAGATGCATCCAGACGTGACAAATAACTGAGTGAAAACCATGTAATACACAAGGCCCACCTACATGTGGCGCTGTGAACAGACATGCAGACAGAACCATAGAAGAAGAAAGAAGGCATGCGCACAAGCCCATCATCTTCCGCTTTCCAAGGCTCGTCTAGACTCATTTTGGGAGTATAAGACAAAAAAATACCAGGACAATGTTGACTGCAGTGAGTCATGACACTCGCAATATTCCGATATTATGTTGGATTGTCGTCAAAGCTCACTTCTGGTCATGTGACGGCTACAGGGGGGTGACATCCTCTTTTTTCAAAACTGTAGCGGATTCCTAGTCCATACGGAAACGGTGACTTTCAAAAAATACCGTTTGAGGTGACCCAGAATGCCGTTCCCGTGTGGATGGGAGGCTAAAAGGATAAAATACTTAGCCGTTTTGACCTGACCGGCTTGTTATAACCAGTTTTATTATTATGATTGTGCCTGTTGTGAGATCATTTAAACCTTTAATAAAAGCCACTTGTTCAAGTCTGGTGCTGTGGTGGTCTCACAGAACACTTACTGACACCTATTGACCAATGTACAATACTACACCACAAGTTGGTGGTCACAATGGCTTATATTGTATTTTATTTACATTAGCTTGTTTGAAAATGCTTAATTTGCGCAAAAGATGACTGAGTATGCCTATGTTATGACTAAAAATAGTTGGTAGGAACCTTTGCAAAGGTCTGCACTGACTTTATGACTTCATTTCTTTGGATGGAATCAGAAGATAACTGCCTGATAGCAGCTTGCCGCGTTCTTGTCAGAGTGCACACTGCTGACTGCAGAAACTATGCTCACCACGACTGCTTTCGTCAACAGCTCAACTCTGGTGAGGGCGTAGGTTCATTTCCCAATCTTGCAGTGAACTTTCTAATCTATTACCATTGCATTGTTCTGCTGCAGCCTGTCGTCGTAAAGTCATGTGGGCTGACTGGTTTGTGACAGACTGGTGTCAGCTTGCCAGCATGAAAGCAATGCCGGGTGATTGATGGCATGCGAGAACCTCAGAGGACTTGCAACAGTAAGTACAAGGCAGCGGGAGAGGGTAGGGCAATAAGTACAGGTCTTCACGTTTCCCTTTTAGTTTTACAAGGTGGACAAGACTCAGCCTAGTTGTAGGTGACATATGCAATGTGTCTTACCTGCTTCCTGACACTGCCTAAAGACAAAGTCTGCTGCCATGCTGGTCCTGATGGTGGGGTCTTCCGTGAGATAAAACTTTCTGACCTAGTAACGGAGATCCTGTGGGGTTTTGGTAGACAAAAGTGTTGGTCAGCTGCAGGGCATTCACTCTGTCGCCTGGATTCCGACCTCTGGAGGGCTTGCTTCAGTCTTGTGTTAAAGACGGAGGATCCAACGTCTCTGTTTGACCTCAAGGCTAGAGGGAAAACAGGAGGTGGTGAGGAAGGCAGTGAAGCGGATGCAAACGATGATGGTGCTTTATAGCTGTCAGTTGATTCCAACAAGTCCATCTCAAACAGAGTGTGACATGAAGTGTCAGTGCTCGCCGTCTCTACTCCAGAGTCCAGAGAATCCGCTCGCACAGCTTTCTCCAAAAAAGAAGAATCCGACAACGATTTTATGGTTAAGTCCTCAGGAATATTATCCAGATATTCTGGCTCAGGGCTGGGTCTTTGTTCGGCCACCCAGGCTTCCATCAGATTCCCAAAACTCCTGTAAACATTCATCGTCAACGTCCAACTGCATCAAGATCAACTTTTAAGAGACAGCTTAAGGTGAGCTGCTCAAGTAGAATTCAAAATATGCACCTCCTTCACCACGCCTTCTGTCCACGGCGTCTGTCCTACCTGAGCTCAGAGCTGCACGCTGACACTCACACCTTCCAGTCACTCACTCAGAAAAGACAATGACTCAGCTGCACTTGTATGCTTCATGGATATGTATTGACCTGTGAAAAATGAGTGAGCTCTGACATAGTCCATTTTTGGAATGTTTTAGTTGTACAGTCACATTTGTGATCGGAAAATAATAGAGAGCCACCAATCACTTATGCGGCTACGTAGCAGGAAAATGAAAATACTAACGCTTAGGGTCTGATGTGCATTTACATTACAATTCATGAAAATGTATTATTAGTATTAGCAAATATACATTTACAATTGTTATATTATTTGAATATAAATTGTCAACATTTTCATTGTAGTTTATTTTTTATTTAGCAATTTTCATCATACAGAAACTTGAAAAAAGTAATTACTGGAAAAGTGACAATGGTAACTTTATTTAAAGTGCAATCCAATGTATTTATTTAATCTAAATATAGCATTTTATTTATATAATAATTATAAATAATTATAACTACAAAGAATTACATACATTCCAGTTAAGTCACATGACATATGAGTGTAGGAATGTGCACAATGGACATTCCTATGTGCTGATGAGATCTGAGCTATTGGACGGTGACACGCATACAGTACAGGTGCCTAAAAGCTCATGTGCTTTGCTTCTGTTGCTCTGTTGCAAGAATTAACAATTTACCGTACCTATAAATAGCATGTAGTTTACAATACCACCACGAGGGGTCGCTGGCAAACATTCATACATACTATGTCATGTATCATTTATTACCAAACAGGAAAATGTGTACATTATGTTTACTATTGGGGTTGTTTTAAAAAAATCAGATAAATTATTCCTAATTTTTACAAAAATGAATTTCAAACATTGCTGTTGGGAATCTGAGCTTTTGTTTGCAAGGATTGTCTGTAGCAACCAAGCAGCCAATACCTGAGCAACTAGTAAACGCTGATGGTGCACCAGTATGGAGGCATGCAGCCCAGACCTCAGCAAAGTTCCGCTCAAGCGTGACCGAAATTACATACCAGGGTGAGTATTTTGCATAGCCCAACATTTTGGTATACATTAAGGCAATAAAGTACTTCATCATAGGCTGTCTGTTTTCAGATACTCGGGGTATTGTCCACAGCTCAAGTTCCAAATTGGGAAGTCGTATGGGCAACTGACGGCCGAGCTGAGGAGCCCGGACCTGCACTCAGATTCCGGAAGACCTCCTACTGGGTCTGCTCGGACCCTGAGAGCAATCCCTGAGAGATCCTCGAGTCGAATCATACCAGGTTACACTGGTAGATATTGCTTTATAATATAATCATCTATAATATAATCAGTATAATCATTTATCCTCAGAGAAAATAATGGAAATAGAAATAATCTGTTCCACGGTCAAGTTGTGTCCATCGTAAAACCGCGGCAATGTTTGAAATCATATTTGTATAACTGTCCTACTGTAAAAAGAAGTTAATGGTACTTTTTGGAACTTATTTTGATTTGTTAAAAAAAATCTATTCAAGTGAAAAATAATGTAGCCACAGACTATTGTTGCACTAACAAGTCTTTTAATCCTTTTTAGCCAATCCCAAACAAACAAATCAGGAAGTCATTGATGGAAAAGTCACACTTATAGAAATGGCAGAAAGTTAAATGGTTTAAAATGTATTTTTTACATTTTACTTGATACATTTGTATGTGTGTTTTGGTGGTCTTATTTTTCATTTATTCCAATGTTTTTAATTCAAAATTTTAGCAGTTTACTTATTAATCGTTTTAGATTTGACACGTTTCTACACCAGTGGAAAAAATTCACTCATTCGTTCATTTTCTATACCGCTTATCCTCATTAGGGTCGCGGGTATGCTGGAGCCTATCCTAGCCGACATTGGCCGGGAGGCGGGGTACACCCTGGACTGGTCGCCAGTCAATCGCAGGGCACAGTGGAAAATACACAATGGCAGATTGAGTTCAAATATACGCTTCACCGTATGCATATGTAAATTCTGAACAAAAGAATTGGGACATCACCGAGACAGAATTATTGGAACACTTACTTCACATGGACTTCCTCTGTCTCGTGTTCTTCTTCCCTTACCATGCCTGTTTGGGAAGTTTTTTTTCCCACACTGTTAGGAAAGTACCCTGAATGCTTGCAAAGCGAGGCGTCAGCTTGAAGGCTGATTCAAGTGACGCTATCATTTTTCTCCCACACAGGCTTTGTGCCAAAAAGGCAGAACTATATTGCCTGCAGCTACTCAGAAACATGTCGGAGGGCATTTTCTGACTTTTACCAAGAGAGACATGCAAATATCCAAAGCGAGTCGACAGCGCTGCCACTTACTGTCAACAACTGCACTAGTCAGCAGTCAAAGGTATCATTATTTCACATTGTTGATTCATTATAGTACACCTACATAATCTAATAACTTTGTATGTTTATCATACCACCCCTATAATAAACATTGGTCCTCAGAATATACGGTATGATACAGCTCTTGCATTGGACGTCATTAGATTGTGCAGGTGGACCTAATTAAGTGTCCCGTAAGTGTATACCAACAGTGAACACGCCAGTTGCCTCCCGCTAAATTATGAATGGCGGGAGCTCAGCGCAGCTCACGTGTCATGTCGCCCACGTTTAGAAAAAACCCACACACAAATTGCCTCTCATTTCTCAGTGTTTATACAATAATGCTTGAATGCTTGTTGGGTTTTTTTGTAGGTCCTGATGCAGAAAAAGGCCCCCCTAACTCCAATCTCCAACAAAACCGTGTTGTACAAGCCTTTGAAGCCCTTCACCCCCATTGCAAAACCCTATTTGCTGGATGACGACCACCCCTACAAGTATTATATGTCAGGTACGAAGTACGAGGATAACTATGCTAAAAGGTTTTTTGATTGCTGGTTTAGCAAAAAAAACTTGCTGCTGTTACTGTCCACTTGCTTCGGGGCCTTGTGGTGCAGCTGATGGAGCTAGCTGTACTTACAGAGCAGAATTAGTATTTTTTTCATCCTTACATTTGATTTTGTGATTCATCCTCCGCGAACCAGGTTGCCTACAATCAAACGTAGCATTTTCTTTTTTTTTTGGATGTTTGAATTGTGATCGTACCTTGCAAGCCAAGAAGTGCATATAGCAATGCTAGGTGAACAGTGGCTTAGTTATTCATGGCTGTCTACGTCCTCCTCTCGAGAACTAAAACCACTGAAGTCGTCTTCTTCAGCGTCAAGAAGTTAACAGACTCATAATTCCTTCGTCATGGTGTCACTTTCGTTTTGGGGCAAATTAGCCCTTTAGCTTTTGCTGTCCTCTTCATCACAAAGTAGCCCAGCTTTTTCAAACCCATCGGTGATAGTAGATATTATGACATTGTACAGTAAAACACACCATAAGCCTTGCAATCCTACACCCACTCGATGATCCCAGCGTCACTCGTTAACGCAGATGATGAGATGTGTGACGCCTTTTTCCTCGAAGTTCAACATCTGCTTCTGTCCAAGCAGTTCAAACAGAATGTGTGGTAATTCTACACTTGATCAAACTTATTTAAGATTTGTCAGATACAGTGTAAGCATCCGCTTCGCTCATCAATCAGTACTTTCAGTAATTTTTTTAGCCATAAAGTAAAATTAGCTGAATAACTGTATAAAAAAGTGTGAGAAAAAAAGAAGCTCATACATAAACAATTATGACTGCGATGTAACAAACATACACAAATTTAATGCTATGCGATTTTCCCGTTTTGATTCATTCATTTTCTATGCCGCTTATCCTCATTAGGGTGACAGGTATGCTGGAGCCTACCCCAACTGACTTTGGGCGGGAGGCAGGGTACACCCTGGACTGGTCGCCAGTCAATCACAGGGCACAAAGGATTTTCCCGTTTTGGTTTGAGAAATGTTTTTGATTTGTGCTGTGGAGCCATCATAAACCCTTATTCAGAATTGTCTTAACTACTTCTCCGTGAACCAGAACGGAGCCTGCTGGCTTAAGAGTCAAATATACATAGTGTGAACACAAATGGTCACTGTGTTTGTGAAGGATTTACAGGCCATGTGCCCAAATCCCGCTTCTTAATTGGGAAGGGCTACCCTGTCACTACAAATGAGGCGCTCATCCAGTTTGGGAGGCAGCTTCCATCCATTCGGACAATTGATCCATCACACAAAAGGGCCGTGGTGCCGTCATTCACAGGACATATACCAGGCATGTGGCACACTGACACCACATCATTTCTATTCCAATTCCAAGTTATTAAAGCACCGTTTCCTAACTTTCTCACACAGGATACAAATTCATGTACGGACACACTTTTGGTCGACTTTCCAGGAAGGCTCTGGACAAGATCGCTACCAGGAAAGCCCATACAGCAACGTCAAGCTAAACCTTTATTAGTCATCCTCAAAACATGTGACTACAAAACAGATTTTGACACTTAGTACAAGAAGACAATGCTACTGTTTGATTTAAAGAATCCTCTTTGGATAGTATACAAACAATTCCACATTTATTGCAGAAACAACACGTTACAGTTTTTACCAAAAGATTTGACACATATAAATCTTCCTTCCATACCCTAATCTGTCTTTATAGCTTTAAAAAAATGGAAGATTGTATTTTGGTGATATCATGCAAAACCATGCAATGAACTATCCATCCATCCATCCTTTTTCTTCCGCTTATCCGAGGTCGGGTCGCGGGGGGAAGCAGCCTAAGCAGGGAAGCCCAGACGTCCCTCTCCCCGGCCACTTCGTCCAGCTCTTCCCGGCGGATGCCGAGGCGTTCCCAGGCCGACCGAGAGACGTAGTCTCTCCAACATGTCCTGGGTCGTCCCCGAGGCCTCCTACCAGTTGGACGTCCCCTGAACACCTCCCCATGGAGGCGCCCGGGAGGCATCCTAACCAGACGCCCGAGCCACCTCATCTGGGTCCTCTCAGTGCGGAGGAGCAGCGGTTCTACTCCGAGTCTCTCCCGGATGACAGTGCTTCTCACCCTATCTCTAAGGGAGAGCCCAGCCACCCTGCGGAGAAAACTCATTTCGGCCGCTTGTACCCGCCATCTTGTCTTTTCAGTCACTATGCAATGAACTTCATGAATAAAAATGTTGTGGTAGTAAAACACGCTATCAGGAACTGTTTGGAGAACTGGTCATGCTACTCGAACAAAGTTCTTTTTGACACTTTCAATTTAAATGTTTTTAAAAGTCAGTTAATTAGACCATTAACAACAACAGAAACCGAAAGGTTGCTTTTTGCTAGCTGCTAACTTGGTCAGCGTTAGCACGGCCCTTTTTTTACTACGTCTCAATATTACGGCTCTTGAAATCAAACTCATCATTTGACTTACAGCGATCGCTGAAGAAGGTGAGATTTAGTCAAATATGATGACGACAAACAAACAGCAAAAACAGAAGGTGTTGAGTCTTCCAGGGAAAGCGGCTAAAGCACTTTGGCTAGCATTAGCGACATCCTTTCTGTTTAGAGTAAAGGATTAGTGACAGCAGACTCGCAAACGGAAAACAGAGTTCAATTGAATGCAATAATGAATTAGGAAGTGACATGAGATTGAATTACCCACCCGTCCGCACAACAAGTGTCACTGAAGAGTAGCTTTAGTTAGCATTAGCATAAACCGTTCCACCTGTAACTCCGAGGAAGCAGCTAAAGCGCTCAGGTTAGCATTCCCTTTCCTAGAAATTCATTGTTTCCTAGTTGGAACACAGAAAACCAGTTTACCACCTTCTAAATATGGTTTTTAACGTTATTACATGAAATAACACCCGTATAGTCACTTTTACCCTCATATTTCCCCGTTTGTAGACAAGAAGAAAGACGATTTAAGCCCAACATGAGACCACATTTAAGCCTCGTCCACGCGTAGCAGGGTATTTTTTTTAACCGCATATTTCTCCCTCTCCGTTTAGGAAAAAAACGGTGTCCACACAACCCGGTATTTAATTTTATTTTTAAAGCGTACTCACGTAACCGCATGAATGCCCAACCGACACGCGGCGACTAAAATTCTATCCAATCGGAATCCTCCCATCATCCCGGCACTTCTGCAAAACAGAAAACATGGCGCCAGGCCCGTTCGTGTGGACTGACAAGGAGGCAGAATTGCTTCTAAACGTTGTTTTAAAACAAGAAGAAGATGCCAGAAAATGTCAACAAGAGTTCTGAGGGCATCCGTGTGGTTTCTGACGTAAGATCGGGTAGCGTGTGTGATGTCACGACATACTTTGTTGCAGGCGGACAGGTTTGGAAACGTAAAACTCGGGTTATTGGCGTCCATACGCAAGCGTATAACTGGAATTTTCTCCAAATCTACACTTTGCTTTCAGGGCCGTCTATCTGTGGGCTTTGTTTTGTGAGATGCCCGCCTACGTGTGGGCAGGACATCGGACTCCCACATGTGTGAGAGTCCCACCGTTCATCCAGATTTGACCACTTAATCCTGCAGTGTAGAATACTGCGTATAAAAACCGTACTCGAATGCGTCTTCTGAATGACTTATATTTGTATTTTTATTTATTAAGCAATTTTTATGGTCCGAAATGCTTTATGTGGGCCAGAAATATGTCAGATTTACCTAAATGTGCAACTTTTTGACCGATAATAGGCCAAAGTCAAACTCAAAACAGCACTGATTTATTAATTCATATATTCTGAAAAAAACCTGGTAGAGTGAAGCCAGAAAAGTAGATGACGTTGGCATTAGCAGGATCCTTTCAATTTGGGCATGGCTTCCTCTCAAGTTCTAATTGAATTCAATTCATAATTTTCCCTGACAAAAATGTGACAGCCTTTGTATTCGCTCACCTGAGTATTTAAATGCTAACATAAAAGTTTGTGAGTCACCCGCCTCACTAAATAGCTGACTCAGCTCAGATTCAAAGGCAGGGATGCCTGGTGAGTACGTGCCAAAGCTGTAACTTTAGTTGTTTATGTTTTCCGTGATTAATGAATGTATCATGCATTAACGTGACAGGTTAAAATGTGTATTTTTTAAATATCTTCTGTCTTCCTTGACCGGATGGATTGAGCCAAGAGTTCAGATACAGCCACTGTGATGGTCGACAGGACCTACAAATACATATATGAAATATACACAGTATATTAGGTATATATAAATATATACTGTGTGCAAGCAGCAAGAAGGCATAAAGATTTGCAGAAAAAATATCAAATACGGTTCTTACCCTCTCATTTGAGGTGCAATATGACTCTGTGTAGTTATCTGAAGCTTGGTGGAAGCTGCTCCAAAAAGTTTGGCCCAGCGTAGGCCGGAAGTAGAAGCTGTTCCACTTTCTTTCCTACAAACTGGGGACCTGGCACCTACACCATTAAGACAACAGTCTCTCTGGTCTTCGGGTCGCCAATCTGGAGCAGGAGCTTGAATTACCATTGGGAAGGTCGGAATAGGGGAAACACACTCCTGTAGTCTGTGACGTAACAACCTGGGTTCCAAGAGCAAGTCCAGCTCAAAGGGTAAGAGAGATAGAGGCTGCAGAAGAAGCAGTAGCTCCTGAAACAATGGCTGACAGCAACCCAGCGACATGAACAGGAAGCCCCAGCCGTGGTAGTGTGCTGTTACCACATCTGTACACACACCATAAAATAGTTTGGTTCATAAAGTCAAACAGAAACAATCCTCGAGACCAGACCTGTACCATTGAAAACCATTGGAAAAAGTCCTTTGGACTCCACACTTATCTACTATGCAACCCATTCTGTGGGACTCCTGGTTTTCAATTTATAGTTTTTGTGTTTTATTCTCCAGATGACCCTACTTTTTCCATTCAAGCATAGCCACAAAATGCTAAATATATATTTGGTACATTTTCTAGTACTTGAATTGCATATTGGAGTATTTGTCATATGCACAAATTAATAATTATACATATTTATTATTTGATGTGTATTGATATTATTATTATTATATAATGATTATGAAAAGTGGAAAATATAATATATATATATATATATATATATATACAGTATACTGTATGTATAGTAATCTTTACAGAATTGTTTGGGATGCAGACATTGTCCCGGGGACCTACAGCACAGGTGTCAAACTCAAGGCCCGGGGGCTAGATCTGATTTAATGTGGCCCGCAAAAGCCTGGTTAAAAATGTGGTTCAATAAAAAACCTCATCTTTCTTGCTAAATGTTTTTTTTTTTATTTTGACAAAAAAATATAGTGCACATCTTCTAAACTTTCATCTCATCATGCAACAACATATTCCAAGCATAAATCGTAAAAACTCGGATACGTGCTTGTTGTGTTGACATATGAAATCAAAGCAAGCTATCATATTGTTACACATATCTATGCGTCATGTAAAAATATTCATTAAAAAGATCAAATGCATGGGAAATTGTGTAATATCATGTGGCTATTACACATTCATATTCATTTACAGCAAATTCGCTGTTATTATCTGAGGGTAGCTGTAACTGTGATGTTGGAAGATCAGGTGATGAACAAAATACGCTCAATTCTGTAAGGAATGTATTGTCATCATGAATGTTCCTGTTACTAAATGGTCTCAGCATGTACAGTACATAAACCGATGTTGGCGTTTTGTAGAGGTGTTGATATAAAGCTGTCTCTTTATATCTTTTTGTCTATCTTTAGAACACAGAAAAGAGACCGACGTGGGTGTTCATGTCGCACATGATAGGCAAAATTCCATAAAAAGTGCAGTTTGCCTTTCACTTTAAAGACCACAATGAATGTGGAGTTAAATTAATAAAGGTTTAAACAAGTAAAACGTAAAAATAATAAAATACCTTAATTAATGAGTGTTGGACGCGGTAAAAAAAATATGGACTACTGCATTCTCTATTGCAGCCGTCTTAGTGACTTACTACCTTATACTATATTGTATAGCATATTGTACTGAGTAGTCTGGTTCTCTGACGTCCAAATTGACTGCATTTTTGTTCAATGGTTATCATCACATTTTTTATACACAATATGCCATCACTGAACATAACACCTTTTTCATCAACAATATAGTTCAAATCAACATTTTTTACTGTATAACCACCTAAAAATATGCACTAGATTGAATGTGCACTCACGCTTTAGACCGTGGAGGTGACTGAGCCAGAACTCCAACGCTCTCAAGCTGAAAGAGAGTTGAGGAATCTTGTAACACATTAGCCATCTAAACATTAATGCTATGATCAAATACCTACTTAAGCAAGCCCATAAGGAATGCCCTCAGCCTCATGCTATTGCTGCTAAGCTGTGGACACTGCATTATTTTACACACTAAATCATGGAGAACCTTTGCGGACGGACCTGTTCAACTCACGCAAACACAACACAGTCAATCAAACATTTCCTTTTCGATCCTTAACTAATTGACAAAAGACTATACCTGTCTCGATGGAGACTTCTACGACACTCCAGGAAGTGGTACGCCGCTGACCAATGACGACGTCCAGTTTGTGATCTCTGAGGCCGTCCTCCAGAACATTCTGGAGAGCTGGACACAGGCGATCCAAGACCAGACTGGCGATCATAGGACTTAGAGAGCTGGTACCTAAACGCATCTAGACAACAAGCATTGTTTTGTTTTTAATTTTCTTAATTTAATTTTTCATTTTTTTATTCTGACATTGTACATTGTTGTTAATGAGATTTTAGAGAGATTATTTATGAAATAGAAAAATGAGGATTTTTAAGGATTACTTATTTATTTTTAATTAATTGGTAATTAAATTGCTACTAATAAAAATAGTAATAATAACAATAATTGCCTATAATAAATTCATTGCCGTTCATCCACCATCTCCTACTGAGAGGTCGGGTTGCGGGGGCAGCAGCCTAAGCAAGGAACCCCAGACTTCCCTCTCCCCGGCTACTTCATCCATCTCCTCCTGAGGCGTTGCCAGGACAGTGGAAAAACATAGTCTCCACAACGTGTCCTCGGTCATCCCCAAAGCCTTCTACGGGTCCGACGTGCCCTGAACACCTCCCCAGGAGGAGTCTGGGAGGCGTCCTGACCAAATGCCCAAGTCACCTTATTTGGCTCCTCTCAATGCAGAGTAGCAGCGTTTGTACAAGTTTCTCCTAGAATGACAGTGCTTCTCACCTTATCTCTAAGGAAGAGCCACCCTATGAAGTCTTGAAGTCTTGTCCTTTCGGTCACTACCGAAAGCTCATGACCATAGGTGAGGGTAGAAGGGAAGGGTAGCTCAGCTCTCTCTTCACCACAACAGACTGACGCAGAGTCGGCATCACGGCAAACACCGCACCAATCCGCCCGTTGAGCTCGCGTTCCATCCTCCCCTCACTTGTGAACGAGATCCCTAGGTACTTAACTTAACCTAGGTACTTAACTCCTCCACTGGGGGATAACTGAGCTTCATAAAAATCTGTATTTAAAACTAACAATGTTGCTCCAAACTGTGTTTTTTCCCCTTTAAAAAAAGCAAAACAAAAAAAAAAGCAACTAAAAGAATAAACACAGCATGTGGATGACAAAACGTTGTGTTTTTTATGCATAATGTCGGCTGAAAATGAAACATTTTGGAGTGTTTTACTGTGTAAGTGTTAATGAGGGAACCTCACATAAGCCACCCGTTTTGATTTCAATTGTCTGCATTCAAAAGAAAATAGTAAATCCCCCCTGTAGGATTTTTAGTGTATTTTCAACATGAAAAATACAGACCTTTTCTGCGGGGTCTCTGCTGCTTCCAAAATGAGCTATGATTAGATCAACAGCCCTGCTCACAGACCTCAACAAACCTGCACAGAAAGAATTAAAAATGTACTTTATTTACAAAGAATTATTATTCAGCATGTTGGCTATCTTTAATTTTGTAATGCGGAGTTTGTGTCGATATAATGTTGGAACGTGAGCGATGTTACTTGTTTTTTTTTTTTGCATGTACTTAAAGGCACAGTCACGAGTTAATACATCGCCTCACCAACTGGGTCAGGAGAAGTGAGAATGCTGCCTTTCTCTCTGCATGTGACACTGAGTAGTCTCTGCAAATGTCACAGGGAATTCTTCATGCATGCTGACACCGCCTGCATCTCCACAGATGCAACAAAAGTCTCCTTTACCGACATCACGCCACAAAATGCAACTCTCCCACATTAAAGAATTGGCCAAATTGCTTCTGCAGTTCATTAATCATTACTGTAGTGCTGTTTGTACTCCATTTTTCCTGTGGGCTTGCGGCGCTCGCATAGGCTAGCGAGGCAGAGGGCCTCAGCCAATCCCGTGCAGGGAGAGTTAAAAATAGGCCATGTTTGAGAAGAAGCCCCTTAAGGGCATTGAAGGCGCTGCTGAAGCAAAGTGCTTGGTACCCGCTGCTAGCCCAGAAAAGCCCAATCATTCTCTTTTCCCTCTAATACAGCCTCACCTCTTCTCTGGAGATGGCTGATGGACAGGGACTCATAAGAGGTGTCAGGTGAGACGCAGGTATCTGTCGGGAGCAGAGGTTTGCTCTCGCTGATCACTTCGGGCGTTTGATGAGGAAGTAGACCAGATGCAGTGAAGGACAGCAGGGAACCCAAAGAGTTTAGAGGGACTGCTGAGGAGAAGGCAGTGGCAAAACTGAAGCCTGAGTCCTTTTCAGGCTGAGGTGTTTGAGAATGAGGGTTTGCTTGACTGGTTTGGGGTGTCAAATGAGATAGTGCGGACTCAAAGAGGCTTTCGGTTTGGGGTTGAACATCTTTAGGGGTTGACAGGCTGATAAGGTCCTGATAGGTTGGGATTCGAACAAATCTGGCGTCTGGTATTAACCCTGCAGTATTTTTTCCTGAACTTTTGGGACTTGATTTGTCTTGACCTGAAGTGGTTTCAGATATCCTCGGACTATGGCTTGCCTGAGACCACATATATTCTCGCATGGGGCCGTCTGATGTGCTGGGCGTACATGTGGAGCAGGTATCAGAGCTGGAGCAAGCCTCCAGGAAGATGGAGCTATCTGCTAATGATGGTGGCTTCACTTTGGAAAAGGATTTGCCTTCACACTTGAATCCTGCATGAGACTTCTTCTTGTCATTCTTTTGCTTCATGTATCGTTCCACAAGACAGCCAAGCTGCTGGGTTTGGGCCTGAGGTCTACCCATGGGGCCGAGCACTATGGGCTGGATGGGTAGAGACGTTGGCCTCTGGGGTTTACTAAAGCACATTAAAGTTGTTCCTGCAAAAAAGGAAGACGGTAACAACAATTATTCATTGTGTGATCATCTGTTGTTGCCTCTGCTTGTCAAAATCTAGTCTTACCTTTCTCAGTAGCCTTAAGATGGTTTAGTAGGTTGGGTTCCTGAGTGGGTGCAGCACTGGCAACGTGGCATGTAGAGTGATGGTGGACGCAAAACAAACACGGCATGGGGGGGTGATCCTGCATGGAGTCTTTCTCTTTGGAAGTGGAGGCCACCTGATCATCCTTCTGATGAGAAAGATGTACATCTACAGTTCTGGTGTGATGGTTTGTCCGATTTTAACAAAACTCGCTATATGAATTTAGCATCACCATCTTTAATGTAACAGCAAGTTTCATCCAGATGTGATCCAGATGTTGAACATCTCTATTCAATTAACCACCTAGTCTCTTTTAGTCACTGAGTGCTTGGTCTAAAAAAGCAAATAACCGCAAGGGACTCAAAAAACATTAACAATTGAGGCTTCAGGCTACCTCCTCGTGTACTTTAAACTTTGCCATGTGCTCTAAATCATTATGTAAATCTCTATTTACCTCCACGTCCTCACAATGTTGTCCTCTTGCCTCTTGACTGTATTGGCTTGGGCTTTGATCCAGACGGCAGGCAGTGACATTGGACCAGGAAGAGACGGGAGACTGGGATGAAAGGTCACAAGACACTAGCTTGTAGTATTTCTGGTTGGTCCCCATCGCCAGGGCGGCTTGGCTTTGGAAGCAGGCGGCCAGGTCGGACACTTCCAAAGAAGAGAGACCAGGAGGTTGATTGCAATTGGACTCCAAACGCTGAGGTGACCAGGGACAGTCTTCTCTCAATGGACTGCGGATGCTTTGTTGGAGAACCTCACTTGGATAAACAGGCTGGAGGTTGAGGACCACGGACCCCTCTGATGATGGAGAAGGCTCAGCCGCTGGGTTGTTGCTCCTGTTGTACATAGCGCAGAAGTTGACCAAGATTCCATCAGAACTGCCACAGGAGGAGTCGCTGGTACACTCAGTTTGAATATTTGGGAAACTATCTGAGGAAGACTGACTGTGGATACAGAAAGACAACCTATCCATGTCTATGAGACCAGATCCACAGTCACCTTGTAGCAAGTTCTCATGGCCCCAGTCAGTGTCTAAGTTCCTCTGCGGTACTGGGGCTCTCTCGAGCCAGTTGGAAGTCCCATGCAACACAAAAGACGTGTCCTCGTGATATTTGTGAAGGTTATCTCCGTCGCTGTCTTCATCATCTTCATCCAAATCTGGACTGGGAAGGAAAGAGTTGTGTGAGCGCTGACCACCTCTAGCTCCACCATGTTCCTTCTTCAAAGTCGCTTCTTCCGGTGATGAGGCTGAGTTGCTGGTGCCGTCCTCATCCTCTTCCTCCGCCCGGTCCTCACTGAGACTGCTGAAGGTGCCGGAATAATGTCTCCGACTGCTAGCGATGGGGTGCTCCTGATGCACTGGGCCCTGCTCTGGGAGGGATGCCGCCCGGGTCAGACCCGACAAACCGGGCCTCTCGGCTGACCCGCAATGGGCCTGGACGGGGAGCTGCCACGCAGGGAGTGGAAGCACGGGGAAGTGGCACGCAATCAGAGTGTCCCCCGAAAGACTGGATGCTCCAATCATGCTGATAGAGGACGATGGATGATGTCCACTACACTCATGGTGTGGAAATTAAATCCTGGAAAAATACAGATTGTGTATTTTATTCTTAAGAGAATGGCATCAAGTGTATTCATCATATTGCTCTTGATAAGTAAGAACATACAATATACAACGTAAAGCAGGAGCAGTGTTGGTCATGTTTTATATACCTAGACTGACACGTGCAGAACCGGTCAAAAGTAGTGACACACTTTCCAATGTTATTAATTATTAAGTTACAAAGTGTGTCCAAATAACAACATAACAAATAACAACACATAATGACATACCTGAGGGGCAAAAATTCTTGTAGGATAAAAGTAAAAAACTGCCCTTTGAAATAAATCAAACAAAATAAAAATAATATATGCAAGTTAAAAATGAACCAATTCAAAGAAATCTTTCAAATAAATCTCTAATTTTTTTAAATTATAGTTGTTGCGCACTTAGTACTGGCTTGAATAAGTTCATTTTGTCTTATTGATTTATATTCCGTTTTTTTTTAAATATTCAAACAAGTTGTTTAAGTTGGTGTTTTAAATGACATGTTTTACTGTCATTTTCAGTCTTCTTCGGTCACGTGAACATTGTCAAGTGTCACATAGCTGTACCTCCTAGGCGAGGCCGACCCAATCGACCTGACAGGTCCACCCGGTTGGGGCGTGGGCTAAAAACTTGTCTGTACATAAGAAACTGAACATATGCATTTAATATTACCATTATTGGCCCACATGATAGAGACATAATATCACAAACAGCACTTATGATAAGTGCAGCGGTAAGCAATGCAACCTACAAACACATTAATAAAGACTGAGCGTTCCGATTGTTAGAATGGCAAATGTTGTTGTGCAAGTGTACCTAACATTGTGGCTGGTGATGTATATTGTGGTAATAAACATCACAAAAAATCAGTATAAACAATAATATTTTTGCAGAGTGTTAATGTGTGACATCTGCGTGTCCCTTTAGTTTTGCATCACTTTAAGAATACTTTTCCCATCGAACATTAAACCGGCTGTTGCACACCCTACGATTCCGATGCACTTATCTGCCAAATGTGCAACATGAGTGGAAAAAAAAGAAGTCGGGGGGTTCCTGCCTCAAAATCTTCCGTAGTGTGTCCGCCTTCTAGACTTACTATCCTCCTCCTTCTTCTTTTTTTTAAGTTTGGTGCAACCACCGCTTCCCCTCCCGTTTAGTCAGCTGCTATGTAACTAGGTCAGCTGCACTGCAGACAATCCCTGCCGGCACGCATTCACACATTCATAATTAGCATTTAGCACGCCAGTATAACAAAACACAACGTCATGAGGGTAAAACTAAACCAGGATGTAAACACCAGGAAATAATACTTAACCAAAATAACTATCAAACACATTAACAGCAGTGCAACTTACTTCCTGCTCATGTCACATGAGTTGCTAGGCAAATTCCATAGGGCTAAATAATAACTGCCCCATAAGCCAATTAAAAAATATAAACTGTTTGAATGATGACCCAGAGGCTGACACGCTAAGGAGATAAGTCAAAAACAACATGGGACAAAGTAATGTAAACACATTATCGACCTGTATTAATTATAAAATCCATTAAAACTGACAAAAAAAAGCCCCATCTGATTGGATCTACTGGAGAACTGTCGACACTACTCCTAAACAACTTGTGTTCTTCCTAATCCTTTTTGTTACAAGCCTTCCATAGCAACTCATAAACAACATAATCACCATTGGCCTCTCTGTAGAAGCCTTGTGTATATTCCACCCTGGAAATGGGGTCATCTGTTGCTGCTTCTATTCCCAACAATAACAAAATCTAAAGATAATCTGTTGATGGTGACACAAAAGACCCAGCAGATTTCATTATAGGAGGTTACGGGTAATAGCCACTTAATTTGGTACTGACTATATAATGTTGATTGACACAGTCTGAGAGGTACTAATTTAACAGTATTGTTGTTTAAAAGTCTTATGTCGGGCTGTGCCCCATTAGGGATGGGTATGCCACTAAAATGCTCTTAGGACAAAAGCACTGGTAATTTGCTAAAATAGCAAATTGTCCAAAATGTCTTGCTGAAATAAACAATTAAGATTCAGGGGTCTTTCCCTACAACTGATTGGGTAATGAGTTTAAAAATGAGGCACAGAGAAACCAAAGATGTAGGCCGGGGGTGTCAAACTCACGATGCGAGCGCCATTGGCGGCCCACCGATTTGTGTTTTCCAGCCTGCGGCTTAACGTCAAAGAGTAGCGCTATCGCGGCCAACCACTTGAGAGGAAAGACTACTGTCGTGTAAATCCAACCCGCACCCTCGGGGCAAGTTCAGTGTTACTTGGAGGGGCTAGTCGACAAATAAACTGGTGAAGATAAGCGGAAAGAATCTTCAGTATGGACTCACTTTGGCTTTATGGCGTGGATGATACGCTGTGTATGAGATGTGGCGTTTCCTGTTTGCACTCATGTTGCACTAAAACAGTCTCACTCCCTTTGCAGCATTGCTGCTTGTATGCCGGGTAAAATACGCAGGAAAAGTTCCCATCCATTATTCCGCTTGTCCTGATTGGCATCACGGGCAAGCTGGAGCCTATCCCAGCTGAATGCAGCAAACTACAAACTCTGATTTTTGTGTGTGTATCGCTGTGTGAAGATATCAATATCGTGAGCCATGTACCACAAATCATATCATATGCTGAGATACCCAGCCCCGCATAATCGATGCCGCCCAGCCTGTACCGCCCGCGGCCCCCAGTTTGAGACCCCTGATGCACGTTGAACAAGGTCACATATATTGTCATTTAAATAAATTGCAGAGGCAACATATTTTAGGCACATATTTAAAAAAATAAAAAAAGATCATTTGTGAGAACACACACAGGCAGTAGCCAACATGTAAACAAACATAAGCTTCCATTAAAAACAAGCGGCTGTATTCATTATATTGTTGCAATTATTACTTACATCTACTTACAAACTGCCTTAAGTGACAAGACACACTCATCCTTTTCCATTAGGGTCACTTTCTGGTGTAATCATCTCCAAAATCCCCCCTTTGGTTCGGTCCAAATCCTTCAGAAATAAAAACAAGGAAAATAATGTAACTGACTGAGGCACAAAGGAGGTCGCATCTAAGATTATTGAAGACTGCTCGCAATTAAATGTCAAACGGCGCCGCGTAAGACGAAACCCAGCCGACATCAAGGTCCGGACCCCCCATGCCGATGCTCCGGCGTCGTCAGCCGGCGGCTGTGACGTCACTGCCATGTTAACCAACCGGGACAGAGAGGCCAACCGGGAAAAACCCTTGCACATAATGTTTAATTATTTCAAACTAAATACATAAAAAACAATACAAGCAAATAATTTCTAAGTAAACGTCAGAACTACATGCATTTAAATATAACATCATTATAAAATGTTCCCACCTCACGGAAACAAACACAACCTGGCTTTGATTGCCCTCTAGTGGTGAGAAGGGGTATCACTTTCATTTGAATGGCGGCCATACAGACAGGCCACAACATTATGCACACTTCCACAATGTAATGTGATGGAATCATGAAATAACCACAAAAAAATGTAATACCATTACTAAAATTCTGATGGTGTTATCAATACAAAAAAATCTAGATTTTTGTTTTAGTATTATTTTTATAGAGCTTTTGTACTGGATTTCATTAGCGTAAGTTTGTCTCCTTTGTCATATTCAAAGTTTAGTGTCATCTTTTTTTCCTTCTGGATATTAAAGTGCTTGACGTTGTTTACGATGAGTGATTCCAAACAATTTGCGGAGTTTAGAAATCCTCTTGAGCAAATCAACTCTACTTCATTTCCTCCTTAGTGACAAAATAGGCATTTTTCAAATATTTATTTGACTTATATTCCAATGACTTACCTAAATATTAACAATAAATGTACAAAGACCTCTTTAAATGGTCTACATGGGCATTTTTTACAATATGTACACAAAAATACAAAAAGAACAGTGTGGAGAAGCACTTCAAGCGCACGCTAATGATGTCTATTTTTCCCCAATAAAAACAAATCACATGAATACATTAGGGTCAAATGTCCACCCCACCTTTATAGCTTTGTTTTGCAGCTGTGCAGAGACTAATCAGATTACTTGGGAGTCATATGATCATAAACAAATACCAGTAGGTTCCATATCTACTGGAAGTGGAACATTACTCTTATGTAATGTCTTCTTTTTGTGTGCGCGCTGGTTCTTTTGATCCATAAAGAAGATGTTTGTTGTGCAGACACCGGCCATGATGGAACTGGGTTTTGTTTTCTTCAGGTGAATTTCCAGAAGGAGCAAATGTTTCTCCTGTAACGACAAAGTGACGTTATGATAACGTGTCACCCAATCATGATAGAAGATGTACTGAGATAAATAAAGGTGTGTTTTTCTCATGTTACTAACACCACTGTAGACAATTAGAGAGCTATAGCCGGTTCAATTTTACAAAAAAATAAATAAATAATATGTTACAAGTAGCTGCACAAAAAAATCCCAACTTGAACATAATCATTAAATAAAACCACTAACAGCTAGAAACCACACCTAAAACCAACTGGAATCTGGGTCTAACAAACTTGCAACAGCGCTGCAGAAAAGCGATGGGTAATGTTTTATTTTTTATATTTCCTCCTTACTTTCCAATTGAATTATTCAGGCTGCACCATATTTCACTAAATAAAAATACTATCGTAATTATTTTACTAAATTAAGGACTTGTCGCCTTGTGTACCTGCAGAATGTAGTCCCGCACTCCAAGTGCTCCCTGCAGCTGGCGCCCACTGGCTTCATGGAGTTCCAGCGCCACAGCAGAGAGCGCTTGGTTCTCTGGATCATGCCGGTCCAGTCCTCAGGTACAGGCAGTGAGTCCACCTGAGTGAACACAAAGACCAAAAAATGAATTTACTTGTATGAAAGTTTCTCCCATGCAGGTTTGAAAGTGCCCTGAAAGTCACCTGCGTGCTGCACATGAGCGTCATAACCAGAGACAAAACAACAACCATCCGCAGGAGAGTCGCCATGGCATCAAGATGAATCTAAAGGTCCTGCTGCAGTGAGGCTTCTGTTAAAAAGGCTTTAATTGGGTTAAGGAGGAGCCACGTTCCACGGTACACCGGTCAGGTTGAACTCAAAAGTGATCTCAAGATACAAGCAGCCGGTTGTACTTGTCAGGTTTTACAGTAGGGGGAACCCGAAGTAGTCTTTAACCTGTGGATTGAGGACAACTCCACGTTGGAGGTATCCACGCTGCAAGCAGGGCTGTGGGCCAAGCGGTTTATGCTGGTGCAGTTCACCCGCAGACCACCAGAGGTCACTACACTTAACTCGACCTAAATCAGGGTTCTTGCTTCCTGTTTTGTTGTCAGTAATGAATATGCACTATGCTACAGCAATCACATGAATATTTAAATAATTTTGGGTTCTAGTTGAGCTGAAAAAGAGAATATCATTTTTTTACTGTTTTATTAAGCTGTAATTTATCCAACAATTAATTTGCTTCATGCATGTTTACTTTTTAACAAATGTTTTTTTTTTATTGTTTGCTTTTTATGAATGTCAGTATAGTAGAAACTTGGTTTGTGTCCACTCCGGTTAGCATGTTTTTGTTTTAGTTCATGTCAAACACGATTTCTCCAGGTAGCGTGCAATATAACGCGCTATTAATACACTGCATGAGTTCATGTGCATTCTTCCTAAATATATATATATATGTATTTTGTTTTTTTTAATCAGAAAACATCCTTCTTTGTTAGCACCCTAGCTAGAACCCATTTGTTATAATCATTGGTTGACACAAAAATGTTTGCACTAAACATGCTCTTATTATAATTATAGATTTACATGCATTAACCAATTTTATATGCATGTAAATGATGAAAGGGCAAAATGAACATTTTATGTTATGTTTATACGCCATCTTCTGTTTTTTTCCACGAGTTAGTTCCTGAATTCAAAAGTGTTTCTCGCTTGAATTAAAACGCCGGCACTTGCAACCTTCCTTGGCTGCATTTTGGGCGACGTTACTGAGATGAGGAACACTACTGAACTGAAGAAACAACTCATTTCAAATCAGGAAGATTGATTGACGGCGGTGGTAATCTCGCTGCCGCATCGGCACATCAGGAATCCCATCCTCAGTGAAGGTAAAAGCAACCCTAAACGCTCATTTGAGTCTTTCATTCTTATCTATATGTATACACAATTGTTTTCTGCTTGTCACACTAATTGTAAAACTCTAACAACATGTTCCGTGTAAACATTTTTTGGCTTTCTGGAAACGGATCAACGGTCCCGGTCGCGGCACACTGGACCAGCTCTACACCCTTGCAAGGGTACTGGAGGGTATGTGGGAGTTTGCCCAACCGGTCTACATGTGCTTTGTAGACTTGGAAAAGGCATTCGACCGTGTCCTTCGCGGTGTCCTGTGGGGGGTGCTCCGGGAGTGCGGGATTGGTGGCCCGCTACTACGTGCCATTCGGTTCTTGTACAATCGAAGCAGGAGCCTGGTTCTTATTGCCAGCAGTAAGTCGAGCTTGTTTCCGGTGAACGTTGGCCTCCGCCAAGGCTGCCCTTTGTCACCGATTCTGTTCATAATCTTCATGGACAGAATTTCTAGGCGCAGTCAAGGCGTTGAGGGAGTCCAGCTTGGTGACCTTAGGATCTCGTCTCTGCTATTTGCAGACGATGTGGTCCTTATGACCTCATCAGGCTGTGACCTTCATCGTTTACTGGAGCGGTTTGCAGCTGAGTGTGAAGCTTCTGGGATGAGACTCGGCACCTCCAAATCCGAGGCCATGGTTCTCAGTCGGAAACGGGTGGACTGTACCCTCCGGGTTGGGAGTGAGGTCTTGCCTCAGGTGGAGGAGTTTTCACAAGTGAGGGACGATTGGAGTGTAAGCTGCCCCTTCACATCGAGAGGAGCCGGTTGAGGTGGCTCGGGCATCTAGTCCGGATGCCTCCCAGGCGCCTACCTGGTGAGGTGTTTTGGGCATGCCCAGCCGGGAGAAGACCTAGGACACGCTGGAGGGACTATGTCTCACAGCCGGCTTGAAGAGGTCGCCGGAGACCGGGAAGTCTGGACCTCCCTAGGGTAACTGCTGCCCCCGCGACCCGGATCCAGATAATCGGAGGAAAATGGAAGGGAAACGGATTAATTGGATTTCTTTTATTTCTTATGGGAAAAATTTCTTCGTTCAGGTGGGACCTTCTGGAACAAACGAACGCTGTATTTTTTTATTACCTCAGACAAGTTAAATGGGCTTATGTTTAAGTTAGTATGGGTTTGTTTCTTAATCGAAATGCATTTTTTTGCACTTTTTGCATTCATTACTTTACTGATTTCATTCATGGTGTTATTTATTGAATTCATTACACTAGGTAGTAATGTTTGATGAGAATGTTGGTACTTATTTACGACAGAATGTGTTCATAAGCAAGGTGGTATTTATTAATTATTTGAACTTTTTGGTTTAAAATTAGGACCAGATCGGGATCTTGGTTACTTTTACATTTTTGGAAAGACTTGGAAGGAAGGTCTGTGTTGTTGTGCTACAGACTGTAGGTCAAGGTAAGCACCTCAGCTTTACAATGCTCTGTAAATGTTGGTGAAAGTTTACGTATAATCTTACACTTCTTTGCATATTTCCTCGTTTTTGTATGGCCTTGGTGAAGATCTTTTATGTCTTTACATCAATAGGAGCCTGCAATGCATCAATTCTTAAGCATTGATCTGGTGAAAACACACGGCGCTAATGCGAAAGTGAGTTTTATTACTGAAACCTTTCGAGCAAATGACAAGACAAGGTGCAAATTAATGATTAATAATAATAATGATTACCCAAAAACTGAACAACAGGCACAGTGTTGACTTCACAAAGGTTGGCCGCTTGTAAACACATTTCTCTCTTACATCTGAAACTGGACAAAGGAATCACGGGAAAACTACAAAACGTCAGCCATTGTGTTATTATTGTGGTATCCTGTCTCTTTGGACCACTAAAATGTTATCACAGCTCATTTAAAAAGATACTTGTAGTAATGTGGGAAAATAATATCAGTCATTTGCAGCGGTTATTAAAAGGGACAGCATCTTCTTAAACTTTAGTAAAGCATTTTGTCAGCAGAATATGGAACACATTATATACAGCATTGGAATTAGGGGTCAGACAACCAAGCAACCAACCATTCCAATTCTCTTTATATTGCACTTCAGTCTTGCTGTACGGACCATTCGCTAAACCATCAAAAAGCACTTAAACCTGAGCATAAACTATAAAAATGTAACTTTAAAAGGGATGGCAGCCTCCAATAACATGTAGAAGTCATAGACAAATTCTAAAAAGCATCCCTAAAGGTTTAAATATTGCTGAAAGGTTTGTGGTCATTATCACCAGGGGGATCTGAATTAAAGAAAACTTGTACTTGAAGCTCCAATGTGCAGAATACTTGAATACTGCAGGAAACACGGCGATGCGCCGCACGTCGCTTCCTGTTTGGGGTCCTATGACGCGAGCAGTGGCTGCCGTTCAGCAGCAGTACTCTGGAAAAAGAAAAAACTAAAGTCATGATATGTTATGCCGCGCGAACGCCGCTGTGCTGTACATGTTTTGTATGGCTCACCTCAGGGGTCTACTACAATGCAATGCTGTGCTATACATGTTTTGTATGGCTCACCTCAGGGGTCTACTACAATGCAATGCTGTGCTATACATGTTTTGTATGGCTCACCTCAGGGGTCTACTACAATGCAATGCTGTGCTATACATGTGTTGTATGGCTCACCTCAGGGGTCTACTACAATGCAATGCTGTGCTATACATGTTTTGTATGGCTCACCTCAGGGGTCTACTACAATGCAATGCTGTGCTATACATGTTTTGTATGGCTCACCTCAGGGGTCTACTACAATGCAATGCTGTGCTATACATGTGTTCTTTTCCCCTCAGGAGGCATTTGCTGACACACGAGCAATGCTCCGCTACGCTACGGCAATAGCTCACCTCGGGGATCTTTTGCCGACACACGAGAAGCATGAAGACTGCGCCCAGCAGGATGGCAACCCCGATCAGCATGAACGGAATGTTTAGCACGATGTTCTGCTTGAAAACCACAGCAGCCAGCTTTTGCACGGATGAGTCATCGATAAGGACGCTCTGAAGGACGACGCGAGGAGAAGGAAGCATAGGCATTGGCTTAAAAGTTGCATGAGTGAAGCCCTTTTATATAATCATATAAATGGCATTCAGATGTCAGAGTGAGACGTTATACTGTGGACACTTTTATAGTATTATAGTGTATTAGTATTATAGTGTATGATTACCTCATTAAGGTAAACTACGGGAAAGATCACTGTGCTCACGTTCCCTGTTTGGCTAAAAAAAAACAACAGATATATTCATGATTAGAGTCGCAAAGATGACAGAAATGGGACTTATTAAACTTAACCTCCACTAAAAAAATAAAAATAAAAAAAGGACATTTGGGAAAAAATGGAGGGGGGTTATTATATTATACTTGTTCATTAGTTAGATTATTCCATTCCATTCCACTTTCTTCCGCTTATCCGGGTCCAGGTCGCGGGGGCAGCAGTTTCAGTAGGGAAGTCCAGACTTCCCGGTCTCCGGCGACCTCTTCCAGCTCCACCGGGAGGACACCAAGGCGTTCCCAGGCCAGCTGTGAGACATAGTCCCTCCGGCATGTCCCAGGTCTTCCCCGGGGCCTTCTCCCGACTGGGCATGCCCGAAACACCTCACCAGGGAGGCCCCCGGGAGGCATCCGGACTAGATGCCCGAGCCACCTCAACTGACTCCTCTCGATGAGAAGGAGCAGCGGCTCTACTCTGAGTTCCTCCCGGATGGCCGAGCTCCTCACCCTATCTCTTAGGGTGAGTCCAGCCACCCTACAAAGAAAACTCATTTCCGCCGCTTGTATCCGCGATCTCATTCTTTCGGCCATGACCCATAACTCATGACCATAGGTGAGGGTGGGAACGTAGATCGATCGCTAAACAGAGAGCTTTGCCTTCCGGCTCAGCTCTCTCTTCACCACGACGGTCCGATACAGCGACCGCATTACTGCAGATGCTGCACCGATCCGTCTGTCGACCTCACGCCAACCTTCCCTCACTTGTGAACAAGACCCCGAACTCCTCCACCTGAGGTAAGACCTCACTCCCAACCTGGAGGGTACAGGCCACCCGTTTCCAACTGAGAACCATGGCGTCGAATTTGGAGGTGCTGAGTCTCATCCCAGAAGCTTCACACTCAGCTGCAAACCGCTCCAGTAAACGCTGAAGGTCACAGCCTGATGAGGCCATAAGGACCACATCCTCTGCAAATAGCAGAGACGAGATCCTAAGGTCACCAAGCTGGACTCCCTCAACACCTTGACTGCGCCTAGAAATTCTGTCCATGAAGATTATGAACAGAATCGGTGACAAAGGGCAGCCTTGGCGGAGGCCAACGTTCACCGGAAACAAGCTCGACTTACTGCTGGCAATGCGAACCAGGCTCCTGCTTCGTACAAGAACTGAATGGCACATAGTAGCGGGCCACCAATCCCGTACTTCCGGAGCACCCCCCACAGGACACCACGAGGGACACGGTCGAATGCCTTTTCCAGGTCTACAAAGCACATGTAGACCGGTTGGGCAAACTCCCACATACCCAGTACCCTTGCAAGGGCGTAGAGCTGGTCCAGTGGTCCGCGACCGGGACGAAAACCACATTGCAGCTCCTGTAAACGAGGTTCGACTAACGGTCGTCAAGTTCTCTCCAGCACCCTGGAGTAGACTTTCCCAGGAAGGCTGAGGCTGTGTAGTTATATTATACTTCATCAATTATTACATAATATCACATTATTATTTATACTACACATGTTTATATTAAAAACAACACATACATTAATGTAGTAATAATATATGTATTTAAATATCGATTGGTAACTATTAACGAACCTTTTCAAAATGAAAACAAAAATGAAACAGTGGACGTATTTACCGTTAATAAGAGGGTTTACAACATCTTTCTATCGCTTCATTTGCCTGCATATTATCAATCTGAGTCAGGATAATTATTGTCGTCTTTAACATGTAACAAAGACCATTTATAAAGATGATGGTTCACAGTCATGTTACTGGCATGCCTTCCTTACCTGAATGTGGGAATTTTCTCTACATAGATGTTGACCTGGAGACGTTTGGCTGCTTGCAAGATGGTTCCAGTCAGCTGCAAAACAGGTTGCACTTGTCAAATACAACACAAAATGGGCATTATAGGTGCACTAAGCTACCACTGCATTGTCCTTGTGTAGGATTTCATGATGCATGTGCACACGTGTAAACTTGAAGTGCATCATACTCCAATTGTCCAGCAGATATTCCATTTAAAGACAACCCTGGGCTCGTAGAACATCAAAATGAACAGAGTGTCAGTCATACGGTCTCTTTGTCCTACTGGGGGTCGGTAGCATACACAAAAAAGTGTTACGCAGTAGAAATTACAGTATATCAGTAGGTTGCGATATATTGTCATATATTTTTTTATTGTAAAAATAAAGTTAAAATCTTATCTTATAATTTTGTAGACCCAATCTCATGTATCGCGTCTCATCTCATGTGTTATGACTTTACTGCCATCACTTAAAGTGACTTTATTCTTGGTATATTATAACTTTTTTACAACCTAATTTTGCAGAAATTGCAATTGTGTTTTCAGTTTTGTTCTGTTACTCACAATACAACAACTTTAGAAAAAGAATGTATTTTATCTTTAATATAACAACGTTGATGTTAATTCATTGTATTTTTTTTTGAATTTATGATTATCATTAAATTTTTTAATCACATTTATTTCCTCATAATACTACAACTTAATTCCTGTAAGAATACAACTTTTTTCTCATAATATTATGACTATTTAAAATGACTGCTGTTGTTTTCTCATTCATACAAAAATTTTTTCATGTTTAATTCTATTTTCACAATATGCTGTGGGCCAATTAAAAGACACAAAATACAAAACATAACAGCAGACTGTTTTTTCCTTTGAATATATATCACTTTTTTAGCATATTTACATGGGTTGAGTTAAGCTGTTTACAACACTAAAAATATCAAAATTGACTTTTCAATATGCCGCCAGTCTAAAAATCTTTGGAAACCCCCTGACTGAAAGATAAAACCTACAAACAGTACAAATTAATCTAACTAGCAAAACGTGTATCAAAGTTCAGAAAACAACGTGAAGCCAACAATGCTGCGTGCATCTCGAGCTACTGTGCTTTTCAACTCATCTTAATTATCTTTTTTAAATGATCTTTTTTAATATTATGCAATAAGAGCTGCAGGCGTATCCTCCACAATTAGCACTGCGGCTACATGAAGGAGCATCACTTAGCACACCTAGTTCACCATCTTGTGGTTACAATGAGTGAAGACCACTAAGACTACTAACAACAAAAGAATGTAAGTCCAACCGGGTGGATGTCAATGACGGTCTGGTGATTCTCCTTGTTGGGCCGCATGCCAAACACGCTTCGCACAAAACTCTCGTCCCCCTGGTAGAAGTGTGGTGAGGACATGATGACGGGTGCACCTGAAAGCAGTGTGAGGTAATCACCGTTACCACCAAATCAAGACATTTGAATGTGATATTTTCCCACCTTGCTTGCACGGGCTCACATTGAGCACGCCCGAGCCCAGGCAGTTGTCGGAGGGGACGCAGAAGCCTGCGTTGGCCGGGTTCACCGTTTTGTTGGCGAACACCTCGCTGGGGGGGGAGAAGCGGTACCCTGGGATGCCTTTCACCGTCACGTCCTTCTCATACACAGCATAAAGAGACCTGAGAGGGAGAGAGCTGCAAATTGAGATGGTGATCTGCTTTATGGCTCAGTCTGCAACTTGGCAGGTTTAAAACCCTGGCGATTATCCCCGGTCTTGGTACCTCTGCCAAGCAAGAAAGTGCAAAGTCACATGGTATTGTTTTGATCGGCATTTGTTTGTTAGCAGTCGGGTGCATGAAAAAAAACCACGTGAAACTGAGGCTATATCTACACAGACAAAACGTTTTCTGGAAAGATGGAGCTAGTTCAGGAACTGTGTGCGTAAATATATCAATGTACTGAAAACGATGTAATACATAACATGTAATACATATGCCAATGCTGTATACAACACATATGCAGTGATCCTGTAGCCTGTGCAATGAGGGTGGTTATACTTCCCGCACGAACAAGGTGCACGGAAAACAGCCGAACGGAAATCCGCCCAAGAGACCGTGTGTGAGCTTTGCTCCGTGCGGAGTGTGATTTGCTACAAGTCAGAATCAGCTGAGTTAGTCAACATGGAGTGCAGTGATGAAGGAAGCAGTGATTTCGGGGATGTTTTTGTCCAGAGGAAGTCACATTTGGAGATTCAACCTTATAGGCCTGAACCAGTCGTACACCAGGAACACGAGGAGGTGTTCCTTTATGCTTAAACTACTGTGCCGCATACAAAAGTCGGTGCATTGTATATTTCACATCATCCCTTTTTTCTTTTCGGATCGTTCTCAGCGAGTTGGGACACATCCTGGTGGTCTTAGCACGACGAGTCATATAAATGCCGGTATTTCTGAACTTTAGCTGCGACGATCTTCTGCCCGTCCGCCATTTTTCCCACGAGTCTCGGTCCGCGTAGTTAGTAAAATGTGGGGGTGTACGGAGTGGACATTTTCTGCATGAAACGGGCTGCACGAGGGGCCGCGGGTGCAAAAATGACGTCATTTGTCCTCACGGACCTCGGTAAGTATAAAACAGGCTTTAGTGTTGTGCAATGTGATATAAACAAAGAACAATAGGAGTGTGAAGTGTTCATTTCTACAATGGCAAATGGACGTGGAAAATAACAGACAGTAAACAACAGTCATAGTTGTTGAACCAATGTCTTTCATTAATGTGTATAACATATCCCACAGGTGATCTGTTTTTCATCTCAATAGTAGTATTGTTGAGATTAATAACTGATCATAATTCACATTTGAAGATATATGAATATAAAAATAACATAATAAAGATGTCTGGGTGACCAACCTGCATAGATCTGAGGAGAACATGTAGAGCATTTCATTCTTTGTGATGACAGGATGGAACGATGCCCCATTGGTTCCGTTGATCATGTTGCACTCGTCAGTCGTCCACCAATTTAATGAGCTGCGCACAAAACGTAATATGAATTTATGATGTGTTTATGAAAAAACACTAAGACTGTGCATTGTAACAAAAAATAATATGACATCATGGAAAAAAAACAGACATGTTTGAAATTACTACAGTTAAACATGGTATTTTATTTTTAGTTTAAAAAAAAAACAAACAGATGTGTTGTCTGTTATTCACGGTCCAGAGATTTATACACGCAAACCACCAGACAACTTTTCCTCAAGTGAACCAGAGCCTTTCTTCACTCACTCATTTTCACACACTCTCACACACACGCATACACACGCAGCCCCCCCACCCCCCCCACACACACACTCAGCAAAAGATCCAGCTTCTTTTTATTGTTAATATTCTGTATTATGTTTATATTATGTATTATTATCTATTATGTATTATATTATGTTTCTTCACAAACGTTTTATTCAACCATCCACACTACACTGTCCTTCCCATGACAGCCTGACACTTCCTCCTCACTCTCCTCATCCCCCAGAAAGCCTTGTGAGCAAGGCTGCGTTGGCCCTGCTGCCACTTGTATCTTTCATCAGCTCACAGGAGGAGCGACCGCAAATAATGAATTGACTTTTCTTCATTAAATTATTACGTACTGCTGAGTGGGTAAGCAGGCCATGTTGTTGACGTGATGGATTATTTTCAGTCTTTCTATAAATTTATCTCAAGAAGGTGTGTGTGTGTGCCAAAGCGTGTAAAAAAAAATTGGTCCCTGAGAATTGCAATCTAAAATCTAAGCAAGAAATGGTCCCATTTTTTGTAAAAAAAAAAACAAAAAATGAAATACCACATTACAACCGTCCAGCACTATGGTGAAAAAAACTGCAATATCATCTCATGCACTAAACAAGCCTTCATCACACAAATAATGACCAAACGGTGTCAACTGGACACTCATTGATTGGTTGCTGCCGCTGATTGGATTAATAAGGCATATGATTTACCTTTGCACTTACTTTTGACCGTTCCATGTATCCACTCGAGCAAAGTCAGTGTAGTTCTGCTGGCCAGTGAAGAAGACGTACTGTCCGTCATTGGAAGCATTGCTCTGTAATCAATTCAAAGGGTCACATAAGATGAACTATTTGATTAGTTCTTATGATGTGAATGTTTGTTTGTGTGCGTGTGTGTGTTTTGACCTTTGAGAAAAGTCCAAAAACAGGATCCACGTCCGGTTTCAACAGATGGATAGCTTGGAGCAGCACGTCTTGGTATCCCCACAGAAGCTCTCCCACGGTGCGAGTGGTGAACAAGCCCTCCTCCTTATTTTTCATGTAGGATGAAATCAGTTTGGCAAAGAAAGGTTCATCCTTGAACCTCTCCATCACCGTCTATCATGAGAGAGGAATCGAACAAATGACTACACAAATTATGTCATGGTTTTGTGCTCAAACGCAAAGTAGTAGCAGATGTCTCTGACTCACCATGGCAGGGATGTTAACCGTCCTGATGAGGTCACTCTCTGGACCTCGTGACATGTTAAGCTGGAATATGTACGTTTTAGTGTTGACGGCAGCTACTTTGGTGCCGTTATCATCAAAGTTCACTTCTTCCATAGGCCGGTACTCCCTAAGTTGAAAAAAAGTGGAAATAGCGCTAACTTCCTCCTTACTGTGCAGCAGAAACATATCATATTTCCTCAAATTGTTGCCTCTACTCTAATACAGTACTACCCCAAAAAGTTGTTTTATTTCGCCAATTTGACATAAAAGATGAAACCAAAAAATTCTATTGCGCATTTACACGCAAATTGACATATCTCAAGCAGTTCTTTGCTGGAACTTTGCAGATTAAGATTTTCAGCTTGTAAAAACCACAAACACACAAACTCAGAAAGTCTTGATCAGCAAAATCCAAAGGAAAAAAAAACTTGAAATATATTGATTTGACATATTGATTATTCAAATTCACTTTTCAAGTTGAACTGAAGTAATACAATAACCAATTCAGGATATTCTAACTTTCTGAGTAGTACTGTACATTCAACAAATGAAACACCACTCGTAAAAGAAATGCAAAGTGATTATAAAGACCTCAAAACTGAGTGTCATGATAGACATCGCCACAACACACACCACTCGCACAGCAGACTCTATAAAGCTGAATTTATATGGAAGATTCGTCAAAGCAGTGCAGAACATGCAAGATCAAAAGCAGTCAATGAGCTTAACAGGGACCTACATTTAATGAGGAAATAAAGTTTACAGTACCTGTAAGTGTACGGTCCAATCTCCAGCACAGCAGGCCTCTCCCCATCCAAGACCTCCAGGGGATTGGTCAGATTGAAGAAATAAAACTGCATGTAGATGGGTGCCGGTGGGTTCTCCCATACATCAAATGCCACAGTGCCATTTTGCAACACTATTTCCTAATTGAAAAAGGAGTTAAAGTGCATCAAAATGTGCAATTCCGTGCAAAAAATGTTGCTGGTGGCCAAGCTTAAAGTGGTAGCATGTAAGTAGGCCACCGGAAGACTAAACAATGCATTAAACTATCAGTTCTGTTAGCAAGAAAGCAGCTTGCTAAACAAAACATGTGCTGCTGAAATGATCTTTACATAGCAAATGAATAGGTGACAAGTGCACGTGACAAATAACATCTGTGTCACGTGGTCATACGAGCGGTCCAGTGCCGCCAAGCCCCGGTTACTGGACGACCCAGAGTCGTATTCAAACAAACGTCGAACCACAAGCAACAAAGGTTGCCTAGCTAACAATTGAAACAAAGTTAACATCAGTTAGCTGTCCCAAAAACCCCTTAAGAGTCCGACGAATTCTGGTTCCAGCTCCACGCTTACCCTTTTCGCCTGAGACTGCACTACACCTGGAAACACACCCGACAGCGCCAGGGAAAGGCCCGCGATGAGAAAAACAAAGGAAAAGAATCCGGATGCGTAAATTAAACAAGATTTTAACATGATGGAGGTGACAAGGGTCACTAGAATGACGGCGACGCCTCTGTCCTGTGTTTGTTTGGCTTTACCCGGAAGTGACGCAACAGCATTCGCTTCCGGTATGGTTTTTTTTTTCATCGAAGCAAATAGACACGTGACTAATTACAACGCGTTACACAAACAACGCGAGAACAAAATACACTTAGGGAAGGTAAAAAACAACTAAAAGCCAAATGTAAAAATGGAGACTTTCTTCCGCCGCTACCCCCATTTGCCAAAATTGTTACAAGACATTTACCAATTCGGTCCTACGCAAGTTAATACAAATATCATATCAACTCAACTATATCCTTCATTTTTCAATACGGGAGATGCTCCATCCTGCACGCGAGGACTCTTTGTACTCATTTACGATTTTTTATATTCATATTTTATGAAAGCAAACGCTAAATACATTTTTCAACTACCGTTATATAGTATAATTATTTCATTTGTTTTACGTTCCCTGCAGTAGAAGGCTTCTCCACTAGAGGTCAGTATCTACCCATCCATCCATCCGTTTTCTTATGCCGCTTCACGGGTATGCTGGAGCCTATCCCAGCTGACTTCGGGCGGGAGGCGGGCCACACCCTGGACCGGGGTCAGTATCTAATGCTAAATATTGTTGCCACTCGCCATATGACCCTTCTTCGCTGGCAATATTTTGTTCCAAATACGATACGTTTATTACACAGCTAAATACAGACATGTTTGGTGTTACGACTTATTCCCCTTGTACTGACTGGCTACATACAGTATTTACACTCTAAACACTATTCTATTATTATAGAATTCTATTATATTCTATTTGGCTTTGTGACAGATGGTGTGACTGCCATCAATCTGGTGTTACCACATCAGCCCAACACCTTGCTGCTTGCACTGACAGCTTTTTCTACTATGAGATCCACATGTGCAAACACAGGTTCTCCGCCTTTGCAGCAACTGTACCAAATACGGCAAATATACGGAGGCCTTATGGACACCAGGAAAGGTGTGGAGATTATTAATTAGATGTAACCTCAAATTCACAGAAACTCCCGGATCCCAAGACTTTACCCAGGAAGTATGTGCTTGTGGGCTGCCAGGACTGGGCCTGAAATAAAATTCCTGGCCATTTTGGGGGAACCACATTTGGCCCACCTTGCTACGTTGTTCTTTCCTGGAACCTTTTGCAGTGCTGAACATATCTGATTGGAAGTCTTTGGGCAGTGCAACACAAAACACAGTGAACAACAGAAACCTTTACTTGCAGGGACTATTGAGCAAGTTCTAGACATTTGGTGGAAGGGGCCATAGAGAAATGAGTGTGTTTTTTCAGACTTTTTATTGTGGTTAACTTTTTTTTTTTTTTGCACTTGTGGGACAATCATGAGGTTTCAAGACCAATTTTGAATGTTGGAAAAATGTTTCAATGTTTTTGCATCTGGATGTTGGAAGACTGTGTTGGTTGACACGCCTCTGCAACATTGCATGGAAGTCGGGAACAGTACCTCAGGACTGGCAGACCGGGGTGGTGGTCCCCATTTTTAAAAAGGTTGACCGGAGGGTGTGTTCCAACTATAGGGGGATCACACTCCTCAGCCTCCCTGGGAAAGTCTACTCCAGGGTGCTGGAGAGAAGGGCACGACCGTTAGTCGAACCTCGGTTATAGGAGCTGCAATGTGGTTTTCGTCCCGGTCGCCGAATACTGGACCAGCTCTACACCCTTGAAAGGGTACTCGAGGGTATGTGGGAGCCCAACCGGTCTACATGTGCTTTGTAGACCTGGAAAAGGCATTCGACCGTGTACCTCGTGGTGTCCTGTGGGGGGTGCTCCGGGAGTACGGGATTGGTGGCCCGCTACTACGTGCCATTCGGTCCTTGTACAATCGAAGCAGGAGCCTGGTTCGCATTGCCAGCAGTAAGTCGAGCTTGTTCCCGGTGAACGTTGGCCTCCGCCAAGGCTGCCCTTTGTCACCGATTCTGTTCATAATCTTCATGGACAGAATTTCTAGGCGCAGTCAAGGTGTTGAGGGAGTTCAGCTTGGTGACCTTAGGATCTCGTCTCTGCTATTTGCAGACGATGTGGTCCTTATGGCCTCATCAGGCTGTGACCTTCAGCGTTTACTGGAGCGGTTTGCAGCTGAGTGTGAAGCTTCTGGGATGAGACTCAGCACCTCCAAATCCGAGGCCATGGTTCTCAGTCGGAAACGGGTGGACTGTACCCTCCGGGTTGGGAGTGAGGTCTTGCCTCAGGTGGAGGAGTTCAAGTATCTCGGGTTCTTGTTCACGAGTGAGGGAAGGTTGGAGCGTGAGATCGACAGACGGATCGGTGCAGCGTCTGCAGTAATGCGGTCGCTGTACCGGACCGTCGTGGTGAAGAGAGAGCTGAGCCGGAAGGCAAAGCTCTCTGTTTACCGATCGATCTACGTTCCCACCCTCACCTATGGTCATGAGTTATGGGTCATGACCGAAAGAATGAGATCGCGGATACAAGCGGCGGAAATGAGTTTCCTTCGTAGGGTGGCTGGACTCACCCTAAGAGATAGGGTGAGGAGCTCGGCCATCCGGGAGGAGCTCAGAGTAGAGCCGCTGCTCCTTCACATCGAGAGGAGCCAGTTGAGGTGGCTCGGGCATCTAGTCCGGATGCCTCCCGGGCGCCTCCCTGGTGAGGTGTTTCGGGCATGCCCAGTCGGGAGAAGGCCCCCGGGAAGACCTAGGACACGCTGGAGGGACTATGTCTCACAGCTGGCCTGGGAACGCCTTGGTGTCCTCCCGGTGGAGCTGGAAGAGGTCGCCGGGTACCCGAGTCTGGACTTCCCTACTGAAACTGCTGACCCCGCGACCCGGACCCGGATAAGCGGTGGAAAATGGATGGATGGGCTTTTTGCATCTTAATAGGAAGGGTTTCTCTTCTTTGTAAACTTAAACTTGTGCAACTTAAGTTACTTGCTTTCTTTTTAAACATATCAAATCAGACAGAGAGAGGTTTTTTTTCTTACAGTAAATGTATGTCATAAAAATAGTTATTGTGAACTATCCAAATGTTCTGTTGTGTTGTTGTTCATATTATTACAGTAACTTTATAATATTTTTCCATTGATATTTTCTCTACAAACAAAAATCGACATAGGGGTGCTTTGGAGGCAAACGCTCATCGAATGTGGAGGACGACTTTGCACTATTCACTTTTATTTTCGCCAAATATTTAGTTGATATTGTTTCATAGTCGTATTCTGTTGTATTTTCTTCACAAATAACTTTGCTGATAAAATATGTATTTTTGCCAATAATATGTGTCCTTTTCTGATGATCGACAAACTAAAGCTAAAACCACAAAATCGCTCGAAGATGTTGAAAATGTTCTAGTAAACTAGTTCTAGTATCGGTATCGGCAAAACTGACCATGTTGACTTGTAAACGGATCGATATTTCCATTTGCGGTATCGCCCAACCCGGGAAGGAGCAGCTGTGACGTCACCCCGGAATGGCGCGTGGAGGAGCGAGGAGAGAGAGAGAGGGAGAGAGTGAGAGAGCGCGCGCGCGCGAGAGAGAGAGAGAGAGTCCATCACGAACGACACAAGTTAGTAATGTATGCTAGCAGAGTTGGGTCAGTGTGTCGTTCCGGCCGCACCGTTTTCTCCGCCTTTCCGCATATCCTCCCACTCGCAGCCCGGCAGAACGACGCCTCGCTTTTCAAAGCAGCGCCCGCTTCGGTGGCTAATCCCCCAAGTGGTTCCATGCAGACCTTCTGCGATTCACGTTCAAAGGCACGCAAGTAAGTGAAGAGCATTAGACACCTAGAAGGTTCGAAAGGCGAGCGTTTTGCTGCGTTCCGGATGCTGTGGGTACTTTACGGCACGTTAACACGCAAGGGGAGCTTTTCATTGACTGCTAGCTTTCATTAAGCAAGCGGCCGTTGCACCGTAACCCGACTAACTAGCGAACTTTGGTGCATCAATCATTACATTCTGTTGTGTCCTTCGTATCCGCCACTGATGTACATGCTTATGTACAAGTACATGTAGTAATACTAGCACCTCGAAGCAAATGGTCCCATAGGACATCATGGAAATCGAATTGGTCTGTTCCAGGGTCAAGCTGTAGCCTTCATAGACCCTAAACCGTGCAGGCTATTTTGCCATTCCTAACCAACGTGCAGGTGTAAAAAGAAGTTAGCAACCATGTATTAACTCACGCCTGTCATGCAAGTGTAAAAACAAAAAAAACCAAGTAGGCTGCGATGATATATTGTGTGCTGGTTTTAACTTTAGGAACATTCTGAGCTGTAACATCATATAATAAAGCTCGTAGACAGTTTCTTGTGCACTTAGCATTAACCGGCACTTGTGGCTGTCCTGCGAGTGTAAAGGGAAGTGGACCGCTTTTTTGTAAAGCAACTTGAAAACAATCGTGTGGTGCAATTACTGTTCAACCTGGTAACATGTTTAACTGTCACGGAACCGTAGAACAGTCAAACAGTTATTTATTATTCTTTTCTTGTTTCTTTTATTTATTATTCTCTCGCGGCGACACAAACACTACCGCATGTGCTTGGGAGGTGCACGTTTAGAACAGACTTTGCTCGGTACATTCAAATCTTCTTGATATTAATTTACGGTCGTTTTGTTATATTATACTGCGTAGCCAGAACAGGCATGCACCATGTCGCACTCTCAGTGCTACATCTTAATTCAATGAATTTATTTATTTTCCTCTTTGTCGTGGCCGGTTCCCAAACTCATGTACTATAATTGGAACTCCATATCACTATAGATGCATATTTTGTCTGTAAATGTGGGTCAAATTCGGAATTGTACATTCAGCTTTGGATGTTCTAGAGTATGATAAATAATCTGTTTGGTCTACGGAAGTTATGCCCGTCTGTACTGTGTTTCATTTCAACATTTTTTTTGTCCTGTGTACCCCCCGAGCCTTTTTTTCATACCATTTCATACTATTTCTCCAAAACTGGAATTTTATACCTGGGGATGACTAGTTTTAGCACACGTGTTCCATTTTATTCTCTGGCTTAACATGAAATGACCGAGAATATGAACTTATCACCTTGGAAATGAAATGTTTACACGTGTCCCCTGCAATGTGCTTGCGTACTACTAGGATTATGCGTAGAAAATACAGCGAATGCTCCAGAGAACAGACAGCAGCTACATTGCATGCTTGAAATATAAGCAGTTGCAGGAGAGCCTGCAAAGAAACATACTAAAATAAGTAGCCTTGTTATTAGGCTGGAATGCTCACTAGAATATTTCAGAGGTAAATCACGGCTGAGGTTAAATCGGTCAAGGAACTAGAAGGAACTAAGGATCTAAGGAACATGCTAGAAGGAACTAAGGCAGTCAGACATCCCAAAGGGTTCGATGATGATTTAAAACATCGGCACCGGAAGCCATACAAGCTGGAAACCATTTGCAGTGAGGTTTAAATTGGAATTGCATGCGGTATGTCTTGTTTCAAACCAGCCAGTTCCTTGCAGGGGGTTGAGAAAGGCACATTTTCTCTTGTTTATGCATAAAGAATATTGTATTAAGTATTGATCCGGTATCAACAGGAATCATACATGATTTCTTTATTTTGTAGTGTGGAAGGTTAGAAAAGTCTTGATCAAGTGATATTACTCACACAGAGAACATTAGTTAGCAACCATGGTTATGAGGAAAAACTCACCAATTTACTTCTTTATGCACGTGGTGTGTAGTTTCATCCACAATGTAGGCATAATATAGCGAGATTTGAGGTGCTCAATGCATTTTTAAACCAACATTGCTCACCACCGACTCTTTTCCGTCATAGCTAATGACTTTTTGTCGTCCTGTGGTAGTTTCCCGTGTGATATCGCTTCATAAATAATCAGTCAATAGATGCAACGAGGTTGGCCGTGTTAAAATTCCCCAGTTCTGTGCCACCGGGGGAAACTTGTGCATGACAAGTCTTGCACTCACTTGCAATGTCTTTTTCCTGCCACATGTCTGGCATCACTCCTGCTCCTAGTTGATTGCATGGGCTGTATCAGGACACTGCCGCATAGACATGCTGGGGCAGAGTCTGGAATTGACCGGCTGTGCCAATATTGGAGATTTGAGGTGCGGGCTAATAAATTTTTGCCCACACTAGGATATATATATATATATATATATATATAT
>QODF01000147.1:615621-677978 GCA_024372805.1 Oostethus manadensis
CTTCAGGATTTTTTGCTAGACAGTAGAATTCATGCTTCCATCTATCACAGCAAGCCTTCCAGGTCCTGAAGCAGCAAAACAAGCCCAGACCATCACACTACCACCACCATATTTGACTCTTCTTTTTATGAAATGCTGTGTTACTTTTACGCCAGATGGAACGGGACACGCACCTTCCAAAAAGTTCAACTTTTGTCTCGTCAGTCCACAAGATATTTCCCCAAAAGTCTTGGCAGTCATAATTTCGGTTTCAATTATGTTATCTTTGAATAATAGTTAACTTTATGAGCAGAAACATTTAAGTGTGACAAAAAGTCAGGAAGGGGGCAAATCGTTTTTCACACCACTGTATATGTATATATGTGTACTGTATGTGTATATGTATGTATACTGTATATATGTGTAAGTGTATATATACAGTATATACACAGTATATTTATGTGTATATGTATCTATATACAGTGAGGGAAAAAACTATATGAACCCCAGCTGATTTAGTAAGTTTGCCCACTAACAAAGAAATGATCAGTCTATAATATCAATGGTAGCTTTATTTAAACACAGAGAGACTGAATGGCAAAAAAAATCCAGAAAAATGCGTTTCAAAAAGAGTTATAAATTAATTTCCATTTACATGAAGGAAATAAGTATTTGATCCCTTTGAATCCCTTTCAGTACTTGGTACTTACAAAATCAGCTGGGGTTCAAATATTTTTTCCCCTCACTGTATGTGTGTGTGTGTGTGTATATATATATATATATATAGTATATGTATGTATATTTACGGTATTTTTATTTACGGTATATTATTAGTAGTTAGTCAACATTTCAGCATTTTTTTCTTAACATCGTGCTTTTTTGCTCAGTTTTTCCCATTGTTGTTTTTTTGGCGTGTAATTTTATTTCTACAATGTGTCCAGAGGGAAGCGTAAACTAGACGATGGACGCCCCTTGCACACCCTTGGCTAACACTTTTCTTTTACGTTTTTTTTAACTCCAGTTTTTATTTATTTATACATGTTTTTTTAGTCTCTTTTTAAACATTAAATAATTGGTTAATTTATCTTTTAATTATTATCTTTATTTAATTTAAATTTATGTATTTAATTTAAATTTATGTAATCTATTTTGAATATTTTTTGTACTTGTTTCACTTAGTTTTTCACTGCATAAGTTCTCTATTTATAATTGTAAAAGTGTAATTACGTTGTGTTGTCTGTTCTGTGTTAAGCATGTCCGACACAATACATCCATTACCATTACCAAATGAACTGTAACAAAAGTATGCTCTTGAAATGACTGTAGTGCTTCAACATCTGTGTTTTCCTTCCCCTTCCTCCAGCCGTGACTGAGTGAGCGACTACATGGACTAGACTGAACATGAAGAGCCTTAAAGCCAAGTTCAGGAAAACTGATGTAAGTACTAAAACACATGCTGGTGACTAAGCAGTGAGTGTGTGTATGATATGTGTTGCTCGCATGGTGGAGAGGGACCGTGTATGTCTTCAGCAGCTGTAGATGATTTGTAACACAGACTCTGTCCCCACAAATGATTGATTTTTTGCAAAGGAAAACAAATACACTCAAAAGGTTTTGAATTATAATATACATGTAATTCTGTTAGGCCTCCCTTTTGCTGCATGATTTGTAAACAGAAAACACATGGGAACGCTCCGTATGGCTGGGCATGGTTTGACAGATGTAATTGCGGGTGCCATGAAAAGGGTAGCACTGCTAGAAAAATGAGGTCACGGTTGAGAGACAAGGTTGGCAAAGCCATGATTTATGGTGTTACAGAGGTGCACACAGAAACCACACTTTTTTTTCTTTTATAGCTAGTTGCTTAAGAATATACCACAGTGTGGGAGTGCTGAGGTTGTTCCAGCAAGGGCCACCATTCTGTAGCAGTCCAGTTGCGCATTTTTGTATCCTGCAGATGAATAATCAGTCTTTTGGGGGAGGATGAATGTCCCTACCTGACATATTTTATATGCACAGGAAGTGAGGCGTCTCCACATGCATCTGACTCATCTGCTGTCACCGTGACAGCGGAGGCAAACCCCAGACAGGAAAAGTCTGGAAGTTCCTGGATTAATGGGGTTTTAAGTGGGAGTTTAAGTAGAGGATTGGCGTGAAGGATGTTTACAATGTGTGATGGACCAAAAGTGATGAGATTTGGTTCAATACAAAGGGGAAGACTCATCTTGGAGCGTGTTAAGAATACTTTTATGCTTTTGCTTCTGTCATGGCAAGCATCTTAAGACCAATCTGTGGTGCAGCCAGGGTAATTTAAAGGACATTTATTATGGAAATGACTTTATTGAGCACAAAACATGAGAAAAATATATTCTCTCTCTCTCTTCTTTGTTCCTCTTTTGAAAGAGGAGGCACTCAAATGTTTTCTTCTGGCGTTGCGAGGTTTCATCATGTGCCTCCTTATGGACTTGATATCACCTCTGACTCGCTTTTAGTCCCACTTCTTAATGTAATATCGTCATATGTGATATAGTATCAGTTTCATTACACAAGTGCAATTACACTATACAGTATATACTGTATAACAACAGATATACAATGCAGTAGCACTTCTTGGAGTGGAGACACACACACACTGTTGGAGATTAAAAAGTTAGTACTGACTAAAAGCATTTTTAAACTGTTTAAATTCCAGCATCTAGGCTAGAACACTCTTATAATACACTATTGTAGCACCCCTGAGATGTACTTTTGGTGAAAGATTATATAATGTGTGTTTGAATCTTCATTGGGCATCTCTGTGTGGAGTTTGCATGTTCTCCCCGTGTGTGTGTGGGTTTTCTCCGGGGACTCCTGTTTCCTCCTATATTCCAAAAACATGCATGTTAGATGAATTGGTGACCCTAAATTGTCCATAGGTTTGAATGTCAGTGTAAATGGTTGTCTGTCTGCCCTACAATTGACTGCCGACCAGTCCAGGGTGTACCCGGCTTCTCGCCCGAAGTCACCTGGGATAGACTCCACCATACCTGCGAACCTAATGAGGATAAGCGGCATAGAAAAATGGATGGATAGATATATAATATGTACAGATATAAGAATATGTAGAGACATCAGAATATGTAGAGAGTAGAGACATTCTATGGTAGGGGACTTAAACGCTGGCCCTAGACCACTGTTCTAGGGCCTTTTGATTTCTGCCGAACCGTGGAATTGGCTAATAAAAACTGAATTTTAAAACGCGGAATCTTGCGGAAATTGACATAATGTGAAAGAAAGCATTGTCATTGTGAGAAGGAACCTTTGTGTGGGTATTTGCCTGGCGGACGGCCCAATCGCGGCGGAATCTCACTACAAACACCAAACCGGTCCCTTCCCGAACTAAACATGTTGCAATGGCAATAAACACCAGTGAAAGTTGGCAAAACCTCTTCTTAGCTTTGCTTACCGTAGTTATCTTGGTTTATCATGCTAGTGCGGTTGTGTGTACGACTCGGGCTGGATGAGTATATTTTCACCTGGTTGTGTTTTATCGCTTTAATGTAAGGAGCGTTTTACAATTCCCGATGATGACGTGCAGGTTGTGAGTGAAAACAAGACAAGCACTTTTATTTTTTTGCACCCACCTTGTCTTAGCAGCAAAGAAACATTCTCACACACAGAACATACTACCCCGTGTTGTCTGTGTAAACAAAAAAAGGGTGTCAATAAATATACACTGCTCACAAAATTAGAGGAACACTTTGAAAACACATCAGATCTAAACGGTGAGGGCGGGGGGGGTGATCTTGAATATCTTTCCTGATAATAAGTAGGTGATGTATTGGTAACAAAATGAGGCCACGTAATTTGATAGAAATGAAAATGATCACCCTATAGAAGGGGAAATCAAAGACACCATAAAAATGAAAGTGAAAAAATGATGCAGCAGACTGGTCCATTTTGCCAAAATGTCATTGTAGCAACTCCAAATGATTCTCAGTAGTTTGTGTGGCCCCCACGTTCTTGTACGCATGCTCCTAATGAGACCACGGATGGTGTCCTGGGGGATCTCCTCCCAGATCTGGACCAGGGCATCACTAAGCTCCTAGACAGTCTGAGGAGCAACCTGGAGGCCCCGGATGGACCTAAACATAATGTCCCAGAGGTGTTCTATTGGGTTTAGGTCAGGTGAACGTGGGGGCCAGTCAATGGTATCAATTCCTTCATCCTCCAGGAACGGCCTGCATACTCTAGCCACATGAGGTCGGGCATTGTCGTGGACCAGGACGAACCCAGGTCCCACTGCACAAGTGTAGGTTCTGACAACGGGTCCAAGGATTTCATCCGGATACCTAATAGCAGTCAGGGTGGCGTTATCTAACCTCTAGAGGTCTGTGCATCCTTCCAGGGATATGCCTCCCCAGACCATCACTGACCCACCACCAAACCGGTCATGCTGAATGATGTTGGAGGCAGCATAACGTTCTCCACAGCATCTCCAGGCCCTTTCACATCTGTCGCATGTGCTCAGGGTTAACTTGCTCTCATCGGTGAAGAGCACAGGGCGCAAATTATGGTGGTCTATGGCAAATGCCAATCGAGCTCTTCGGTGCTAGGCAGTGAGCACAGGGCCCACTAGAGGACGTCGGGCCCTCAGGCCACCCTCATGGAGCCTGTTTCTGATTGTTTGGCCAGAAACATTCACACCAGTGGCCTGCTGGAGGTCATTTTGTAGGGTTCTGGTAGTGCTCATCCTGTTCTTCCTTGCATGCTCTTGAGACTGCGCTGGGACACACAGCAAACCTTCTTGCAATGGTACGTATTGCTGTGCCATCCTGGAGGAGTTGGACTACTTGTGCAACCTCTGTAGCGTCCCGGTAGCGCACCAAGCAACCATCAACAGAGATGTTGATCCAAGCCAAGTGAAAAACTACAGCAGTAGAAAGTCAGTCAGTAAAAAATCAGCCAAAAGAGATGAGGAGTCTGTGGCCTCAACCTGTAAAACCATTCCTGTTTTGGGGTGTGTCTCATTGTTACCCCTCTGATGTACTTGTTGTTGATTTCATTACCAAACAAAGCATCTGAGACCGATTAACAACGCCCTCTGCTACCTAACTGAACAGATCAATATCCCAGAAGTTTGACTGATCGGTTACTATATTCTGATCAAAAAGTGTTCCTCTAATTTTTTTGAGCAGTGTATTACATATGCAGTTGGAATTGCATGGGTGACTACATCTTCCTTAATAACAAGCATGGACTTTACAGTTTGTTTGCAATGTGTAGAGTCTGACATCCCATTAGAAAGGTTAGCCAGGCCACATCTATTTCTCAAATACTGGGCAATATTGTGTGAAAATGCTGGTATAAAGTGTAAAAACGGAATTTGGGAAGAATTAAACAGATTTCACAGGTCCCTAATGTTCCCATACTGGATATAAATCACTGCAGGTTCCATAATACAGCAAGGTTCAAGACCATTTTCACCAGTCACTTGGTTTTAGCACTAGCTTATCTCAGTCTTAATGTAACAATCACAATCAGCAAGTCATGGATCAGTCAATGGACAATGTCAGGGAGGCAAAAGCATAGAGCATTCCAGTGATTGTTTAAGTATATTGGTAAATTGGGTACTCTAATGTAAATGAAACATGACAAATGCTCATGGTATTTTTTTGCTAAGATGAATGACTGAGATGTTGCCTGGGCATGCAGCCCAATGAAAGTAAATAATTGAAAATTCAACCTGCTATGTGGGGTGAGAACAATGACTTCCATTGTTCAGAAAAAAATGTTGCATTAAAGTTGAGCTGCAAGCCTCTTATGGCTTGTCCACCCTCACCTTTTACCAGCTCCAAAATCTGTACTTGTACTAAGACATTGTTTCTCAGTCACGCAAATACAGATAGTTTACAATTTTGGCTTTCTATCCATGTGCAAAGGTAGGTTTTTGTCCTTAAAAACACAGCTTTTTGAAAACTCTGGCCATAGTACAGATTTCCAAAAAAGCAGGCTCAGTGTTTGTGAGTGGACAGGTAAAAGTGAGGTTTTTGGTTTGTGTCATAAGAAATGTGTGACATTATCTCATGTGTGTTGTGAGTTACCTTGTAGCTCGTGACTGGGTCCTGCTAGGCCTGTCACGATAATCAATAAATCGATTAGGCGAATGATAAAAAAAACAATTATAGAGTGACCCATCCTCTCAGACATTCAACCTCTTAATCTCAGTATGCAGAGCTGCGGCTACTAGGGAGTGGATGCGCAAGAGTCTATGGTTTCCACGGGAATCGTGGATTTGGCCAATAAAATGGAATTTACAGTTAAATGCAGAATTTTGCAGAAATTGACATAATTGATTCTCATTTTGAGGAGAATGAACATTCGATTGTGGAATTATCATGGCGAATCATGACGGAATCTCATTAGAAACACTAAACTGCACCCTTCCAGACTAAACATGTTGATAAACATCGGCGAAAGTTGGGAGAACCTCCTCTTTTTACGCAACGTGAATGGAAGCTACCAGGGTTAGCTTAGTTTAGCAAAATGTGTGTGTGTGTGTGAGTATATTTTCACCGCGTTGTACTTAACCGCTTTAATGACAGGTGTGTTTTTCAATGCCCGATGACGACGTGCAGGCTCTGAGTTCATTTTTACTGTAAACATACATTCTCAACACAGACTAGCCTTCAAAATACAGTAAGTGTTTCATAAAAAATATCTTGCATATGAAGTCGCAATTGCATCAACTACATTTCCCTTAATCACCAGCACAGGTATTGCACTTTGTTGACGTTTGTTGTGTGCTTGTCATTGGAGTGGCTTGTTATTTTTGTAACATAAACAGGGTTTATTTATTTAGTTTTGGTTATGATTGGGATTTTTATTTAAGTGCAATTTTTGCAAAGAGACTGAGAGTCCATTTTATTTTCAGTTGAGTTTTATTGGACTTTTTTTGTTTGTTTGATTTATTATATTGTTTAATTTATTTTATCTACAAACTCTTGATGTTCCAATTACAATGTTAAATCCTCTTCATAATTAATGAAAAAAGTTTAAAAATATGTTGTCAATAATATGGAGTATTGAAAATAACTTGTAGGACAATTATCATCTACCAAAATTTGTTGTCGTGACCAGCTCCTCACCGTTTCCTCACTGATTCGCGAGCGGCACAGTATTTAAGCAATTACTAGTAGTTCTTAAGTATCGGAGAAGTCACAAGATTATAATGGCCATAAATTAGCTGCACCGCTGTATGAGCCTCAGTGTTCAATGTTAAAGAATAGAGTAGTGGTTTACACACCAAAAATTACACTAATTTCTCACTATATTGATGAATAGGTGAATTATGAAAGTGTGGTGCGTATGTGGTGTGATAGGAAGCAGAGCTACGATGCCACATACTGTGCAGATTTGTAATGACAGACAGACCACACAAATCTTAATCTTGCCACAAATAAATTAATGTATGGTAAAAAGTGTAAGAGTTCTACATTGTCTTATGTGGATGCTTTGTGAGTGTATTGCTCAATGTCCATCTCTTCCAGCAGTCAGTTGTAGGCGGTGCTGAGAGAATAAAAAGACGAGCAGCGGATGTGAACGTTGCTTAGAAACATGAAGCCGAGCTGCGTGCCTTTGCAGACCTCCAGTCCCACGTACACTTTTTTGTTTTTCCTATGAACAAAGCCATGTTAAGTATTTTTCATACACAGCTAATCTGTCATCCTGCGTTGATTAAAACAAACGACCATCATTAAGTCATGTAGAAAAGAGCTTGTTTAATCCTCCGAGCCAAAAGCCATTCCATTGCCCGTCATAGTAACCATGAAGCAACCACAATAGAATTAAAATACCGTCTTGGTTCTATTTTAGGTTTTGTTTGTCAGTGACAGTGTACACAAGAATGTTCTACCCCTCCGAAGCCAGACCTTTATTTGAAACAAATTTAATTTCTTTCTTTATAAAGACTTGTTTTACTTTGTTTCCAGGAAATGGCAAATTCATTTATATTGTTAATTTTGCCTCTCCTGTTATTGAAATCCCATATTACTGTTATTATTTCACAAAAGTCTCGGATATCCCACTACAGTGTATTGTAAGTGTGTTTTCCAAAGTGTAACTCCCAAAATTCTAGAGTGCATTTTAGTAAGCCCTACTGGGAACATGTTTTGTGTGTAGTGCTCATGACACCACAAACAATTGGAAAAAACAAAATGAAAGTACTCACTTAATAAACATGTTTGTCATAGATGAATGAACAACTATTAAATCAGAATAAAAGAAAGTGCTGATTTAGTTAATTTATTTCTCATTTATTTATTGGTGATGCACACGTAGCAGTCTGTTAGTGACTTGTTTATTTGCAGTGTTTGTGATGTTTGTAAGTTGATGGTTCATACTTTGCTACTTCAATATGTTGTCTGAGAACTCCCTCTTCCTTGTCTTTTTTGCTACAAATTTTGGAGGGAAAAAGTCCATTCATTCTTAAAGGGATTACTGCAAAGAGGGGAAATTTTAAATAGGGATTACTGCAAAGAGGGGAAATTTTAAATAAAAAAAAAATCCGATCCTTCGATTAATCGAACATTTTGTGTCATGAGCACTGGCAACCTGTCCAGGGTGTACCCTCCCTTTTGCCCAAAGTCAGCCGGGATAGACTCCAGCATATCCCCGTGACCCTAATGAGGATTGATGGATGGATGGTGTCACGAGCACTTTAATTAGCCGTGTTTGTCCATGCCTACCTTTGACAGTGTGTTTGTCTCCAAGAAGAAGAATGAGGAAGCTTTTGTCTTCATCATATCACGAGAAAGCCGCAACTTCAGATGTGATGTTTTCTCTCAAAAGTGAAGTAAATAAGTGAGGGAGGTGACTGATTTTTCTCATGTTTGGTGCTCATTAACAGGCTCCAGGGACACATACTACAGTTAGAACATCATTAAAAAGACCTTCAATAAAAAGAATGTAGCAATACCAGCGGCAATGCATAATTACCAGTGCTCCAGTAGCAATCTGTATTACTGACACTGTTTTTAATTGGATACTGAAATAATAGCGTTTCAAGTATTCTATTGTTGACAATGGACGCTTCGCACAGCCCTTCATATTGTCACTACTTAAAACTGCTCACGAAGCTGCTAGACAAGGAAGGATTAACCCAAACACACACAAGCATCTGTGTACTTTGTATCTACAATGCAACTGCACCCACACACACACTCCCTCCCTTATCTAATTGATGCATGGATTACATCGTCTCCTCTCACTCCGCACAGCTGTTCCATGCCGCCATTGAATTAATCCGGATGACGGAGGAGAACATTTTTGGGGGCTTTAATTGTGTTCCACTATGTATGCATATCATCACATTTTAGCTGTGTAAATATTGCAGGAATGGAGCCCTCCTTATCATATCAGGAGGCGTAATGGAATGTGTCTGCTGTGTTAAATAAAGCATGGCTGCAGCCAAGGCGCTCAGTCACATGCTGATCATCTGAAAACATTTCTAAAGAACGCTTTGTGCACCAGCGTTAACATATGATAGTACATTATGGGAAACATTGACGATATAAATCAAATCTATTTGGAAGCCGTGAAAAGATTTAGATCCTAACTTTACGGCGCCTAAATCCTTCAGTTGGAGATGATTTCTTATTCCGCTGAATCACCTCTCTCTCGTAGGGTGTGTTTTATTTGGCCCTGTCTAACTTGATTTGGCCAGTTTGAGTTTATTCTGGCCACTGCAGCAAAAGGGTATTAATACTGGGAGTGACAGTAAAGCCTTAGGGAGAGATCCTTGTTAATCTGGGGGAGGATGGGCGGGTGTCTGTGTTGATAAATCTAAGCAAGAGACAGCAAAAAAGGCCTCAATCAGGCATAAGCAAGCTGTCTGCCCCATTGACAAAAAAATCTGAACCGTGTTACTCAAATTGTAGTGTAAAGTCAACCTTAGATGGTGCTGATTGTCACAGCTAGTTTGCTAATAATAGCAAAACATCCACAATGTTCGCTGTGCATTAGAGTACTTCTTTAAAAAGAAAACTTTCATTGAATCCGAGAGAAGTCGACAGCAGCAGCAAAATAGCTTTGGGTCTAAACATGGATCCAATTAAAGCTGGAAGGGGGATCTTTCTTCCATTTATTTCTTATCGTCTGTACATGTGAACTCAAACATAGTGCCAGAAAACACATTAATAAAAAGTTGACGAGAAAACGAGCATGGTAATCATGTGTCCCTACCTAATCTTTAGTGAGCAAACTGACGTATTTCGCAATTTCCTTGACTTTGTGGATTATTTCAAGTCATATTTAGAATCGTTCTGATTAGGGCTGTCTTCAACTGAGGATTTTCATAGTTGAATGTGATTTGTTAGATTTTGTCCATAACAGAAGTAATGGCGATGCTGATAAATAAACAGATCTCATTTGCAACTTCCTTCACCCTAAAGAAAAAGGCTAAAACGTTCAGATAAACAAACACAGTAGGTGTGTAATAACAGTACCTTAATTTTTTTTAGTGACACAGAAAGCAAGATGAACAAAACCGGAACATGGTTGTTGTCGGCACACATCAGAAAAGTGCACATAGATTAGGAACAACATGGCTTGCCAAAACTCTCAATTAGCAGCCCAATTTTTTTCCTTAAAATTCACTGTCAGGATATAAAAATCAAGCTGCCGTAACAGCCTTACCTGTTTTAAATCATATTTAGTGATGGTCCAGTGATGTTGATTGTTACATGATATATGAGAAGCTGCTGACACAAGTTACACTTCACTTTCTCGATTCTTCTGAAAATACTTCCACACTTGGGATGATTTTTTAGTAGCCTTTATGAGCTTTGACCTTTGAGGTCTTCCAAGTATTCAAAGCTAGAACTTCTTTGCTCTTTTGGATTGTGCCACTTGAAGTGGGTGATTTTTATTAATGCATGGTAAGTATAGGACTTCTGTTAAATACACTTTAAATTTGTTATGAGCATAAATTAGGCTGTTTTGTATCAAAATAAGCTAAAACATTAATTGTATGCTCTGCGCAATCAAAAACAATTTTATATGATAGGACGGCAGAGATGATGGGGTTGTGCTATTATCAGTGGCTCCCAAACTTTTTTTTTGCAGCACCCCCCTTTAGAATTCTGTTTTTTACATTTTACACTTTGACCAGCGTAGAGTGTGTGCTTTTTGGGTTAGTGAATAAAATGTCTATTATACATCAAAGGAAAATTTACAGTTACAGTTGAGGGAGCAAACAAAGTATACTAGTGCTAAGTGATAATTCATCCATCCATCCATTTTCTATACCGCTTATCCTCATTAGGGTCGCGGGTATGCTGGAGCCTATCCCATCTTATTTTGGGTGGGACACCCAGTACACCCTGGACTGGTCAATTGCACGGCAGACAAACAAACATTCACACTCACATTCATACTTAATGGACAATTTAGAGTCACCAATTAACATAACATGCATGTTTTTGGAATGTGGGAGGAAACCGGAGTACACGGAGAAAACCCACGCACACACGGGGAGAACATGCGAACTCCACGCAGAGCTGCCCAATGTAAATTTGAACCCTGAACCTCCTGACTGTGAGGCCAACATGCTACCCATTCATCCTCCGTGTGGCCCGCTAAGTGATAACATTAGCCTGTAACTTTTTATAAACAAACAGTTTATTAAGTTGTTTGATTGTGCATGTTTAAGTGACTGCAGCATCACAGACCCAATAACACATAAAAACAGCATATTTTTTTCATTAGCTTTTCAAAAGTAAACATCTTTTGTGAAAATGTACACCTGTAAAAAGAAAAATAACGTTTATATACAAGTTGAATGGTTTGCTATTTATATACTGGTTGAAAAAAGCCCCGTGGCAAACTAACAAAATAATAAGTGTTGATAAACGTTGATTAAAAAAAAAAATCATATCATTAAACAATTCATGGAGAAGTTCAGACATTTCATCCACAAAGAATTCTGGGTTGCCCCCTCATTTAAACCATGTAAACTTTTATGACCCTTACTCTTAAAAGCATCGGAATCGAGAATCGTTAGGAGCCAGGTTCGAAACAAGGAATGGGAATCAGAACCGGTTATTTGGTTATGCAAGGTTTTGGTCTGGTTTTAAAGCGTTTTCATTGGTCTTGAACAAGGTTCAGCTGCACAAGCAGGACATGGGCATGAAGTCATATAGACACATATGCCAATCTCACAACAAGATAGCGAGACACTGGTAAAGCGACTGAAGGCAAGCCAAGCAAAGTGAACCTGAAGCAAAGACGATGCCATGAAATGAAGGTAATAATGATCCTGCTGAGGAAAATGAGAATATCCTCCATATAGGGATCAAAGAAAGAGTCAAGCTCCTTGCTTTCATTTTCAGATTGTTTCGCTTGGCTGTTCCTGACTTACTGGAACAATATAGCAGTCCAGGAGGTGGATGACGGGAGAGTTAAGTCTCTGTTCCCCTGGAAAAAAAATGATTTCCTTCATGGACGACACATTTGGCTTCACCCTGCTTTGATTTGTTGCTTTCTGCTTGCCAATTTTGAAGATTTAAGTACTGAAAATGATGGTGTATTAAGTAGCCAAACAAAACCTGCTTCCTGTTTGCGACCGAGATGTTTTGAGACTGCTTTTTCTGATGGACGCATTTTGTTAAATCAGTGGCACTCCTTAATGAATCCGCTTCATTCATTTCCAAGTTCAGCAGTGTTTTATTTACAGGGTGAGAATGGCTATTTGTGTCATACGGAAATCTTACGGGGCAACTATTTTTAACCCAGGGTAGGCTTGTTTTGCAGCCACTGTGCAGTAATCTTCTGTTTTTAAAAACAGACTTCTCTTTTTTGTCAAAATTGCATTGTTGCAAATCATAGAGTTTCAGCAATACAATGAGAAACATGGCAGGATTTATGATGTTTGCTTGAAGGTTAGAATGAGTACACTAGGGCTTTTTGTTCTTGAACTGCGCCAATTGTTAGGTTTGGGTGGTTAAAAATACTGAATGGTTTTATGTAGACTGCCAAACCCAACTTTTCAAATGCATAGTATTTCATTTTTTATTGTTTTTCAGCCTGCATATATGTGGTGTTTTGACAGATATTCTTGCTTTCATTCCTATACCTGGAGTACAGATAATTATTACCCATTATGAGCATCTACATTAAGATTTCAGTAAACAGTATTTGAGGACATCTGCTTTATTGCAGATAAGGACTTTGCTGTTACTGCCCACAGCCGATCAAAGGCCAGAAATATTGTAAACACATCAGTCTCTTGTCTTTCCTTTGTGGTTTCTTTTCCTTTTATTCTTCTGCATGTGCACCCATGCTATCATCTGCCTTCCTGTTCCTCTCACATGATGTCAAACAAAGACAATTATTGTAACCTACAGAGCTTAATCTGCTCCCTAGAACATAAAACCGGACACAGCGCGTCTTATAACAGGGGTTCCTATTACATCAAGGTAGTGTGGGTGGATTGGATGTGGCACCCACATCATAAACGTCACTTTGTAGATGTCATATGAAACCATGACAGTCAGCTGACATCAACACTCCCGATTTGCTGTTGAGCCTCTGCAGCAAATTAAGTGGTGAAATCGTGCTTGTATCTATAACAAATATTCGTTCCCTTGTAGTGGCTGCTTTTGTAAAAAAAAAAAAAACCAAAAAAAAAACAGTGAACTGACCTCCACGATATTAATATTTGTTGTAAACGCTTATATACTTTTGTTTGTGAAACTATTATTTCATGATTAATTATAAAACCTGACCATTGGTAAAACCTAAATAATTTGTTGCCTTGAATTCAGCTGCATTGTTTTTTGGATAATCATTTTCATTTCTTGTATATCTGTAATGTTTGAAATAAATGCTAACATACACGAACTGTATGTGTTATAAGGCTAAGTAGCTATTTTGACTGACATACCACTCATGGTAATATTGAGGAATTATGTGTAACTGCCGTGTTGAACTGAACTGTAAATTATTGAAGGATATCAACTATTATGTGACATACTAAACGTTAGTATTTAGTATAAAAGTTTCAAAGTTTACCCGTTAAATTTTATATGTTATAGTACATAGTTTTATGTTATTTAGTTTTAGTTTAGTTTAGTTTTATATTTAGTTTTAAGAGGTAGATCATTTTGTCATAGGAGATTTGCCGTGCAACATCCAAGTGACATCCGTTAAGACTCCACACTATAATAAACTAAAACCTGTTTACATGCCATTGTAGGTTTTGCTGCTTTGGTTAGTAATGGATATTAAACGGTCTAAGAAGTTAACTGTATAATGATTGTACCGTATGTAAGAAAAAAATACAATGAACCTACTATGACTACAGCTACCTAGTGGCAACAGCCGTTATTTGGGTAGGGGGTGTTGCATTTGTTTCAAGTGTACTCAGCGACTGCGCCACTATTTGAGGAATTAAGCTTTATTAGTGTCACATAAAGTCTGAATTTCACCTCAATCCGGAGAAATTGTAAATCAGATTTCAGGGACTTTTTGACCCACAGATTTTAACAGTAAAAGGCCGCAGTCACCTTAGTTAATGTGATCTAGTATTTAGTATGCTTGCAGAGTCCTGTTTTTGTTCAATTTCCTGGGAAAATGCTTTCAGTCACATTAATTTCCAGATGTAGTCTATTTATCGTTCAATTAAGAAACAAAGCAGGTCAAGTCTAACTCCAGGAACTGTTATAGAACACTTCCCCGCTAAAGCTTGTGGAACTCAATCAATAAGCTCCAAAGATCTGTAACTGTTCCACGTCAACACTTCTTTAGCCTTAGATCAACAATAACAGCTTAATGTATGTTTTGAGGGGAAATGTGGAGATCTTCGGAAAGTAAAGTTGTTCTGTCCAGCAAAAACACTTTATGTGGCGTAGGAAGTCCTGTTTCCAGGTCACTGTTTGTTTTTCCTTCACGGAGTCGAGGGAGTTCAAAGAAAGAGAAATCCCTCTTAGCCGACTTGTTTGAGCAAAAACCAGTTGGCAAACAAACATCCATGGGCACGTGTCCAGTGTGTGTGTTTTCTTTGCAATTGAATACAAACCTGTGGTAACACTGAACATTTGAAGTTAGAGGTAAAAAAAAACAAACCCTGAGGATATATTTATTTTTTGACTAAGTGTCTTTTTATCTCTCCGCATTCCTTTTCCAATTTGTCTTTTCCTTCCTTGATTCCCTTCCCCAGTTGCTTTACTCTCTTGTCCCCATGTCGCCAGAGTCTGGCCTGGACAAACAGGAAACTTTTGAGTGTTATCAGCAAACTCTCAGTGTGTCTTAATGAGTGTCTGGCTAAAAACAGGTCTACAGCAGTCACTATAAAGTCCACACCCAGAAGTCAACGGAAAGGCTCAGCAAGGACGTCAGGTGGGTTTTTAAACTCCTACTGAAAGTTGGATGGGAAGTGAGAAGCACTTCATATACTACTTATACACACAGAGGAAGAATGACGTTTACAATATCCTTGAAGGGGTTAGTGTTCCCTGCTCTGCCGGTGCAAGGGAAACTGGGTAGAACCTTCATGTTGAAACAACAGTCACAGATAAATACACATTATTAATCCTGAGAGGGAAATTAGGGGGAATAGAGTGCTCAGCTCAGCATGATCACACACTATCCATGCTTTTTTTTTTGTTAAAATAGTTAGGAGTGAATCATTGACTTATTGCATTTGAAAAAAAGAAAAGGCATTCTGTTTTGGAAATTTGAATACCCTGACTACGCTGAAGTAGCACATTATTTCAGTGTAGCACCACTTTGGTCACTTTTTGCAGAGGCTCACTCATGCTTGTGAGTGCATGATTATTTCATCAGCCTCCCCGCAGTGACACTAGACAGGCCTGAAAGTGGAGCAGCGCATTCCGCTCCACTTAAACCTGTCCATTACAATGTCGTGTAACGGTATCAGTTTTGTGCTGCTTTATCCTAACGGCCGTTCACTTTTGTTGAACCATTTTTACAAGGCTTGGGTGTTTCCTTGAAATGTCCAGTTTGAATGCAGATGTTTTTTACTTGATTTGGTCTTATACTTTTAACAACTGACGTCAACAGTAATACCTTGAGAAATGCTTTTCTTTAGTCACACTGTAATCTTGCCCTATTTTGTGCACGCTGAAACTTTGGCGTGAAGCCAAATTATAATTAGCTAAAATAACAAAAAATGTGAACATTTACCAAACCGACTGATGCTTGCGGGACTTTTTTTCAACTCTATTCACGTTCAAATTTACAAATTAGGTCACCCAAAAAACGTAATCAATATGCAGATGAGATTTATATCGGCTTGACAGAATGAATTTCGGTTTTCTACAATTAAAATCTGATAAAACTTTGTTTCAAGAATATCTGTTGATAAGGCTGCACTCAATGCTTTTGCTTTTTAAACGTAAAACAGTCAAAATGTATAAATCAACTGCACATTACAGCAGTTCCTATTAGCTACAAGTGGGACTAAAGCAGTATTTGGTTCGCATTATGAATGCAGTGTCAATGGATATATTAACTTCTGAGAAAATCCATTTTACAAAGGGCAAAGCATACAAAGTGGTGCACTTGTTGTCAGACCGGTTTGTCTGTTTTAAAAGTCAAAGTGATTAACAACAGTTGACATAGAAGAGGTATACTGTGAATATTTCTACTTGATCAGGAAGCATATGGTAGTATTTATTGTGGGGAGGAATTTTAGGTTCGCATGAGGTAAAAGCCTTTTGAAGGGAGTCGCTGAAATGGTTGCCAGCAAAGCAGTTATTGGAGGACTAAGAGCGTTTTTCCTGCTGAAAATGACAAATAGTCAGCTAAAAAAACAAGTTTTGCCAGTGAAACAAAATGAGGTTGTGCAATTTAGAAACTACCCTTTTTGTGACAATATGGCTTTTAAATTTGCAGAAGACATGTGAGACCTCATCTCAAGATAGCATCTAAATGATGCCCCACAGGTTTTGCTTTTCCTTTGACATTTTTGTGTTTTTCTTTGATGCCACTAGAAAGTGATACCAGCTATGGCAAACAGTGTGTTGTTGTTGTTGATGTGTTTACAGTCCAAATGTGTACAGACTCACCTCTCAGGTACAGTATTGTGCACACTATAAGTGGCATCGGTTCAAAAATGCATTTTGAAGAGGGAAAAAAAAAGTTGCACTGAACTATAGGTCCAACTCCAACTTGTTAATGCACACGAGTGGTTTACGATGCCCGCTGATGTTGTGCAAGTTCTGAGTGAAATCAAGATGAGAGGCATGTTTATTCTTGCTCCTAGCTCGTCTTCACCGTCAACAGACACATTCTCAACACACACAACACTTCTGGCCTTCAAAATAATGATTGCCAACATACTGTCAAATTGTGTAAACAAAATAAAGGTGCCATAAAGGTGTCATAAAAATGTTACAGTAATAAAACTGTTGGAACTGCGTTGCGTTGGTGACTGCGTCTTTCTTAACCACAACCATGGGCAAGACAGTTTGGTGGGGATTTTCTGACACGCTATGAGAAATCATCATTCAAAAACATCCACTTCTGAAATACTGGGGAAAGAATTGGCCAATGATGTATTGCATCAATACATTTTTGCATTTAATTAACAGACCTTTTATTTACTGTCACAAAAGTGCACACTCTGTGCTGGTAAAATAAGTGTAAAAAGTCAAAGAAAAAAAACAAAAAACAGATACGGAAAAAATGTAAACTGAATTTGGGGGGGGGAATTATAGAGCCTTACATAAGTTGTATTTATCTAGACATTTATTTGACAAAATTCAAGACAAAGAACAGGCATTTATTTTTTTATTCAACTATACAATAGCACACAGAATAACAGACTGGACAGGTGTTAACGTAGCACCTTAACAGTTATTCAGCTACACAGTAACTTACAAGAACAATGAACCTTTACATGTAATAAAAGTTTTTCGATGGTGACAGTTTGACCTTTGAACAGATTCTTTCTGTTTCCATTGTTTCTAATGGGAATCATCTTTTTTTCCTTTCGGCTTATCCCTTTAAGGGTCGCCACAGCAAATCAGTTTGTTTCTTATGGGAATAATAGCTCTAAATGCAATCATGAGACTTCCACTGTAATGAGTTATAATTGGTGATAGCGTGCCCATCACACCTGGTGGAACACCTGGTAGCAATATATCTTTGTCAGTGTCTTAATATAAAGACTGTTATTTTCACTCTGGCTCGTCTTACATTTCCTTGGGAATAGTGTGCTTTTAAGTCGTGTGTTTGTAAACTTCAAGGATCAACTTTCCCGAACAAGACGGCGGACAAGTCCAAGTCAGCATTTCTTACATTTTTTTCCAACATTCATTTCATTTCTTTGGTAAATTTTGCTGGTGCTGAGTCTGTGGTCTGTCGTGCGGTGCCGGGGTTGTCATTCTATCTCTTCCAACGACAGTCGATGGGTTTACTGCCAATTTTCCACCCGCTGTGCAAAATGCTGTGATAATTACATTCAGGCCAATGCCACTCTGGCTATTCTCACTGGTCGTCTATTTCTATGTTGGCATACTGGTTCCTAACACAGTCGACAGTTTGCCAGCACAGTTTATGGAGTCAAAGGGTTCACAAGACTATAATAGTACAGGTCACTAGGCTATCAGGTCAGATTTAATCCTTGACTGTATTCTAATATGCACAGATGCATGCAAGAAGTCAATGCAGCCAAGTCCTCATTTTATTTTTTGGTGATTGCCCAAATCACTACAGGAATGTAATCCTGCATTTGTACGTGTTTGGGATCATCGTTATTCCCTCTAAGCACTGCAGCAAGCACTACAGGGTTCTTTCAGGGTGATCTCATGCTTCAAGTGTTCCAATACCTGACTTCACAACCTGCCAACAATAGAACATTTGTGTCCACGCACGTTGATGTGTGTGCCTTAATTGGACATCGCGTATGAGTACCAAAGATTTCTGTGTACTTGAGCTAAGACAACAAAAAGTCAACCCTTTTCAGGACACATAAGTGTTGGCAGCAGAGGACATTTTGAACAGATTGTGTGTCAACATCTGACCATAATTGTGGGATGAAGGTGTTGTGCGTCTGGTGCTGTAGAACACATGAGTTCTGTAACACTTGTTGAGTTTAGAATCCTTCATTACCTAAAGGGAAAAATGAAAATTTGATTTATCTGTTTGATGGTCAAACTGGGACCACAAAGAGGTGTGACAATACTGGTAGTAATTGGTAGTACAGATTTGAGTGAAATTTCGACTAACGTTCATCCATTCTTTTTTTCTCCAAATGTTCTCCCGCAGGTCAACGAGTGGAACAAAAATGACGAGCGCCTGCTTGCGGCCGTGGAGCATGGCGAGGTGGACAAGGTTGCTTCGCTCGTCGCCAAGAAAGGCGCCAGCGCCGTCAAGCTAGACAGCGAGGGCAAATCTGCGTAAGGATTTTTACCACCATTCCCTGTAGTCCGTAATAAGAGCACAGCAGCCAACAAAACAAAAGAACCTATCAAGAAGCAGGTCTAAAAATATAATGTTGACATTTTGCATGGAGCCATCTCATTTCTTCACATGGGATTGAGGTTGTGACAACACGCAATAGGCTCGGTGTTAATACCGTATGTGACCTCTTTCTTGCTTTCCCTGCAACACAACACCCGCTGACGTCCGTGCATTGAGCAGCCAGTGACATCACAATGCAGGGAGAAGTGCTTGATATAACACACAGGCTTTTTACCACACGAGTTTGTTTAGCTTGTTTATGTGACCTTTTTCCACACAAAAACAGATGCATACTCAAAAGATACCCGCAGCCTTTGTCACACTGAATGTGGCAGTCCAGTCTTTTCAAGATGCATAAAGGGAGAGTCGTGGCATTTCCATGGTGATGAAAACCTGATTGAAAGGAATGTGGGCACATGTGGTATGTGCAGTGTTTCACACAGGACTGCAATCTAGTTGCATTAATGATATCATTGTCTAATTTGCATAATTACAAAATGTTTGCAAAGAAACCTTTTTTTTCTGTTGCTTTTTGTTGTTGTTGTTTTTTTTAATGTCACAATCAAGATTGAGCCGCCTGGGAGTGCTTCGAGAAGGGGGATGGGTCTAGGAGCACGCACTGCTCGTTAAAAGAGCTGTATGTGTATGCTTATGCCTTTGCTTCGTTAATATTTTTTTTTGTTAAGCATTAAGATTTTGTACTTTGTCGTTGTAGGCTCTTCACTAGAGTTGCCGCTGGTATTTCTTTTTCTTTTTTTTTTTTGAGTATTTTGAGGGGTCTGATGACTTTACATTAAATATAGCAACAATGTTGCTATGTTGGCTAACCTAATCCTTCTTGCTACATCTTCTTATTCAATGGCAGACCTAGTGCGTATGAAACAGACAGAGACAATAAATACTGCCACCTACGGTCCCAATATAATGTGTTTATGACCAAGGCCTAACAAGTAGCACCAAATCTGTTTGTTGTGGGACAAATTTATTTGTGGCAGCTTTCCACAAATAAATCGATGTATGTAAAACACTGATGTCTGTGTGGGTATGTGTGTCTACAGCAGGAGTGGCCATTATGTCGCCCGCGAGCTACCAATCACGGGGGTAGTGTGTGTCACATGTGTCACCCACCTTGTAACGGCACTTTATAGGTATTATATGACATTAGTCAGCTGACATTAAGCTCCCCTCGTGATTCGATGTTGCGCCTCCACAGCAAACACTCAAGCCATACACAGAAATTAAACTTTCAGATAATCAGATTCATAAATTAGCTCAGCAGTAAGATGCCCATTTCTATAACAAAAGTTATCCTTTCACAAAAGTTTGCGTCCTGAACTCCATACATCCATCCATCCATTTTCTTCCGCTTATCGGTGGTCGGGTCGGGAGTGGCAGCAGCCTAAGCAAGGAAGCCCAGACTTCCCTTTCCCCGGCCACTTTGTCCAGCTCCTCTTGGTGGATCCCGAGGCGTTCCCAGGCTAGCCGAGAGACATAGTCTATCCAACGTGTCCTGGGTCTACCCCGAGACCTCCGACCGGTCGGACGTGCCCTCCCCAGGGAAGCATCTGGGAGGCATCCTAACCAGATGCCTGAGCCACCTCATCTGGAGGAGTGGTTCTACTCCGAGGCTCTCCCGGATAACAGTGCTTCTCACCCTATCTCAAAGGGAGAGCTCAGCCACCCTGCGGAGAAAACTCATTTGGGCCACTTGTACCCGCGGAATTATCCTTTCGGTCACTATCCAAAGCTCGGTGCAGAGTCCACACCACTGGAGACGCCGCACCAATCTGCGTGTCCATCTCGCGTTCCATCCCTCCCTGTCTCGTGAACAAGACCCCAAGGTACTTAAACTCCTCCACTTGAGGCAGAACTTCATCCCCGACACAGAGATGGCACTCCACCCCTTTCCGGGTAAGAACAATGGACTTGGGCTTGGAGGTACTGATTTTCATCCCAGCCGCTTTACACTCAGCTGCGAACCGGTCCAGTGAGAGTTGAGGGTCACAGCTCGATGAAGCCAACAGGACATCTGCAAAAAGTAGAGACTGAATCTTGCACCCACCAAACTAAAACCCCTCAACACCCTGGCTACGCATAGAAATTCTGTCCATGAAAGTAATGAACAGAATCGGTGACAAAGGGCAGTCCAACCCTCACTGGAAACGGGTCCGACCTATTGCCGGCAATGCGAACCAAACTCTGACACAGGTCATACAGGGAACGAACCGCCTGGATTAGGTGGTCCGATGCCTTCTCCAGGTCTACAAAACACATGTAGACTGGTTAGGCAAACTCCCATGCACCCTCTAGGATACTGCTGAGAGTATAGAGTTGGTCCACAGTTCCACGCCAGGACAAAAACCACACTGCTTCTCCTGAATCCGAGATTCGACTATCTGGTGAATCCTCCTCTCCAGAACCCCTGAACAGACCTTACCTGGAAGGCTGAGGAGTGTGATCCCACGATAATTAGAACACACTCTCCGGTCCCCCTTCTTGAAAAGCGGCACCACCACCCCGGTCTGCCAATCCAGGGGCGCCAACCCTGATGTCCACGCGATGCTGCCGAGTGGTGTCAACCAAGACACGCCCACAGCATCCAGGGCCTTAAGAATCTCCGGGACGATCTCATCCACCCCCGGAGCCTTACCACCGAGAAGCTTTTTGACCACCTTGGTAACCTCAGCCCCAGAGATAGGAGAACCCGCCTAAGAGTCCCCAGACACTGCTTGCCTGTTGGAAGATGTGTCGGTGGGATCGAGGAGGTCTTCAAAGTATTCCTTCCACCGGTCCACAATATCTTGAGTCGAGGTCAGCAGCACCCCACTATACACGGTGTTGACTGTGCACTGCTTCCCCCTTCTGAGATGGTGAGTGGTGGTCCAGAATCATTTTGAAGCTGTCCAGAAGACGTTTTCCGTGTTCCCTCCGGACCCAAGTCCGAGTTTTTGCCTCTGTGACCGCCAGAGCCGCAGACCGCTTGGCCTGCAGGTACCTCAGCTGCCTCCAGAGTACCATTAGCCAAAAGTGCTTGATAGGACTCTTTCTTCAGCTTGACGGCATCTCTCACCACTGGTGTCCACCAACGGGTTCTGAGATTACCGCCACGACAGGCATCGACCACCTTACAGCCACAGCGCCGATCATCCGCCCCGGCAATGGAGGCTTGAAACATGGCCCACTCAGACTCAATGTCTGCTGCCTCCCTCAAAACATCATCGAAGCTCTCCTGGAGGAGGAAGTTGAAACTCCTTCTGACAAGGGACGTTCCCAGCAAACCCTCACAATGCATTTGGGTCTGCCAGGTCTGACTGGCATCCTCCCCCACCATTGGACTCAACTCACCACCTGGTGGTGATCAGTTGACAGCTCCGCCCCTCTCTTCACCTGAGTGTCCAAGACACGTGGTCGCAAGTCCGACGACTCAACCACAAAGTCAGTCATCGAACTGTGGCCCAGGGTGTCCTGTTGCCAAGTGCACATGTGGACACCCTTATGCTTGAACATGGTGTTTGTTAAAGACAATCCGTGACGAACACAGAAGTCCAGTAACAAAACACCGCTCGCGGCGGGCCTTTCCTCCCAATCACACCTCTCCAGGTCTCACTGGCGACTTTTTTTGGCCAGGCAGTGCATATTGCGAATATTCTCTATGTTTGTAGTAGAGGGCAGACCATGGGACTGTGTACCCCTGGTCTACAAAAAGGGTTGCTCAGTGATCCAGAAATTACATCGATTGCCGTTTGAACTCAAACAGATGTGCACCATTCAGACCAAGGCCAATTTTCCCTATTAGGTAGGTGTTCTAATGCACCACTACCATTATCTTTTTAAAGGATGCTGTATTTTAGACAGTATTTGGAGGTGTCTTCCTTGACTTATTGTATCGATTGCCAATTTTGGTGTCTGGTTTGCTAGTAGGAGAGATGGCATATGTATTTATATATAAATATATATATAAATATTTGGAGAAAATCTGGATTGAAAAGCAGCTGAAGCAGCAAAATGAAAAATGGTACAGTCCTGTCCTCTTATGTACATCACCTTGCGTAAACCAGAAGTGGGTAGCCGACAGACACTCACACACCTTCTGTTCTATTTTTGTTGACCATAGTTCTACTACGAGGGGTGTTCTAGCTTTTATTTATTTGCTTTGTCTCCCAGTCTCCATTTAGCAGCTTCACGTGGTCAGACTGATTGTTTATCTGTCCTCCTGGCACATGGAACTGACCCCGCAGTTGCTGATGCTTCAGGTACTGTCTATACATAGTAGTATGTAGTACATAGTATCTTTTTCACTTACTGGCCAAATTACATCTACATTGACAACTAAAACCAGTGCAGTATAACACAGTATTAAAACCCTACAGAAAAGCATTTTTCATACATAAGTACTGACTGTTCAAATGGATGTTTTGTTTGATTTATCTTCAGGTTTGATTCCTTTACATCTGGCAGCCAAGAACAATCACGTGGAGTGCTGCAAAAAGCTTCTGCAGGTAACACAGATGCACACACAAACATCCATTGCAAGTCTACTGCATGGGTGAATTTCACGTTTACATACACTTATACAAATCTACCTATTTGTCTTCCAGGCTAAATGTCCTGTTGATGCGGTTGACAGCTCAGGGAAGACCGCTTTGCATCATGCTGGTAAGTGTTACAGTAACTGTACAGTTAATTTGATTGATTTATTGAGGATTATTGCATCCGGACCAGGATGTTGTGAAAAATGCCTTTTAGATTACATGTAAACCCACCTTTTATATGGTTGGGATCTCCTGGAATTAAGTGATTAGATGTGATTTATTTACAGCACGGAGTCATCTCTTAATGAATGGGATCTCTTTGAGAAAGGAAACAATAGAGAGAATGTGGTTGGTGTAAGCCTTCCTCATTAACTTCAGAATGCTGATAATTTATTGCCTATTTTGTTTCATTGGCAGCTCTTGGCGGAAAGATCCACGCTGTCCAGTTTCTGTGTCAACTTAAAAGTCCGACCAACCTTAAAGACGATGTACGTACCGTCATAATTAACTTTTCCTCTTCCTCTTCATCACTTTTTTGTTCCTGAAGTGTATTTGCTGTCCTTTTAATGTTTGGAAAGATAGAATAAGGGAAGCATAGTGATAAATCAGTTCGCCACAGCTGCAAAGGCTCAATATAAAGGAGTGAGCTTTTGTGATGATTGTTTTTTGATATTGGTACTTGCTTGCCTCTGTATGCATAACATATGTACTGCTATATAGAAGGGTCTGTGAGAACTGCACTGCAGGCCGCATACATATGGTCTCTATTGCAGTGGTTCTTCTATAGCTGTGGTTTCATCTGATTGGAAGGCATGTCTGATTGCGTTATTTACATTCCTTGCTACCGTCATCTGCATGTGCACACGTGGCATTCTCACATGTCTTTAAGTAAATACATGTCGGACAACAAGGATGAGTTTGTAATTGGAACCTTGAATTCCCCCCAAAGACAACGTAAGTAGAATATTTTATGTAGCAGATATATTTATAAAATACACAAATAAGTCATAATAAGCTAAGCAACAAACCATACATCTTGTGCTTAGGTCAAAAGTAAATATATATATATATATATTTATATATTTTTAATTTTTATTTTGTAAGGCCCTGACCCTCCTTTTAACATTGACACACAAAGTCTTTTACCCATTTTTGGACTGTGCAGCAGTACAATAAAGCAAAGACTGTGGACTACAAATGACCCCTTGGACTGATTTTGGACACCATTGTAGAAAATGGATTGATGGACGTATCTGTGTTTATATCATGTATAAAAGGGTAGGGTTGGGGCTAGTTCTCAACTCAAATGAATATGTAACCAGAGAAAATACAATATAATCATATAAAGACCTGATCAAAATGTTAAGACCAGTTGAAAAATTGCTAATTGCAAAATTGACCTTTTGCACATTTACATCTTAATGAGGTTTTAAGTAGAGCTATAATGTAAAAACAAGAAGGCCACTTTGAAAAAGTAATTTGTTGAAAACAACAATTAAACGTAAATAGTCAGTCTATGAGCTGATCAAGTTGAAGACCATTGCTCCAAAAATGACAAAAAAAACCTCTCCAGATCAGAACAAAAAATGTTCTCAGTAGCATTCAGTAATGGGTAGCTCCACCATCCTTGTAAATCACTTCAAAAATGTGTTTGGGCATGCTTGATGCGAGTGTTTTCAGGAAGCTAGTGGGAACATTGCTCCAAGTGATGAAGATGGCTTCATGTAGGGCATCAACTGTATGGAACTGATGGCCATTTTTATAAACTTAACCCTTGCCATCCATCCCCAAATGTTCTCTATGGGATTTAAATCAGGGGAACATGCAGGATGGTCCAAAAGAGTTATCTAATTCTCCCTGAAGTCCTTCGTCAAGCGAGCATTGTGAACTGCAGCGTTGTCCCGTTGAAAAACCCAGCTGTTACCACACAGCTGAGGGCCCTCAGTCATGAGGGATGCCCGCTGCAACATCTGAATGTAACCAGCCGCTGTTTGACGACCCTGCACCAACTGAAGTTCCAGTGTTCTACTGAATGAAAAAGCACCCCATATCATGATGGACCCGCCTCCACTGTGCCGGGTAGAAAACATCTCAGGTGGGATCCATCTGGACCGTCAAGGTTCCATTTTTCTCAACAGAGAATCAAACTTTTTCCACCTTTCAATGTCCCATGTTTGATGCAAAGTGTAAACGGACAGATTGGATCTTCTGTCTGAGCGCAGGTGTAATTTTGTTGGGCATACCACATGACTTTTTGTTCCATAATGCTAAAAATCTTTCAAAAAATGTAGAATGACTGTCTTACTGCGTCCAACCTCAGCAGCAATGGCACGCTGCGAGAGGCCTTGCTTATGCAGCCTGACAATCCGACCACGTTCAAGAAGAGAAAGCTTCTTAGCTTTAGCCATCAGGAGGGCATGACCGTGTCAATGCCTGACAAGAAATGAGAATTTTGAGCAGATTTTGGATTTTATAGCCTGTGGTCTTCAACTTTTGATAAACAGCCTGTTACAGTTTAATTGTTTTCAATAAATTACTTTTTCAAAGTGATTTTTTTTCTCACTCCCCCTTCTTGCTTTTGCATATTGTAGCTCTACTTAAAACCCCATTCAGATCCAAATGTGCAAAAGGTCAATTCTAGCAAATTTTCAACTGGTCTTAAGATTTTGATTAGGTCTTGCCTTGTTTCATTCAAAATTCTGCCAAAATTGAATGCAGATTAATCATTAAGAATAATCTACTAATACAACTCCTCTGTTCATGCACGCGGCCCTGAAACATCCCCCGGCCCACAGTAAGAGGTTGGTTGTGCATTTAGTGCATATAAGGTTAAGGTTAAAGGTCATGCATGGGGTTAGGTTCTGCCATTCCGGGAGATAAATACACTCATGCAGCTGCCAGGCTTTCAGCAATAAATCTCACAAAGGCCATTCATTCGGAACTAGTGTACACTGCCCCAGCTTTGCTAACTGTTGTGTTGTGCTTTTTCACATGTGTCTGGGATTTCTCCCACCCCACAGTCACTGAACATACCATTTGAGTCTAAGTCTGATGTCACTCCAGATGAGTTCCGCACTATTTCTGTAGCTATCTAATGTTACTACTATTGTTGTTTCCCCAAAGGATGGCTACACCCCCCTGCTTCTGGCAGCCATACATGGCTATGCTGAGGTGTGCAGCACTTTGCTGGACAGCGGCGCTGAAATCAGCATTTCTGACAACAGCGGCAGGTAGGCAGCAAACATAACAGCAGCACTGAAGACACACAAAGGACAAAAACAAAAAATATTGTTACAGCACCTATCTCATCTCGACCATGTTGCAGGACTGCTCTGATGCTCGCCACAGAATCCAATGCGGTGCCTGTAATTGAGGTTCTGGTCCAACGTGGGGCGATCCTGACCGCAGTGGATGCACAAGGCCATGACGTGGCGCACTACGCCAAAGTGTCTGCCAGCTGCGAGGTCAAAGCAGTACTCAGTGCCGCTCTGAGCAGGCAGCTCTCCGGTGAGACAAACAAGATCAATAAAGCAATGAACAAAGATGACCACTTCCCAGTATTGCAGAATAGAAAAGCACCTTTTCAGTGTTAATATCGAGTCAACACTGCCATCTGTTGGGGATTTCTGTCAAATTACATTTGGATGTATCCGTTACTCTGTCTAGTGCATGGAGGACTTCATAGTAAAAGCAGATGTCTTTTTGAATGTAATTTCCTATCACACACTTTGCAGATCCCAAGTCTACCAGAAGTCCTGTGGTAAGAACGCAGTTACAACTTTATTTAAAAGCATTTTGTCATATTTATACAGTATTTGCAAAAGTATTTTCAGAAGAAACCAGTAAGCCGCAAATGTGCAGGGATCCGCTGTGCACAATAATATATTTCCAAATGTCCGCCCAAAACTTTGCCAAGAGGCCACTAACTGAGGAAATATGCTAGCACAGAATGGTTTGAATTGTACCAGCTTAATTTAGATCATCGCTACATGTTTTCATATTAACTGATTGAGCTGATAGTTGCGATTAGAGGACAATTCTTCGCCCTCAATGATTGAATCTCCTTGAACTAATCCCCACTAAATCCACTTCTCTCTTCGCCGACCCCCCCACCCCCACCCCTTGTAGCATGATCAAGTAGCTAAACTAGACGATGAGCGGATCACAACTCCCAAAAAACGAAAAGCACCTCCACCTCCTATTAGCCCACTGCAGGTACTGTCATCGCATGTCTTCTGTGTATGTCTTTGCTTGTGTTCATGTACTGCACTCTGTCATATTAATACACGTTTATCAACTTCAGCAGTAGTCTCAGCTGTGTGTCTGCAGTCTGTGAATGGTGCCAAAAACGTATTCATAAGGTTTCCCGATTTCCCAAAAGCAAGGATTGAATGAAAAGACAAGCTTTAGGGGAATATGGTCTTAGGATTTGTTTCCCATACAAATAAAAAGGAGGATTAATGAGATGACTTACTATCAACTTTGTCCTGTCCTGCAGAAGTCTGGTCCTTCTTCTCCTTCAGTGTCTGTGACGCCGTCATCAAATAAAAGTGACACTCCAAAGAGGTTCAACTATAAGGTAAAGAGCAGCTCCACAAACATGACAGAAGTAGACAGCTCAAGCTTCTAAGTTGTTCTTTTGAAACAATGCTTCCCGTAGGAAAGAACGTAAAGCTGATACATCTGTTTCAGGTTCATTTAAAAGTATTTAAGACGTATACAGACTGATAGAAGTAGAAATATGGCAGAAAATCGATACGCACAATGTATGTACTAGACGTCTCTAATCATCTTTTACTATCCTTTTCTCCACACCCACTCCCACATTCTCGCCACCCCCTCTACTCCCTTCCCGCTTTGTTCTTGTGTGGCAGGAGGATGAAGTTGGGGAAGAGTTTGAGCGGCTGCACAACAACCAGAGAAGCATGTTGCTGGAGACGTTGGACAACTCAAGGAGCGCGGCGGCTTGTCCTGAACTGGATCCCAAGGTGATTAAAACACACAAGACTGGCATGCTACAGAAAACGGAGTTTATTAATAATGTCTCCGCATATATTATGTATTTCCATTAAGTAAAATGTCTTAACGTGTCCACTGTCAAAAAAAACTATTAGTCATCACATTGCTTTTATATAAATTAAAAAGCAAGTATAGTGCTACGAGAGATCTCTTATGAAGCTAAGCTTGTTCAGCATTCTTGGAGGTCTAACCAAACCTTACATGTCAAGACCTGTTTGTTTTTTTTCCACTGGCTTGCGAGTGGTCCGGAGTTCACGCCTGCTCAAGTGTCTTCACATGGCAACGTACATAATAGTATAATGACAATAATGTGCATTGCAGGTCGAGACCAACTTTATAACGTCATCATCTTCCGCTCTTATTTCGGCCCTGCAAGCCAAGATCACCGCTCTGACTTCGGAAAACCAGCATCTGGCCAGTAAATTTAAGGTAACCCAATAAATGGCGCTTTTCCACCGCACAGTGCTGACATGGCTCAGCTATACTCGACTCTGCTTAGGGCAGTCAGAAAGAGAAGGACTAACAAAAAACAACAATGGAGGAAAACACTTAGTGGCACTTAGTGTCTTATAGAGTACAGCTCTAAAAGTGTACCGTTAAAGTGGAGGTATTGAGCAGTGTTGCGCAAATTACTTTAAAACGGTCATTTGTGAAATTTAATAGTAACCTTCCTAAAAAAGTAAGTGAATTATTAATGTGAGTACTCCTTCGTGTTTGTAATTAATTAGCATAGAAAATAATTATTGTGTGCGTTACTCACAGCGGACGAGGGCAGACACTTTCGTCTGGGCCATAACGTTCACTTCACATGTATGTTCTTGCCTTTTACATCAATGATTTTGAAGTACAAGAAGCTCTCATTTATCGCGGTTAATTTATTCCTGACTCCACTGGGATAAGTGAATTTCCACAAAGTACGATTCCTTATTTAGAAACGAAATATTTTTGTAGTTAAAATATACTATATGTTAGAGATCTTTTTAAATATGTTTTTTACATTATTAGAGCCCTCTGGACATGAAATAACACACCTATAGTCCCCTTACTTGTATTAACCAGCATAGTAAACATGTGAGAAAATAAGCCATTTTCTCATGAGACTTGTGCTTGTGTGTGTTGCTGTAAATGTGTTCGAGTACTATGGGAGCTGAGTGTATGGCATACAGGAAGTGACATCTGTGTTTTAGAAATGAATTGTAGCTTGGCGTGGGTTAGGACTGCAACAGTAGCTAGTGGTAGGGATTATTGTGAGATATGTGAAACCTGCAATAATAGCCCGCTGTTCTGGTGCTTGTGTGTCTTTACATATTTCTCTTGGAGGTTACTAAAGTATCTATCATATCACTCACGGCTTTTTTGAGTGTATCTTCTGAATGTATTTTATTTGTATTTCACTTCATTATGCATTTTTATGCCTGAAAATTCTTAATTTAGATAAAATAATGTAATGTAATAATAATATTAATGTAAAAATTTGCTTTTTTCTTACTAATAGTAGGACATATTTAACCATGAAACGTCCTTTGTACTCCTTTTTATTCAAAACGAAGAGATGTTTGAAAGCATTGACTCGTTCACAAGCATCACATCTCAGGACACTGGTCTACAAAAGCAAACAGCCACCACTCTTTTTAGCGCCGGGTCAAAAAAACAACGATATTAAAAAGCTGTGGCTGTCGGCAACCTCCTGATGTATTTTTTGTATTAACTCAGTAGCTGCACTGAGTTGTCAGCAGTATTCGGTGGCTTTACCTACCTCTGCATGCACTTTAAAATGTTGCTACTCAGCTGTTGGTGTCAAACTCATAAATGCATACTTGCTGTACTGTTTACAATGAATCGGTGCTATAAATGCCGGCTCCATATTGCTACTGTCTAGTTTTCCTTTCCACTTTCCAGTTCAAATGTACTGTGCAGTGGAGAGGAAGCATCAAACATGCACTTTGGTTTGAGGGTTGTTCAGCCTATGTTTCTTGTGCTCAGAAACATCCATCACTCCAAGGAACTGAGGAGCTGCAGGACACCAGCCGTCCCGACAGCATGACCTCCAACTCCTCCTTCCATTCCACAAAGGATGACTTAGAGCCAGCTGCCGCCGTACCTTCCACCGCCCACACACCACGGGAGGACGGACTGGTGGAGGAAGAAGGGAGAGGTGGGAGTCAGGAAGAGATCCGTCTGTTACGACAAGCGCTTGAAAACGTCCAAGTGAAGTTGCTGGAAACCAGAAAGGAAAACCGCTCGCTTCAGGATCAGCTGAAACCTGAGCGGGCTAGAGAACGAGGAGAGGTTGAGGGAAGGGTGAAAGGAAGAGAGGAAGAGTTGATCGAGAGCCTGGCGGAGCTTCAGGCCAAGCTCACCGACACGCAGGAGAGATACCACCAAGCCATTGAGGAGGTGGAGGAGCTGAGAGCGCATGTAATGGGAATGGGAGGCGCAGCCGTGTCCTCACTGGAGCAAGAGGTGAAGCAGCTGAGGGCGCAGCTCGTCCACGCGGGCGCCGAGCATGAGGAGGCTGCTCAACGAGTCGGACAGATGGAAGAGGCTCTGAGGACGGCGGAGGAGGAGAGACGGAACGCGAAGGAGAAAGAGCAGAGGACGGCGGCGATGGAGGAGCTTTACAAGGAAGCTCAGGAGGAGATTAGCATGCTTCAGGCAGGGAATTACATTATTCACTACACACTTTTTTGCCATTCTAAAAAGCACCAACCATCCTAGGAGTAGCTGAACCCTGCTATCTTTCCATTTGAATCTCTGTGCAGCAAAAAAGTCAGTACATCTGTTACATTTTCACCGATGCCGGTTAATGGATGATAAGTCATAATCGGGCCAGGCTCTACGTTGTACGCATGCATTGGATTATCATGCCCTTTATATCTGTACATTAATCAATTAATGCATTGATTTCTGTTGGCTAGGAGGCTCTGCGGGGCACCGTACCTGTGGAGGCCGCCGCCAGGGACTTTGAGGAAATGAAGACTGAACTCAACGACGTCATTTGTGGCCTCCAGCGCCGCCTGATGGAGCTGTCGCACTCTTACAGCGAAACGAGGGCCCAGCTGGGTGCTGCGCAGAAACAGCTGGCTGACAGCAGCCAGCCGACGTCTCGTCCCTCTGAGGAGCATCGTCATCTAGAGGAGGTGATGGGGAAGAGCAGGCTGGAGGAGCTGCAGATGCTGTTGGTTGACACAGAGAATAAGTACGCTGAAGCTCTTGAGGAGATCTCACAGCTAAGGCTGGAAGCCGAGGTTCAGGCGCAGAGCTCCGTATCCCTTGCTGACCACACGCAAGTGATGTCATCTTTAGGTAAGGCCATCAAAGAGCTGGAGGCCGAATCTGAATCTCTTAAGGAGCAGCTCCACCAAAAGACCTTGCAACTAGATGTTCTGCAGAACAGGTGAGTGCTACCAGAGTAACAAAAAAAGAACACAGCAATATGTGTAACCTTGTGCTTGTCCTTGGCCTCAAGGCTAGAGAAGGATACCACATTGGAAGACTCTGTCTCTGGAGAGGAGCACAAAAAAATGCAAAAGCAGCTGGAAGGAGAGGTGAGCCACCTGACGCAGCTCCTCCAGGAGGCCCTCAGGAAGCAGGATGAGATGGCACTGGAGGCTGCTGATGCCTGGCAGAAGGTGAGGGGCTGGGTGGGTTAGGCTGTTCCCACAAAGTTTGAAGAACAGAATTGTTCAAAAATGTCTGCCTAAGATGAACAAGTAAGTTCCAGAAAGCTTTTTGAGACCCTGCAAGCCTTATATGGGGACCTTTCAATCTATTTATAATATTTTGTCATGCTCAGTGGGGTGTTTTTGCTGCCAGCTAATGGTGGCAGAAGCACATTGCAGGCATCGGTAAAAAGCATTGGTACTGTATAGGACATCGCTGCAAATGTTTTCTAAACAGACCCATGAAAAAGGAAAATACATTGAGCTCTAACTTTTCCGTACCAACACAAAAGCTGGTTGAATACAGTTAGGAACATGCTATGTGTGATACTTAATGTTTGTAGAAAAATCATCTCACAACCAGTTTGTCCAAAAAGGCACGGGACAATCGAGCCGAGCGCGAGGCCCTGCAGGAGCAGCTGACGTCAACAGAGAAGGACAACCAGAACCTCACTTCCAGGTTAGCTGAGTCCCAGGATGCGGTGTGTCAGCTCAAACAGCTGGTGGAGAACCACGTGTCCTCAGAGCGAGAGAAGAATAAGCGGGTCAGTCTCTTTTCACAGTAGATAAAAGCCTCCTCTCGGCACTTACAAAGTTAGAGCAAACACATCCCGTCCATCCCTACACCAGATAGACGATCTGTCGAGAGAAGTCGGCAAGCTGAAGGACGCCTTGAACAGCCTGTCACAGCTGTCCTACAGCTCCGGCTCGCCCCCTAAGAGGCAGCAGCAGAACCAGCAGCTGGAGACCATGCAGCAGCAAGTCAAACAACTGCAGCACCAACTAGCAGTAAGATTTATATGTCCCATATTACAGTTTTTTTTTACTTTTTCAATACGTCTCAGAGGTCCCACAATAGTTTTTTAGAAGTTATATTTGTCCATACCTGTCTCAGTGTGCGGCTCCAAGCGCTATTGTGCAATAGTGCACTTTTGACACCTACACTAACTCTACTAGCTTAGTCTGTAGCTGACTGATGGATAGTGTGCAGAGCATTCTACAGATGTGTAGCAAAGCCTGTTGTGTTTTTTTCAAAGCTGTTTTTGGTGAAGTTTTGCATGGATATATGGGATGGGGGCTGAAGTTTTTCTCTTTATGACATGAAAAATAACACTGTTGAGTGTGGAAGCTCATAAACAGGGTCTAGGGATGCTTTATACTGCCATCATTGAAACATAACTTTTCCATTATAGGGGACCTTGCAAGCTTTAAATGCGCTTGTTTTGTTATAATAGGAGTCAAAGAAGAAGCACCGTGAGATTGTGTCAGTCTACAGGATGCATCTCCTCTACGCTGTCCAGGTACTAAGTTGTCTCACCCTGTGCTCGTGTGCCAACATCCACTTCTCGTTTATAGTCCGTAGCTCGACCTTTGCTTTTCACTTTAGGGTCAGATGGATGAGGACGTCCAGAAAGCCTTGAAGCAGATCTTGATGATGTGCAAGATGCCAAGTCAGACCAAGGATGCCTGCTGATGCTGCACTGAGCGCGCTCCAAAGCCAACAAACACACTGAAGCAAACTGCTGCCATTAAGTTGCCGGGTTGCAAAACCCCAATCCCACCCGTCCACCGTTCCGCGAGACTGAGGGGGCTATTCACACGGAAACGTATTCAGGTCAAAACGGCAAAATATTTTATCGCCCACACGGGAACGGCGTTCTGGGTGACCTGAAATGGTATTTTTTGAAAGCGGCTTCCAGAGTGGGAAAATCTGAAAACGCCAGCTTGTCATTCCAGCGTTGACAGGCAATACGAAAACGATGACGTCACTGACCCACCGCTGCTTCGTTGTCAGGTGACCAGAAGTGAGCTTTGACAACAAACATAATATCCGAATCGACGGACATGACATCCTCCTATTTTGTTGTCTTCCACTTATGCGCAGGCGTTTTTTCCTCTTCTATGGTGTGTCATGTTATTTGGCCCACGTGATTGTTTGCAGCACCACATGCAGCTGTGCCTTGTGTATTTCATCTTCTTCACTCATGTTGCGCTCCCATCTGGATGCAACTACAGTATTTACTAATCCCGAAAAAAAAAAAATCTCAATAACGTACCTGTGTAGACGTGGCCTAACCTGACCTGGACTGTTGGGAAAATGTAAAGGACCCCAGGGAACTCGCAACAATCCCTAATAAAAATGCCAGCCTGTTACAATGCTGTTAAACTGTGCATACAAGACATCAAAGCCTTATGGGTGCTGCCATTTTGTCACTGTCTCTTTTCTACAACACAACCATGTTAGTTTTAGAAATACTTTTGACTAAATTATTTTTTGTTTGTACCCGGATAGCAATGCGTGGGTCCTGGCCATATTTGCATATAGGACTTTTTTTTTTTTTAACTATACTAAAAATGTATTTTTGTCCAAGTTACTGTAACCTAATGAGGAGCTTGTGTTTGAATGCTTTTTTCCTTTATTGTAAAAATGCACTACATTGGTCTACTGACACCCTAACTCGTTATTGTTATTATTATTCACATTTCCTGAATGTTTGCTGGCTAATTTAGGTAATTTGGGCATATTTTGGTGTCATTGTGTCAATGTTTGCAGCACTTTTATGTGTTTGTCCAAAAGAAAAAAAAGTCACCCCCCTTTTGCGTGTGCCAAGAGCCATAAGTCACACTTAAAAGTGACTCTTTTTATTTTTCGACCGTTAATAAATAAGAAATCAGCCTGATTGAACCACATCCATTTCTCATGTTTTGCTCAGGAAACATGTTTAATGTGAGTTTGATGCAACATACGTCATTTTCTAATTATTTTTTCTTTCTGTGCATGTTGTCAAACCGGGCGTCTTAAATAGTTAGATTTTTAAGCATCTACGTCTTTCTTTCTTGTATTAATACAAGCAGTTTTGTGAGGATATACACTTGCAATTTTGCCCTCATTAATAAACTTTAAAACTGAAAAAATACACAATTTTCAATGTTCTACTCTTCTTAAACACATGTACACAATTCAAATAGAAAAATCAATACACGGTATACTGTAGTCTTTGAGGCGCAGCTCTGAAATACTGTAGTGCAAACGGTGACATCACATAAGCCATATAAATATATATATTTATATGCAGTATTATGTATTATTTTTATACATAATTTTAGCATTGTTTTTTGCAATAAATTAATTTTTAGAGGAATCAGCTCTTTTTAATTAACCGAGTCGTAAGTGCCATCTTAAAGGAGCCGCAATCACTGCGGTGGAGTTGTTATGCCTCGCAATTATCTGTGCGAGAGCTCCAACTCGAGCAAACTACAAATGTCTCTTTGAAGTCCACCTTGAGTGACCTCCGAGAGGTCACAAAAGATCCCAGGGCAACATCAGTGTTCACGACTCCACCATAAGAAAGAGACTGGGCAAAAACGGCCTGCATGGCAGAGTTCCAAGACGCAAACCACTATTAAGCAAAAAGAACATTAAGGCTCGTCTTAATTTTGCTAAAAAACATCTCGATGACTGCCAAGACTTTTGGGAAAATATCTTGTGGACTGACGAGACAAAAGTTGAACTTTTTGGAAGGTGCGTGTCCCGTTACATCTGGCGTAAAAGTAACACAGCATTTCATAAAAAGAACATCATACCAACAGTAAAATATGGTGGTGGTAGTGTGATGGTCTGGGGTTGTTTTGCTGCTTCAGGACCTGGAAGGCTTGCTGTGATAGATGGAAGCATGAATTCTACTGTCTACCAAAAAATCCTGAAGGAGAATGTCCGGCCATCTGTTCGTCAACTCAAGCTAAAGCGATCTTGGGTGCTGCAGCAGGACAATGACCCAAAACACACCAGCAAATCCACCTCTGAATGGCTGAAGAAAAACAAAATGAAGACTTTGGAGTGGCCTAGTCAAAGTCCTGACCTGAATCCCATTGAGATGCTGTGGCATGACCTTAAGAAGGCGGTTCATGCTAGAAAACCCTCAAATAAAGCTGAATTACAACAATTCTGCAAAGATGAGCGGGCCAAAATTCCTCCAGAGCGCTGTAAAAGACTTGTTGCAAGTTATCGCAAACGTTTGATTGCAGTTATTGCTGCTAAGGGTGGCCCAACCAGTTATTAGGTGCAGGGGCAATTACTTTTTCACACAGGGCTATGTGGGTTTGGATTTTTTTCTCCCTAAATAATAAAAACATTCATTTAAAAACTGCATTTTGTGTTTACTTGTGTTATCTTTGACTAATATTAAAATGTGTTTGATGATCAGAAACATTTTGTGTGACAAACATGCAAAAGAACAAAAAGTCAGGAAGGGGGCAAATAGGTTTTCACACCACTGTATAAAAATATGGAATGGAATTGAACTTATACCAGATGTTGAAACAGCTTGGACTTTTCCCCATGAACGTTTCAAGACTACTGTTAACAAGCACGCTCCCTTTAAGAAATGTAGAATGAGAAGGGGAAAAAAAACAGGTTCACAGCAGAGTTGGCAAATGCTTTACGTGAAAGAAATGTAGCTTAGACAAAGGCAAGAAAAAGGGATTTAACTTAACTGTGAGCACTACGAAAATTCCCCAAATTTCAAAATGGGCATTTGTCGCTCCACTTTGGAATGAAAAGCTAATAGAATATTTCCACTCTAAAAATATTGTATCTAAACTTCAGTCAGGATTGAGAAAAGGCCACAGGACTGTAACGGCAACTCTGAAGGTAAAAATGAAACAGCAACAGGTTTAGATAATAAACAACACTGTGCGTTTCCGTTCATTGATTTGTCAAAAGCAACTGATTCTGTGACTCACAATATACTGTCTGCTACAGCTGGATGGATCTGCAACTATCTCACACACATGGATCTCAGTGTGCGAAATCAGATGATATGTGCTCTCTGGGACAAAAGGAGTGCCGCAAGGCTCCGTCTTGGGGCCACTCCTATTTTCTAGTTACATTAATGATGTTGGCCAAGATCTCATTGATACAAATGATCACTTCTATGCGGATTTTTCCAAACCTCCTGCCACCAGTGTTGTTACATTGCAAAATGCTTTCAGCTCACTTTCTTACAACTAGACCTCTTTAAATACAGATAAGACCAAACTAATGTGATTCACAAAGAGTACTTCCCAGAACATTCCTCCTGTCGTTACTCTTCAAGGGTCAAAAATAGAGGCAGTTAAATCCTTTCAATATTTAGGTGTTTTAATGGATGATAGTCTTTCTTTTAAAGCACATAGTGTGCAACTGATTAGGAAGCTAAGATGTAAAATTGGCTTTTATTATCGGAACAAGCTATGTTTCTCTTTTAATGCAAAGAAGAGACTTGTTGCTTTTTTTTTTTACCCATTTTAGATTGTGGAGATGTTATTTGTACGAATGCACCAAACCGAGCATTAAAGTCGCTGGACTCCGTTGGTCTCGCCTCTCTGCGATGTATCACAAACTGTAAGCCTCGGACACAGCACTGTGATCTGTGTCGGTTGGACTCTGGCAGGCTAAGCCACTGGTGCATGTTCATTTACAAAGGGATTACGGGTCTGCTCCCTCCATATTTCTCTACGTTTATTCAACAGAATCAGATGGCCATCATGCTCTGCGATCTTTCTGTCCCAAGTGTCCGCACAGAGACTGCTAAGGTGGCATCTCAATACTCAAGACAGGTCTTGCAATTACAAGAACTGACTGCAATAGTTGGTTTGGAATCTGTGCCGAAAGGTTTGGAAATGAAGTCTATGATTTGTAACGGCCTTTAACAATCCATGGTGCGGCGTGTTGACGTGTCTGCGTGTAATGTACTGCAACTGCGCTGCCGTCTTGGCCAGGACGCCCTCGAAAAAGAGATTAGTAATCGCAATGGGATTTTCCTGGGGGGATAAAGGTTAAATGAAGAATCAAACAATAAAAATGAGCGCCAGTTGTCAGCGTGTCCCACGGTAATAAAGTCAGAACATCCACATGAACTCATCTGTGTCTACATCTACAGGTGTGAATTTAAAAATACGTCCGTGCACATTTACCCTGGCCTTTCGTTATCGCCTATGGTGCAGAACTGGAATGTAAGCTTCTAGTACTTTTTGCAGGATACGTTTGTTCTCAAACGTCCATCCATCCATCCATTTTCTATGCCGCTTGTCCTCATTAGTGTCACGGGGATGCTGGAGCCTATCCCAGCTGGCTATGGGCGGGAGGCGGGGTACACCCTGGACTGGTCGCCAGCCAATCGCAGGGCACATATAGACAAACATTCACACTCACATTCATACCGATGGACAATTTAGAGTGGCCAATGAAGCTAACATGCATGTTTTTGGAATGTGGGAGGAAAACGGAGTACCCGGAGAAAACCCACACACGCACGGGGAGAACATGCAAACTCCACACAGAGATGCCCAACGGAGATTTGAACCCAGGTCTTCCAGATCTCCTGACTGTGTGGCCAATGTGCTAACCACTCAGCCACCGTGCGGCCTGTTATCAAACGCATTATGTATATTTTGATTCTGATTTTATTTGTCACATACATATACACACAGACCTGCAGTAATTTTAAGGGATAAAAATAGATTTAAAAACATGAAATGAAAAATAATAAATATGAAGAAAACAAACTAGAAATGAAATATGAGATAAAAGTACAACAAATACAATATAATACAGATAAAATAAAAGAAAGTACAGAAGTACAGGAGATTTGAGTGGTCTGGTCCTGGTCCTGGTGGGAGGTCGGTGTGGATGGTACGCTCAGCTGAACACACCACGCCGGTCCTGCATGGTGCTGTTCCCGAACCAGGAAGTGATGCTGCCAGTCAGGACGCTCTCGATGGTGCCGGTGTAAAAAGCGTCTCAGGTGGTATAGACGCTACCAGGCCTTCTTCACCGGGGAGTTGGTGTGACAGGACCAAGACAAGTCCTGCGTGATGTCCACTCTCTCCACCGGAGTCCCGTTGATGGAAGCAGGGTTGTATGTTCGCTCCTGCTTTGCACTGAAGTCCACTATTAGTTCCTTAGTCTTGCTGATGTTCAGGAGGAGATTGTTCCCCTGGCACCATCTTTCCAGGTTTATAATCTCCTGTAGGTGGGCCGTCTCATCGTTGTTGGAGATCAGGCCCACCACGACAGTGTCGTCAGCAAACTTGATGACGGCGGTGGATTTGAAAGCGGCCACAAAGTCATACGCGTACAACGGGTTCAGCAGAGGGCTCAGAACACAACCCTGGGGGGCTCCAGCGCTGAGAGTGATGGAGGATGAGGTGTGTTTTCCCATCCGTACAGCTTGTGGTCTGCCTGTTAGGAAGTTAGAGGTTTTCTCCCACATTCCAAAAACATGCATGTTAGCTTCATTGGCCGCTCTAAATTGTCCATTAGAGTGTAAATGTGAGTGTGAATGTTTGTTTGTCTGCCTTGCGATTGACTGGCGACCAGTCCAAGGTGTACCCCGCCTCTCGCCCAAAGTCAGCTGGGATAGGCTCCAGCATCCCCGTGACCCTAATGAGGATAAGCGGTATAGAAAATGGGTGGATGGATGGATATAGGATTTAAACAGAATGTAATTGCAGACAGATTAATCAAACCTTAAATACACCCCGATACAGTTTTTGTTTTTGTGTTCCTGTGGAGCAACAAATAAAAACCACAATTCATGCAGAACAACTTTAGATTGACTATTTGTAATAAATAAAAGCACATAAAATGGAGGTACGCTGAAGACACGGGAGAGAGGCTGTATGCAAAATGCAGTCACAGCACTGATGACGTCACGCCGCCTGTCCTCTCTCACGTCCGCAGTAGTGTCATATTAAAAAAGGACAAATACAGTAAAAGTAGTAATGAAAATTTCGCCTCTTTTTAGAGATCCGTGTTTTTTGGCTCGGCTCACTAAAAAGAGTCGGCTCTTTTGGCTCCCAAATGGCTCCTCAGATATTTTGTTGTCTTTAATTAATTTATTACAAAATGATCTGTATTGTGTAAAATGAATGACTAATATAAACAATAAATGAAATCAAATGTTTATTACTTAAATTTAACAGCTATAAAAACATTATTGCGAGTTTAATGGGTTAGCGAGCTGTGTTGAGTGTAAAGCTGGACTTGCCTGTAGCTTCCTTTTAAAAGCAGCTCTTATCACCATGGTAACTTAGGCTAAACCAAACCTGGTCTTGACCCGGTTAGTCTTCTTATATTACAATATTTGCTGGCGGAGTAAGCACTCTGAGGCATCAATCATCTGAAAAAAAAACACATCTTTATTTTACCAGAGGAAATGTCACACATTTAAAAGGCCAACACTGCCATCTAGCGGCCACAAGGAAACACTGCATGTGAAAACAATGTTGACATATTTCAAGACGTAAAAAAAGACAGTCCAAATTCTCTTTAAAAATAGATACATGTTACTATGTCAAAGTTGAGCAATGTTGAGTGCTGATAAAAGAAAAGACTAGTAGGGTATTGTTAATGTATGTAATCCCTCATGAAAGACACTACTGTTACCCACATGCTGCTTTTACTTTTTTTTTGCACTTTTCATTTATATTTTGTTGTGCGGTGTTTTGTTGACGTTGTGTGGTTTGATTGTAAATAGTCAGAAATTTGCATGCAGATCTGACCTCGTCTTTTGAGATGGGTCTTTGTTTTTGTAGGTTTTATGCTGCCAATACTGAACATCCCCTCCGTGAACCACCACCTTATCGTGGTTTGAGTGCCCGAGTGACCCTAGGAGCTATGTTGTTGGGGTCTTTATGCCCCTGGTAGGGTCTCCCAAGGCAAACAGGTTCTAGGTGACGGGCCAGACTAAGAGTGATTCAGAAGACCCAAATGAAGAAAAACAAGAGGAGTGACCGCACCTCGCCCGGACGTGGGACACCGGGGCCTCTCCCAGGAGCCAGGCCTGGGGGAGGGGCTCGCAGGCGAGCGCCTGGTAGCCAGGCCTTCACCCGTGAGGCCTGGCCGGGCCTAGCCCAAATCAGGAACACGGGAACTACCCCCCGCAGACCCACCACCTGCAGGGGCAAGCATAAGGGTCCGGTGCATTGGGATTTGGGTGGTGGTCGAGGCCGGGTGTCCGGGTGACCTGGTCTTCGTTTACCGATCAATCTACGTTCCCACCCTCACCTATGGTCATGAGTTATGGGTCATGACCGAAAGAACGAGATCGCGGAAACAAGCGGCGGAAATGAGTTTCCTTCGTAGGGTGGCTGGACTCACCCTAAGAGATAGGGTGAGGAGCTCGGCCATCCGGGAGGAGCTCAGAGTAGAGCCGCTGCTCCTTCACATCGAGAGGAGCCAGTTGAGGTGGCTCGGGCATCTCGCCTGGATGCCTCCCGGGCGCCTCCCTGGTGAGGTGTTTCGGGCATGCCCGGTCGGGAGAAGGCCCCCGGGAAGACCTAGGACACGCTGGAGGGACTATGTCTCACAGCTGGCCTGGGAACGCCTTGGTGTCCTCCAGGTGGAGCTGGAAGAGGTCGCCGGGGTCCTGGAAGTCTGGACCTCCCTACTGAGACTGCTGCCCCCGCGACCCGGAACCGAATAAGTGGAAGAAAATGGAATGGAATGGAATGGAATACTGAGCATTTGGGTCAACAAGGTTTTTTCTTGTGAGAGCTGAAATCACGCAGTTAATTCAGCAGGAAACCAACGGAATGTAACCCTCTAAAATGTCTACCCATCTTCACTATGTATTCCTCACAATGCGTCTGGTCTTCTTCAGGTCTCTCCTTTCTCTGGCACTCCTGACCGAGGTGTTGCTTCGCTGCCAAACTCCCTGACACCCTCGGGCACTGCAGAGGGAAGCACACAAACCCTTGTTCCAGCACAAAACCCAAGCTCTGCACAATCACGTCGTACAAATAGTGCTGTAACTCAAAACCACATTGCAAAAAGTTCAGCTCCATCACAGAGTGTAACACCTAAGTGCATTACTGATATGTGACACACACCTTGAGCGAGGTGCGGCTTGTCGGCAGGGCCTGGTACTCCTGCGCTGCATCCATCCACACACCAGCTCGTGCACGATGGTTACATACAATAGAAAGATCAGCACTGCGGGATCCATGGATGTGAACATTCATCAAATTAGTTAAGAGACTAAAAAATGCTCAAACATCTGCCGGTGTGGCCGTGCACTTTACCGTCCGACCATAGCAACAGGCACAGAGTGCTCTGTTTTACCTGAATGACTGCCCAGATTTTCGTTCTCTCACTGAACAGATGAGTGAGTCGCAGACATTAGCCGACATTCAAGGACGTTGCCTTAGAGACCAGACTGTTGCTAGGGACAGGATGTTGTCGTCACCTTCTTCAAAGAAAGGAGGCTGTACGGTCATTTTAGAGGGCGTGTGTGTGTGTATTGCGCCTCCTTCAGTATTTGCAACCATGCGGATTTATTCCTAAAAATGATTGAATCGACAAAGTTGATTCAGCGGCATATCATTTGGGAAAATATTACGGCAATATTTAAACATTCAAATGTGAAAAAAAAAACCCATGGTGCTCTCCTTCGCTATTCACTTTGAATTTCATACTGTTGATATCATTCATTGTACTGTACAGTACAGAACAGAACTCTCCTAAAAGTCATAGAACTACAAATTAGGTGTATTGTTTTAAATGAACGAACTTTTTCACAGTACCGGGTAATCTTTTTCAAATGGTAAAAACATTAAATAGAAGGTGGGGATGTCCCTTTTGCCGATATTGTCCAACTTGAATCCGGTATCTGTTTTATTTCTTGAGCTATAATAAAACAATAAAAAACTAATTAATTTAGGCGTGGCGGGGGGGGGGCAAACACAATTTTCACCATGGGACCCTGAATTCCTGGATGCATCCTTGTTACGGTCTATCTGGTATACTATATAAACAAAAGAAAACATAAAATCCCCTTCTTTTATACAAAAACATACAGTACTTAGCTTACTTCCCGAAGAAAACATGTCCAAAAGAGAGGCTGCTCGTCTCGTTCGATGAACTCTGTTATTTTCGGGGCATTTGCTTAGAAAACCCCCAGACGTACGGGAAGAACATGCACAGGGATGCCCAAATGGAGATTCAAACACAGATTTCCCGACTGTGCGACCGACATACTAACCACTTGGCGGTTTGTTGTCATAACAATAAATGGAACTAATATCTAATGTCGGAAAAAACAGACAACATTCCAATGCTCATGAATTTAATGTATTTATCATGAATTATACAGGATGTTGTTTTCTCTTTCTTATTTCCCAGAGGGGCCGTCTATCAGTTTAGACTTGCCCCAAAAGACATTTGCCCTTAAGGTCTTATCTATCTTCAAGCTGTACAATGAGCACCTGGCAGCCCTTTAAACTTCATGCCCACGATGCCTTAAAGTGACTGCTCAGGTGTTTTCATAGACGTCGGACAGATTTCCACCCATGAAACGCATCCTAACCTTCTCTGGCCCTCAGCAGTCGTTGGACCACCTTGAGGCCATCACCGGATGTGAAGAACGCTGCCCCGATTAGACCTTCATCAGTGTGGGTATTTGTGTGTGTGTGTGTGTGTGATGTGAGGTCGACACAAGCAGTTCTTCTGCTGTGATATCGCCTAAATTTCACAAGGCCACCTGAGTTGCGGGACCTCTCCTCCTGCCTCACACCACCTCCCTCTCTCTGACACCAGCGGAGACCTGCACACGTCCAAGAGTCCAAAGCTACAACACCTTAGGATGTTTACACAGTATTTGGGGGCAAATGGCCATACTCACTGAGATGTTATTGAACCCAGCTGCCATCGGGTGGTTTCGTGCTGGTGGTATTCCCACGTGGTTCTCCTGACACGGACATGGTCATGAAGCAGAACATTTGTGTTGCCGACATTGTGGTCACTTACTGTGGCGTCCGGTTGGTACGTGTCGTTACTGAAACCAGTGGCAGATGGGTTGGTCAGAGCCGTGCCCCGCCTTTGCACTCGCAGGTAGTAAATAAGAAGCGCTGTCAGTGTACCAATCAAGAGCAGGACCACGATGACTGATGCTGCAATCCCTCCCGCATTGTCAGGCTTGACTGAGGCTACAGAAGAAATGAAATGCACTTCACCTTTTATCATTCAGGATTGGAATTCCTCGGAATGGTCATTGAAAGATTTGTACACAAAATTTTGGAAGGTGAGCACATCCCAGTTTTTCTTCTTCCCAGTTCGTGCAGGACCTGCCACCCTATGCCAGACCTTTCATTTACTAAGGATGCTTGGCAAATATTACAGTGGTACTGTGACATCATACCAAGGCTTCCAATGTGTTTAACACGTGAGGAGTACAGCCGTGCCACGTGAAACATGGTTCCATGGACTGGTTGGACTGGTTGGCTCCAGTCCATTTCCATGAAGTAGGATTGGATATTAATAAACTGAATATTATTGTACTTGTTGCATAGAAAACGTGTTTACAATCTTCTAAATATAGGTTTTACAATTATTAGAGCCCTCTAGAAATGAAATAGCACCCCTATAGTCACCTTTATAATTGTATCACCCAGTATAGCAGGTCATCAGAGAAAATAGGACATATTACACATAAACAACATAACAGACTGTTTTGTGGACCGCGTATTTCCAGCAGTGGCTTCTGTCTAATGAATGTATCGTAATGGTGGCTTTAAACAGCTTTACACTTTTATCACCCAATATAGTCCACATAATAACAGTAAATAAGTCATTTAAGACCTAAATAAGACTCCTGCTTGATTTTTCAAATCATTAATAAATCATTCATTATTTTGGGGAACAATGCATTGTTTGAACCACGACGATGACCATTTGTTGCTGTTCTGTCTCTCTCTAATTAAAAGTAATGTGTAATAAAATACTGTTCATATCTTCATGTTCATATCAACTGTTCAAATCGACTGGGGATCAAACAATGACTTCCTTTGCTGCACATCAACTCATGAAAAATGATAGAAACACGTGACTAAATTCTGAGGAGGCTTCCCAGGGAAATGAAGAAAAATGACAATGTAATATGAACTTCTTGCATTTTGCCCTCTTTACTAATCAAATGCATTTTGTGGCAAAACACATTCAAGATAATTGGCTTTCCTTACGTTTCCCTACATCCGTGACTTTTTTGTCACAGTTGATCCCGATGGTGTACTCAATGTCATCCAGAGCCAGGACACCAGAGAAGCCCTTGATTCCCTCGAAGACAATCTGGCAAAAAAACCCAGCGGAGATAAGATTCAAGCGTGTCCTGCACACAAGCTCTTTTAACGCTGAGAGTCCGACCTGGTAGTCTTCAGCAGAAATGATGTCAAGGTCAAAGCGTCTCCATGGTCCTCCGAGCTCTCTCACCTCCAGCAGCTCTTTAAGAAGACCTTTAGACAATGTCCACACCTTCAATTGGCTGTCTGCTGCAAAATGCAAAAAAGACCTAATCAAAACGAGGCAGCAACAAATGTGAAGCAAATCAAATAAATCTTTCATTCATTCATTTTCTATGCCGCTTATCCTCATTAGGGTCGCGGGGATGCTGGAGCCTATCCCAGCTGACTTTGAGCGAGGGGTACGCCCTGGACTGGTCGCCAGCCAATCGCAGGGCACATACAGACAAACAAACATTCACTTGGATGGACAATTTAGAGCGGCCAATGAAGCTAACATGCATGTCTTTGGAATGTAGGAGGAAAGCGGAGTACCCGGAAAAAACCCACACACGCACGGGGAGAACATGCAAACTCCACACAGAGATGCCCAACGGAGATTCGAACCCAGAACCTCCTGACTGTGAGGCCAATGTGCTACCCAGTCAGCCACCGTGCGGCCTCTTAAATATAAAATATTTATATATTTAAATATAAAATAAAAATATATCAAAATAAATAAAATAAATCTGATTTTGAAATGCATTGCCATGAGCGTTACATGGGACCTTTTATTTTGAGCAATCCTGATCAAACCTGGATTGATTTCCAAGTTGAACACTTTTGCCATTTTGTCCTCCAATTTTGGATTCCACTAATGAGGATTAGAGGCCAACATTACAGCAAGAACGTATTTGAAATGACAAGAATCAGTCTCAATATAACAACAATCCTACTGCCGTGTGAAAGATTCCGACATTCATTCCTTAAAATGATGATTTGATTCTAATACGATTCCAATGTGTTGTTGTGTTGTTTTAAAATGGTTTAAATCGTATTTATCAGAGAGGAGTTTTGTTGTCAGCCTTGGAGGCTCTAGTTCCCCCGCTGCACCTTTAACATGTGGTGTGCCCCAAGGCTCCATTCTTGGTCCTATGTTATTCTCCCTGTACCTTCTCCCCCTTGGCTCGATCTTAAGAAAGCATGGTGTGTCCTTTCACCTCTATGCTGATGACTCTCAGCTTTATGTCCCGCTTAAAAGGAAGGACCGCAGTTCTTTTAACATGGTTTTAGAGTGTTTGAATGACGTCAAAGCTTGGCTTGCACTAAATTTTTTGCACTTCAATGAAAGTAAGACTGAAGTTATTGTTTTAAATTCTAGTGGTTCTTCAGTCTTACCTCCTGACCTGGGCCCTCTTAGAAATTTTGTCAGACCTTTAGTGGCGAACCTAGGTGTAAAAATGGACTCTGATTTCAAATTGGATAAACAGATAAATCATGTGGTTAGAACTGGCTTTTATCATTTGCGTCTTTTAGCTAAAGTTAAGACCTTCGTGTCATCATCTAATTTTAAAACCCTGATCCACGCCTTCATTACTTCTCGGCTGGACTATTGCAACGCGCTTTATTCTGGAGTCTCCTCAGCCACTCTGTCCCGCCTTCAGCTTCTGCAAAAGGCTGCGGCACGTCTTTTGACCAACACTAGAAAAAGGGAACACATTACTCCGGTTTTGGCATCTTTGCATTGGCTTCCAGTCAAGTTCAGGGTTGATTTTAAGGTTTTATTATTTGTTTTTAAATCTCTTAACGGTCTAGCTCCTTCTTATATTTCTTCGCTTTTATCGCCTTATACTCCTTCCAGATCTCTCAGATCTGCAGACCAGATTGTATTGAAAGTGCCGATGAGCAGACTTAAGAGCCGGGGGGACCGGGCCTTTTCAGTCAGAGGTCCTGCGTTATGGAACAAACTGCCGCTACATGTTAGGCTTGCACCAAATTTGTCAGTTTTTCAGACACGTTTAAAGACTTATCTTTACTCCTTGGCTTTTAACACAAACTGAGAGTCATCGTAATTAAGTTTTATTTGTCTATTTGTCTTGTGATTTTATATTACCATTTGTTTTATATTTATTGTTATTTTATGTACTCTATTTTAACTATGCTGTGAAGCACTTTGGTCAACTTTGTTGTTTTTAAATGTGCTATACAAATAAAATGGATTTGGATTTGGATTTTTACGGCACACGTGCGTTGTTTTAAGTCGTGTAGCATGGATACTCCCGTGTAGGATTCAAACCTGAAGGAGATGGAAGCATTGGAGGTGCACACCCGCCCATTCTAAGATAGGATTCTTACATGAGTAGGCTTTGAAGGCCCAGAATTTCAGGCAAGTTCCTTTAGTCAAGGGCAGGTGCGGGCTCAGCAGCTGAGCATTCTGATTGGCGGCTGTCCTGTTGCTGCTTGGAAGGAACAGGAAGTGACCTAGCAAAGGAAGATGGTGTTTGTAAGAAGATTAACGTAGGTTGTTTTGTTGTTGTTGCGTTGCCAACCTTTCTCGGTTCCAAGGGTGTGATCTTCCAACGGGGTGGAGTAGTGACCGTCTGCCTCGTGACTCGTCAACTCCCAATCCAGTTTGTCCTTTTCGCTATTCGGGGTGTTGCTCCAGCCGCACATTCCTCTCTCCAGGCTGCACTTTGAACCTAAGACAGAAACCAAAACAAAGTCAGAATACATCCGTCTGCACCATAAAATGAGATCGGTCGGATGAGATATTTCAAAGATATTCCGTGAAAACCGGAAACTGGAAGGCCAGCCGCCCAACGTGCGTACTGTGATAAACCAGCAAACCTTGGTTTTCACATGGATGAGCAGAGAGGAAGACATCATCAATGGCAACATGCGTGTCTTTGCCTCCTCTTCCGATCACTTCAAACTGCAACTGGACAACAAAATGGCAACACATGAGCATCCTTTAAGAATGGATTTGGAATTTGCTCAAAATTATTACGGAAAGTACAGAAATATGGTATACACGTTTTACAATATGTTTTTTTATAATTGTATTTCTACATGATTTTAACTGTAATTATTTTTCCTACAATTGTTTTAATTATTAATCAAATGATCTTACAGTTAAATTGTATTATTAATAATATTTAAGAATATTACAGTGTTACCTAAAAATTGCCCAGTTTAAAAAAAAAATGGCAATAGCATGAACAGACTAATGCTAATATGATATGTTTTTGTTGTTGTTTTTTTAATTGAAAAATATTTTAAAGAGAAAGAAATGACAGCAAAATCAAAGGACTATCAGTAGTTCTTAATTATTCTGAATTATATATTGACTTAACTTAATGACCTGATGTAATGCTATCATGGAAACCTCAACAATCATTCATTGTATGAATTAAAATTACTTTTTTTTGTTTATAGTTTTCCACTCTGCTTATCCTGCTCAGGGTCACGGGTGCCCCTGAACTGGTCCCCAGTCGATCACAGTGCACATATAATCAACCTAAAGGGGCGAGTTAGAGTTAGAAAAACGAACATGCGTGTTTTTGGGCTGTGGGATGAAACTAGAGAACTCGGAGAAAACCCACACAAGCATGGCGAGAACATGCAAACTCCACACAGAGTTGTACAGGCTTGAACCCAGAACCTGATTGTGAGGCAGATGTGCTACCAGTATACCCCAAAATGCTACCCACGAAGATAAATAATGGTAATAATGAAAAACTGTATTTAAATTCATCCGAATCTAACCTACACTAGTTTCATATTTTTTATTGTGTAATGTAGTCCCCTTAAGGCTCGTCACAGGCTCTTCACTGTACCTGCCAGTCCGCAAGGCTAGTGGAGATGTTGCCATTGCCGTGACGCCAGACATCTCCCTGGTTCAGACTATCTGTGAAAATCTTCACCCTTCCACCCTTCACAGGCTTCATATACACCGATAGAGAACCTGAAAACAATACACAGTTGCGCAAAAATAGAAATGCAACACAACACTTTTGTTTCGGCTCCCGTTTCTCATGAACTGAACTCAAAGATCTAGGATGTTTTCTATGTACACAAAAAGTCAGTCTCTCACAAAAATTGTTCACAGATCTGTCATAGTCTGTGCTAGGTGAGCATTCATCGTTCATAATATATCCTCATCAGAGGTGTGGCATATCGAGGTGCAAATGACAGCATGACCACTACACAGGTGTGCCTTAGCTTGGCCACAGTAAAAGGCCACTCCAAAAAGTTTAACAGTACTGGGCAGAGGTGGGACTAAGTCATCCATGTACAAGTCACAAGTAAGCACCAAGTTTAATTAGGCCAGTTTTACAGATTCAAAGTTCAAAAACAAAAGTAATGAACTTTTAGACTTTTTTTTTTTATTACATATTTGACAACAAACAACTTGTAGGGCCAAACAGAGATGAGTTAAACAAACAAACACAAACAAAACAATAAATACATAAAATAATAAATAATACAATTAGTTGTCCTGTTAATTTAAGATGTCGAGACTTAAAAAGTCATAAATTTAGGAGACTAAAAGTGGTAATTTTACGTGTCATTGTGTCATACGTGTCCAAATCTTTTCTCATAAATATACAATATTATTGTCGTCAATTTATGACTTAATTCTCGAAATCGTGACGATTTGAATGCTTCATTTAAACAGGCATTTCCCTGAGACAGCTAAAAACACAGGGAACTTGTGTGACCCTTGACCTGGGTCAAAGGTTAAATTACGACTTTTTTGACTGTATAGTCTCGAAAGCTTACTTAATACTTAAGCATATTAGGTGATGTGCATCTCTGTAACGAAAGGGGCGTGGTCTAATGACATCAACATCCGATATCCAGTGTGCATAATTATTAGGCAACTTCCTTTCCTTTGGGAAAAGGGTCAAAAGAAGGACTTGACAGGCTCACAAAAGTCAAAAATAATGAGATATCTTGCACTCTTAAAATTGCCAAGCTTCTGAAGCGTGATCATCAAACAATCAAGCGTTTCATTCAGAATAGTCAACAGGGTCGCAAGAAGCGTGTGGAAAAACCAAGGCGCAAAATAACTGCCCAGGAACTGAGAAAAGTCTAGCGTGCAGCTGCCAAGATGCCACTTGCCACCAGTTTTGCCATATTTCAGAGCTGCAACATCATTGGAGTGCCCAAAAGCACAGGTGTGCAATACTCAGAGACATGGCCAAGGTAGGAAAGGCCGAAAAACCACCACCACTGAACAAGACACACATGCTGAAACGTCAAGACCGGGCCAAGAAATATCTGAAGACAGATTTTTTTAAGGTTTTATGGACTGATGAAATGAGAGTGAGTCTTGATGGGCCTGATGGATGGGCTCGTGGCTGGATCGGTAAAGGGCAGAGAGCTCCAGTCCGACTCAGACGCCAGCAAGGTGGAGGTGGAGTACTGGTTTGGGCTGGTAGCATCAAAGATGAGCTTGTGGGACCTTTTCGGGTTGGAGATGGAGTCAAGCTCAACTCCCAGTCCTACTGTCAGTTTCTGGAAGACACCTTCTTCAAGCAGTGGTACAGGAAGAAGTCTGCATCCTTCAAGAAAAACATGATTTTCATGCAGGACAACGCTCCATCACACCCGTCCAAGTACTCCACAGCATGGCTGGCAAGAAAGGGTCTAAAAGAAGAAGTACTAATGACATGGCCTCCTTGTTCACCTGATCTGAACCCCATAGAGAACCTGTGGTCCATCATCAACTGTGAGATTTACAAGGAGGGAAAACAGTACACCTCTCTGAACAGTGTCTGGGAGGCTGTGGTTGCTGCTGCACGCAATGTTGATGGAGAACAGATCAAAACACTGACAGCATCCATGGATGGCAGGCTTTTGAGTGTCCTTGCAAAGAAAGGTGGCTATATTGGTCACTGATTTGGTTTTTTTTGGTTTTTTTGAATGTCAGAAATGTATATTTGTGAAAGTTGAGATGTTTCATTGGAGAAAATAAATAATTGAAATGAGTATAAATTTCCATCCATCCATCCATTTTCTTCCGCTTATGCGAGGTCGGGTCGCGGGGACAGCAACCTAAGCAGGGAAGCCCAGAGGTCCCTCTCCCCAGCCACTTTGTCTAGCTCTTCCCGGCGGATGCCGAGGCGTTTCCAGGCCAGCTGAGAGACATAGTCTCTCCAACGTGTCCTGGGTCTTCCCCGAGGTCTCCTACCGGTTGGACGTGCCCTGAACACCTCCCCAGGAAGGCGTCAGGGAGGCATCCTAACCAGATGCCCGAGCCACCTCGTCTGGTTCCTCTCAATGTGGAGGAGCAGAGGTTCTACTCCGAGTCTCTCCCGGATGACAGTGCTTCTCACCCTATCTCTAAGGGAGAGCCCAGCCACCCTGCGGAGAATACACATTTCGGCCGCTTGTACTCGCGATATTGTCCTTTCGGTCACTACCCAAAGCTCATAGGTGAGGGTAGGTACGTAGATCGACCCATAAATCGAAAGCTTTGCCTTTTGGCTCAGCTCTCTTTTCACCACGACAGACCGTTGCAGAGTCCGCATCACTGCAGATGCTGCACCAATCCGCCTGTCCATCTCGCGTTCCATTCTTCCATCACTTGTGAACAAGACCCCGAGGTACTTAAACTCCTCCACTCCTCCCATGTCCAGGTTTTTGCCTCAGCGACCGCCAAGGCTGCAGACCACTTGGCCTTCCGGTACCTGTCAGCTGCCTCCAGAGTCCCATGGGCCAAGACGGCCTGATAGGACTCTTTCTTCAGCTTGACGGCATCCCTTACCACTACTGTCCACCAACGGGTTCTGGAATTACCACCACGACAGGCACCGACCACCTTACAGCCACAGCTCCGGTCGGCCGCATCGACAATGGAGTCACGAAACATCGCCTACTCGGATTCAATGTCCGCTGCCTCCCTCGGAACATGGTCAAAGCTCTCCCGTAGGTGGGAGTTGAAACTCCTTCTGACAGGGGACTCTGCCAGATGTTCCCAGCAGACCCTCACAATGCGTTTGGGTCTGCCAGGTCTGACTAGCATCCTCCCCCACCATCGGAACCAACTCACCACCAGGTGATGATCAGTTGACAGCTCCGCCGCTCCCCTCACCAGAGTGTCCAAAACATGTGGTCGCAAGTCCGACGACACAACCACAAAGTCAATCATCAAACTGCAGTCCAGGGTGTCCTGGTGCCAAGTGCACATGTGGACACCCTTATGCTTGAACATGGTGTTCGTTATAGACAATCCTTGACGAGCACAGAAGTCCAATAACAAGACACCGCTCGGGTTAAGATCAGGGGGGCCGTTCCTCCCAATCACACCTTTCCAGGTCTCACTGTTGTTACCAACATGAGCGTTGAAGTCACCCAGCAGAACAAGGGAATCCCCCGAGGGAGCACTCTCTAGTACTTCCCCTAAGGACTCCAAAAAGGGCGGGTATTCTGAACTGCTGTTTGGCGCATAGGTGCAAACAACAGTCAGGACCCGTCCCCCCACCCGAAGGCGTTTGGAAACTACCCTCTCGTTTACTGGGTTAAACTCCAACGTGCAGGCTTGGAGCCGGAGAGCAACAAGAATTGCCACCCCTGCTCGTTGCCTCTCATTGCCGGCAACACCAGAGTGGAATGAAGTCCAGTCCCTCTTGAGAGGACTGGTTCCAGAGCCCTTGCTGTGCATTGAGGTGAGTCCGACTATATGTAGCCGGAATTTCTCCACCTCACGCACCAGCTCAGGCTCCTTCCCCGCCAGAGAGGTGACATTCCACGTACCGACACCTAGCTTCTGTAGCCGAGGATTGGACTGCCAAGGCCTCTGCCTTCGGCCACCACCCAGCTCTCTTTGCACCCGACCCCTTTGGCCCCTCCCACGAGTAGTGAGCTCATGGGAGGGGGTAACCACGTTCCCTTTTCGGGGTGTGCCCGACCGGGCCCCATGGGTGCAGGCCCGGCCACCAGAGGCTCGCCATCGTGCCCCGCCTTCGGGCCTGGCTCCAGAGGGGGGCCCCGGTGACCCGCGTACGGGCGAGGAAAAACAAATACTGTACATGCCAATCCAGAGCACCCCAAACATGCTCGCTATTTTCAAAATACCATCAATACAATGCACCTGTGTTTGTTGTCCATAGCATACGCGACTGCCCATGCCATAACCTCACTGGCACCATGGGCCCTGGGTCTATCTGCAACACAGGTGCATGTTACTGTATTGATGCCATTTTGAATGCAGAGAGCTACTGTGATAAAAGCCTGATGCCCATTAATCCACAAGCATCACCTCGTGTTTCAGCATGATAATGCACGTCCTCATGTTGCTGGAAGTTGAAAACATCCCAGAAGTTAGCCAGCATACTCACACACTGAGCATGTGTGGAAAGCTCCGGGCCGGTGTATAAGGTGGCAAATGGTGGTCACAAAAGATATTGACTGGTTTTCCGGCCCTTCTGGACCACTCCCATTACACATTTTGACATTTTGGAGTGGCCTTTTATTGTGGCCAAGCTCAGGAACACCTGTGCTGTCATGCTGTCTCATCACCATCTTGATATGCCACATGTGTATTGTGGATGGATTATCAATGATGAATGCTCACTAACAAAGATTTAGACAGATTTTGCACACGATATTTGAGCGAGATAGGCCTTTTGTTTACAGTACAGCATCTTTGAGTTCAGCTCGTGAAAAAAAAAAAAACAAGTGTCGCTTGTGAGTGTGTTTGTGAAACTTTTGGTTGTGTTCGGGGACTCACCGGGATTCTCGCCTCCCATGTGATACCAAAAATGGAGACACTGTGTTTTAGCAATTCCCTGGCGAACAGGCGACGTAAGGACTGCTGTTCCACCAGCAGGAAGGAAGCTTCTTCCAGTTTTAACCATCATGTAAAAACCTACACACACAGCATTAGATCGGGTAATGCAAGTGTAGAAGTGACTGTAGGTGTGTTGTTTTATGTGTAGAGAGCTCTAATAATGCTAAAATCCGTATTTAGGAAGTCTTAAAAATGTTTTCAATGTTCTAACTACAAAAAGATTCCATGTATTAACAATGAATCCTACTTTGCGGAAATACACTTCTGGTGGTTGAGTCTGGAACCAATTCACCATATAAACGAGGGAGGATCGTAATTAGCAAGGCTGTGTTCCATTACCCAGTTCTGTTTCCAGACTGTGATCAGTTTTGGGTCCAGTCACTGTTGCAGTGTGTCCGTTCCGATGAAGCCAGTAAGCCTGACCAGAGCTTCTGTAGCCACACTGCTGACCCTCAAAGGAACACACCCTTGGCACGGTGCAGGGACGGGCCAACAGCACCACATCATCAATGGCCACCCGACCATCAAAGCCAGAGCGAACTGCCTCAAACATCAGCTGTGGGTGGAAGAAATCTTTTAGAGGAGGAAATACGCTAATCTTCAACTCTCTAAATGTAGAAGAGACTACATACAGTTTTTATTAGATGTTTGCGCGCACCTGATATGTTATGAGCTGGTGTGGTACTGGGCAGTGTGCTTCATGCCACATGTTGCCGTGAGCTCCACTGCGAGTCCACAGCACCTCCTCGTAACCATATCTGTCGATCAATTTCACATTCAGAGCACCTAGGAGAAGAGACGATTATTCCGATCGGGTTAATTGTTTGACTTCCATCATCCACCTTCCATCTTCCACCAATGTAATTCACAGCCTTGAGGCAGCTTTCACAATGCTTCATCCTGGCCGAACACCTCACCTGTGTTTGGTCCGTATATTTTGTAGAAGAAGGTCAGACATTTGTCCGTATCACCCGGTGATAGCGGCAGTGACAGCAAACGTCCAAATGCGCCACGCAGTGAGGAACTCCACATGTCCACAACAAGACTTTGACCTGGAGTTCAACAACAAAGACAACGAAGGCTGCTTTTCTTTGCATTGAAAACTTCAGTTCTTGGTGTTTTTATTTGAATTTTGAAATTATTTTTTTTTTGTAAATATTTATAATTACTTTTATTTTGTGTTGTTTTATTTTATTCCATTTTTCACTGAAGATCAGCACAATTGTTGATCTAAATCACATACATTGTAAATCGTCACATTACCGTTAGTGAGGCTTATTTAAACCTGAACTTGGGTTATAAATGAACATGCTTCACACACATAGACCACCCAGTACACTGTACACACTACTCTATGAACGTGCATAATGACACTGTATTTTTATTCTGTTATTTTAAGAACACACCAAGCCCGATCGTGTGGTCCATTCCAGCAAGCAGTGTCCAGTCAAAGTTGTCACTTTTGTCCTGGTACCATCCACAGAGTCCATCCTCAAAGTTACATGACAGTTCTGCAGAGCAAAGCAGTGCATTGAGACAAAAGAATTAGGGACCATGCTGTTTCAATATTTTCATCAAAAGACTTACCTGAAGTTGGAAAATAGTTTGCATGGCAACCGCTGAAGTAAACGTTTTTTACTTTAATCTTGGCGCAAGGACACAGTTTCACTGCACGGGATTCAAATGCCAACTGTTGAAGAAAAGAGTAATATATACTGTATAGTACTTAATATAATATTTGGTATATATATATATACATTCAGCACATACTTTATTGTAGTTATTTGTGTATAGCATGCTGTGCATGACAAAGTTTTTTTTTCTTTCGGCTTATCTCATCGGTTGGGGTTTCCCCAGCGAGTCATGCTCTTCCATCTTTCACTATTCTCTGTGTCGTCTTTTCTCACTCCGGCTATCAACACAGCCATGTATAACCTCTTTGGTCTTCTTTTGTTGTTTTTATTTTCAACATCCTTCTCCCAATAAATATTGTTCCATTCCATTCCATTCCATTTTCCTCCGCTTATCCGGGTCCAGCTCGCAGGGGCAGCAGTTTCAGTAGGGAAGTCCAGACTTCCCAGTCTCCGGCATCCTCTTCCAGTTCCACCGGGAGGACACCAAGGCGTTCCCAGGCCAGCTGTTAGACATAGTCCCTCCAGCGTGTCCTAGGTCTTCCCCGGGGTCTTCTCCCGACTAGGCATGCCAGGAACGCCTCACCAGGAAGGCGTCCGGGAGGCATCCGGACTAGATGCTCGAGCCACCCCAACTGGCTCCTCTCGATGTGAAGAAGCAGCAGCTCCTTCACATCTGAGCTGAGCTCCTAACCCTATCTCTTAGGGTGAATCCAGCCACCCTACGGAGAAAACTCATTTCCTCCGCTTGTATCCACGATCTCGTTCTTTCGGTCCTGACCCATAACTCATGACCATAGGTGAGAGTGGGAACAAAGATCAATCTGTAAACAGAGAGCTTTGCCTCATGGCTCAGCTCTCTCTTCACCACGACGGTTAGGTACAGCGACCTCATGCTCCAACCATCCCTCACTCATGAACACGATCCTGAAATACTTGAACTCCTCCACCTGGGGCAAGACCTCACTTCCAACCCAGAGGGTACAATCCACCCATTCCCGACTAAGAACCATGGCCTCGGATTTGGAGATGCTGAGTATCATCCCAGAAGCTTCACACTGCTCCAGTAAACGCTGAAGGTCACAGCCCGATGGGGCCATAAGGACCACATGTAGACCGGTTGGGCAAACTCCTACCTACCCTCCAGCACACTTGTGTAGAGCTAGTCCTGTAACCGAGGTTCGTAAAGGTCATATCCTCAGTCAAGGTCAGCAAGCCCCCGTCCGCACAGTAAACAGTGTGAACTGGGGACCGCTTCCCCTTTCTGAGGTGTCGGACGGTTTGCCAGAACCTCTTCGAGGCCGACCGAAAGTCGTGCTCCAGAGCCTCACCGAACTCCCTCAACAGCTTGACTGCGCCTAGAAATTCTGTCCATGAAGATTATGAACAGAATCGGTGACAAAGGGCAGCCTTGGCGGAGGCCAACGTTCACCAGAAACAAGCTTGACCTACTGCTGGCAACGCGAACCAGGCTCCTGCTTCGATTGTACAAGAACTGAATGGCACATAGTAGCGGGCCACCAATCCCGTACTCCAGGACACCCCCCACAGGACACCACGAGGGACATGGTCGAATGCCTTTTCCAAGTCTACAAAGCACATGTAGACCGGTTGGGCAAACTCCAACATACCCTCCAGTACCCTTGCAAGGGTGTAGAGCTGGTCTAGTGTTCCACGACCGGGACGAAAACCTCATTGCAGCTCCTGTAACCGAGGTTCGACTAACGGTTGTGCCCTTCTCTTCAGCACCCTGGAGTAGACTTTCCCAGGGAGGCTGAGGAGTGTGATCCCCCTATAGTTGGAACACACCCTCCGGTTACCCTTTTTAAAAATGGGGACCACTACACCGGTCTGCCAGTCCTGATGTACTGTTCCCGACTTCCATGCAATGTTGTAGAGGCGTGTCAACCAACACAGTCCTTCAACATCCAGAGCCTTGAGGAATTCCGAGCGGAACTCGTCTACCCCCGGAGCCTTGCCACTGGGGAGTGATTTAACTACTCCAATTACCTCATCCACGGTGATAGAACTTTCCACGTATGTATCGTCAGACTCTGCTTCCTCTACGGAAGGTATGTCAGTGGGATTGAGAAGGGCCTCGAAGTATTCCTTCCACCGACCAACTATATCCACAGTCAAGGTCAGCAAGCCCCCGTCCGCACTGTAAACAGTGTGAACTGGGGGCTGCTTCCCCTTTCTGAGGTGTCGGACGGTTTGCCAGAACCTCTTCAAGGCCGACTGAAAGTTGTCCTCCATAGCCTCACCGAACTCCTCCCACACCCGAGTTTTTGCCTCGACCACCGCCGAAGCCGCGTGCCGCTTGGCCTGTTGGTACCTGTCAGTTGCTTCGGGAGTCCCGCAAGCCATCCATGCTTGAGAGGACTCCTTCTTCAGCTTCTTCACTCCTGCAGCCTTAACCACCGGTGTCCACCATTGGATTTGGGTCTTGCCGCCACGACTGGCACTGACCACCTTGCGGCACAGAATACGGCCCATTCGGACTCAATATCGTGGTACTCCCCCGGGATGCAGGCGAAGCTCTGCCGGAGATCAGTGTTGAAGACTCAACGAATGGGAGACTCTGCCAGATGTTCCCAGCACACCCTCACTACACGTTTGGGTCTACCAGGTCTATCTGGTATCCTCCCCCACCATCTAATCCACCTCATCACCAGGTGGTGATTAGTTGACTGCTCAACCTCTCTCTTCATCCGCGTGTCCAGAACATGCAAACGCAGGTCTAATGATACGACTACAAAATCGATCATAGACCTGCGACCTAGGGTGTCCTGGTGCCAAGTGCACATAAGGACATCCTTATGATTGAACATGGTGTTTGTTATGGACAAACTGTGTTTCGCACAGAAGTCCAGCAACAACACACCACACGGGTTCAGATCAGGGAGGCCGTTCATCCCAACCACGCCCCTCCAAGTCACACTGTCATTGCTCATATGGGTGTTGAAGTCACCCAGTAGAACTATGGAATCACCATCTGGGGTGCAATATATACTGATATAAAATTTATTTCAAATGTACACTTTACCAGTTTGAAGTGCATGGAGAAATGTACTAGCAAAGTGTACAATTGGAATACAGGAATTGAATAAATGTATTGCAGTTGACATGAAAAGGATGGGGGTAGGCTCAAATTAGCTTTGCTTCTTCCTACTATTTCTGGACATGCAGAACTGTGAACTGTACTGTGTGTGGTATTCCAGTGTACATCAGTACATGTCCAAAGCATCTCTATATTTCCCAAAGATAGAGACGTCTCAAACCTCTGTGATTAAAAAAAAAAAACACCTGTAGCTCAGTCTTGTTCATCAGACAATCATCGCTGGATGCAAGATGCATTGCAAGATGGTTGGTCCGATATTGGCTTCTCGAGCCACGCTTTGCCATGACCGATTGCAAGTGCACTGCCTGGCCAAAAAAGGATTCGCCACCCAAAAAAAAAAACGGTCACACACTGTAATATTTTGTTGGACCGCCTTTAGCTTTGATTACGGCACACATTTGCTGTGGTATTGTTTCAATAGGCTTCTGCAGTGTCACAAGATTTATTTCCATCTAGTGTTGCATTCATTTTTCACCAAGATGTTGCATTGATGATGGTAGAGTCTGACCTCTGCGCAAAGCCTTCTCCAGCACATCCCAAAGATTCTCAATGGGGTTAAGGTTTGGATTCCATGTGTGAAAATAATGTCTCATTCTCCCTGAACCACTCTTTCACAATTTGAGCCTGATGTATCCTGGCATTGTCATCTTGGAATATGCCAGTGCTTTCAGGAAAGAAAATATCCATTGATGGAATAACCTCAGTATATTCAGGTAGTCGGCTGACCTCATTCTTTGAGAACATAGTGTTGCCAAACATAGACCTGACCAAATTAACAACTATTTGCATAGTTAAATCCAGGTGGCGACTTTTTTTTGGCCAGGCAGTGTATTTCTTAGATGTTGTACCATGTTGTTTACAGCCACGTTAGCTTCCATTAGCTTCACAACAGATATGTGTTAATTCCATGACAGAAGATAGGTGATGTTTGGTTGAGAGTTCCACAATATCGTCAAAAACCACTCCCTATTTTGCACAGTATTTTATTTTCCCTGTGAATTTGTCCTCTTATGTACATATTTTTGCAAGCACTACTCATAAAAAGTGTACCTGAAAACGATGTTTTCTGGCTCCAATGACCACTTCTGCATGTTGCCATTCCTCCTCCCCTATTCCAGTCTTTCCACTGAATTCCCACAGTTTTGGCTGCACTCCCAACATGCTGTCAATCACCCTGACAGACAGTTCACCTGCAATGGTTGACGTACAGTATGTATATGGGCGAAAGATAAGAAGTATATTAACATGCGTACCTATGTGAGCTGGATTGCCTGTAAGTGCAAAATCAAAGTTTAAGGTACAAGCTGGGCCGGAGGGGCCCAGTAGGGGGGTCCGTGTCTGGGCCTCAGTCAGTTGCTGGCCTGGGGTCTCGATCACATGCAAATATTCCTCTGAGAATTGACAAGACATCAATCAGACCACAACATGATGTAGTTATTTCAAAGAGAAAGTGTGGCAAAGGGTACCTTTTGCTGTGGAATTCTTGTGGAGCATCCAACCTTGACTCCCAATGCTGGTGTCTGTCCAGGCTGAGCTGCCTTTACTGTAGGAGAAATCCCCTATAACAATAACAGCAGCATATCTATTCCTTGTATCAGATTCAGCTAACTAGAAATGAATTGTTGAAGATGACAATGTCACAGTGTCGGTTGGGTATCCTCCAAATGTTTATGAACCCGAATATGTGCTCTAAAAGTCACTGACACTCCATTAATAATTTCACTTCCATTTAATAATAAGGTAAAGTATTCACTTTGGCTGACAGTGTCATGAAGACGATATGTTTATTACTGTCTAGCATAAGTTGCTTGTACATTTTTTGAGTGCCTGTTCTTCCTTTAGTAGGATTTAGTCTTAAAAGCAATGCATATAATCCATTCCATTCCATTTTCCTCCGCTTATCCGGGTCCGGGTCACGGGGGCAGCAGTTTCAGTAGGGAAGTCCAGACTTCCCGGGTACCCGGCGACCTCTTCCAGCTCCACCAGGAGGACACCAAGGTGTTCCCAGGCCAGCTGTGAGACATAGTACCCCCAGCGTGTCCTAGGTCTTTCCTGGGGCCTTATCTCGACTGGGCATGCCCGAAACACCTCACCAGGGAGGCGCCCGGGAGGCATCCGGACTAGATGCCCGAGCCACCTCAACTGGCTCCTCTCGATGTGAAGGAGCAGCGGCTCTACTCTGAGCTCCTCCCGGATGGCCGAGCTCCTCACCCTATCTCTTAGGGTGAGTCCAGCCACCCTACGAAGGAAACTCATTTCCGCCGCTTGTATCCGCGATCTCATTCTTTCGGTCATGACCCATAACTCATGACCATAGGTGAGGGTGGGAACGTAGATCGATCGGTAAACAGAGAGCTTTGCCTTCCGGCTCAGCTCTCTCTTCACCACGACGGTCCGGTACAGCGACCGCATTACTGCAGATGCTGCACCGATCCGTCTGTCGATCTCACGCTCCAACCTTCCCTCACTCGTGAACAAGAACCCGAGATACTTGAACTCCTCCACCTGAGGCAAGACCTCACTCCCAACCCGGAGGGTACAGTCCACCCGTTTCCGACTGAGAACCATGGCCTCGGATTTGGAGGTGCTGAGTCTCATCCCAGAAGCTTCACACTCAGCTGCAAACCGCTCCAGTAAACGCTGAAGGTCACAGCCTGATGAGGCCATAAGGACCACATCGTCTGCAAATAGCAGAGACGAGATCCTAAGGTCACCAAGCTGGACTCCCTCAACACCTTGACTGCGCCTAGAAATTCTGTCCATGAAGATTATGAACAGAATCGGTGACAAAGGGCAGCCTTGGCGGAGGCCAACGTTCACCGGAAACAAGCTCGACTTACTGCTGGCAATGCGAACCAGGCTCCTGCTTCGATTGTACAAGGACCGAATGGCACGTAGAAGCGGACCATCAATCCCGTACTCCCGGAGCACCCCCCACAGGACACCACGAGGGACACGGTCGAATGCCTTTTCCAGGTCTACAAAGCACATGTAGACTGGTTGGGCAAACTCCCACATACCCTCGAGTACCCTTGCAAGGGTGTAGAGCTGGTCCAGTGTTCCGCGACCGGGACGAAAACCACATTGCAGCTCCTCTAACCGAGGTTCGACTAACGG
>QODF01000147.1:678218-703718 GCA_024372805.1 Oostethus manadensis
ACAACACACCACACGGGTTCAGATCAGGGAGGCCGTTCCTCCCAACCACACCTCTCCAAGTCACACTGTCATTGCCCACATGGGCGTTGAAGTCCCCCAGTAGAACTATGGAGTCACCAGCTGGGGTGCTCTCCAGAACCCCTCTGATAGACTCCAAGAAGGCTGGGTACTCTGAACTGGCGTTCGGCGCGTACGCACAAACCACAGTCAGTACCCTTTCCCCAGCCCTAAGGCGTAGGGAAACAACCCTCTCGTTTACTGGGGATGACTCCAGCACAGAGGCACCTAGCAGGGGGGACTAACTATAAGCCCACACCAGCTCGCCGCCTCTCCCCTGCAGCAACTCCAGAGAAGAACAAGGTCCAGCCCCTTTAAGGAATTTGTGAAAGCCCAAATACACCTGCATGAAGCTTACACAACACAGTGACTCAGTATTGTTACTGTTTAGGGCTCAATTAAATCAAATATTTGATCGCGATTAATCACACGTTGTCCATAGTTAATTCATAATTCTTCTTTTCCTTTTGGCTTTTCCCTGCTTATCCGATCAGGGGTCGCCACAGCGAATCATTTTGTTCTGTTTGATTTGCATGTTTTGATTTGGCAAAAGATATACTTTGGATGCCATCCTGACACAATCCTCTATATGAGGGACATGATACGTATACCGTATAATTAATCACATTTAATCACAGGTACTTTACACTACTTGTAAATATGCTAATATTGTTTATCTCATATTCTCTTTATTACTTATATTATTTTTATTGTATTTTACTTAGATATAATCTATCTATCTATATAATACAATATATACTGTAGATATGTATATAGATCATATAATTTTTTAATTATATTGCATTGCATTTTTTTATTTGAGTGTTTTGCTTTTATCTTCTACAATTGAGCTACTGTAACTGAGCAATTCCCTTGTAGTTCAATAAAGTCTGTCTGAGTCTAAGTCTAAGTCTAAAATAAGTTTTTATCTATAATAAGTATAGATGTAAATCTCTTTGTGGTAAATGATTTGATAAGCAACTACGATAATTACATACAATTTTATGCAAAAGGATATCAATACTAGAAATATGAGCTATTATTTTATTCAAAAATAATATCCCCCCCCAATTATTTCATCTTTCCTTTTCTCACTTTTTGACGGTCCTTGAACGCACCTTCATTCCCACGCTGCAGGACTACAATACTGCATTTCTACCCTTTATTGTTACGTACGATCGCTATAATGCTAGTGTCAAAGTCATTACGCGCCACGTCATTAACGCCCCAAATAGCTCTCGTCGGCTAAGTAGCAGCTCCTACGGGACAAGGTTTTGGCAACACAAGTACTGTTACAACATATGTGTCAGAAAGCTTGCCAAAATAAAGCTGTTGAGAGCAGCTGGCACAAATAAAATTGAGCAAACAAGGTGAAAGAACGCACCACACTGGGCTTCATCCGCTGCTCCCTCACAGTCGGGATGAAAGTCACACATCTTTTCTGGCACCGTGCACGGGTCTTTGGGAGACTTAGGGAATTTTTCCAAAGTAACACTATCTGGAAAAAAAAGTCCATCACTGTAGATGACTCCAACCGTAAGAATTTCATTCGTCTTTCAGTGCCATTACCATTTGATAGGCGGCATTCAGGAGACAACAAAATGCTGTCAATAGCGACACCGCCATATGCCAATTCCCTGACTGCCGCCATGATAAGAATCTGGAAGAAGAAAGGAGAATTTGCAGGAGAACACAAAAGGAGAAGATTTGATTCAGACATGTAAACACCGTGGGACAGAATGTCTGCTAAGATGATGCCTAGACACAAACCCAGCAAGTCAAATTCACACGATTGCTCTGCTTTTTTAGTACATAATTTGCGTTTTGTTCCAATCGTGTGAAAGCTCCATAAAGTCCGCCAATAAAAATAAAAATCACTCGTTGCAATAAGCAGTATGCCGACTGTGATAAGTGAATTTCCACAAAATAGGATTCCTTTTTTATAAATTCAATTTTTTCCTAATTACAGCATATGAAACCCGTTTACAATCTTCTAAATACGGTTTTCAACATTATTAGGGCCCTCTAGACAGTGAACTATCACCCTTACAGTCACCTTGACACTCATATTACCCAATATAATATACAGAAGAGAACATTATATAGGCTAAGAAATGTTTTGGGAGTTTCTTGTTTTTTTTCTGGACAGCATAGGCTACGTCTAGCTGTAGTTATTGTCTCGTCAAGGTAACCTTACTGGCATCTAGTGGCCAGTGTAAAATACTACATTTAATGTCTTAATGTCTTTATATTTTCATGCATTTAGCCATTTTTATGGTTGAAATTCTTAACTGAGGAACATTCTATCATTAACAGAAACTTTTTCTTAAATATAACTCCCGCCCAAAAGTCAGCTGGGATTCTATACCGCTTATCCTCATTAGGGTCGCGAGTATGCTGGAGCCTATCCCAGCTGACTTTGGCCGAGAGGCGGGGTACACCCTGGACTGGACGCCAGTCAATCGCAGGGCACATATAGACAAACAAACATTCACACTCACATTCATACCTATGGACAATTTAGAGTTGCCAATTAAGCTAACATGCATGTTTTTGGAATGTGGGAGGAAAGCGGAGTACCCGGAGAAAACCCACGCACGCACGGGGAGAACATGCAAACTCCACACAGAGATGCCCAACGGAGACTTGAACCCTGAACCTCCTGACTGTGAGGCCGATGTCCGACCCACTCACCCACCCACCGTGCGGCCCGCGATACTATAATAATAAATGTATTTTGAAAAGTTGCGATGGTGATAAGTGAAGCCACCAAATTTGAGCCGCAAAGGGACGAGGGATGACTCTACGCAAACATAAGCAGTTATACAAATATAATATGAATATGAGGGATACGATAAAAGGGACTGATGTTCCGCATTAGTTCCACCTCCAACAACGATCTGGATGCCACTTTAGTCACTATTGTTCACTACAACGAAGAGTTGTGGCTGCGCACCCCCAGGAAAACACTGCCCCCTAGCCTTATGGCATAAAATTACAATGGAAGCACTCACTGGATGAAGTCCGTACCATGCATGTTTTTTTTCTTCTTCCATTGTCATTCTCTTGCAAAAGTTGTGCTCATAAAGGCATAGCTTACAACTTTTACAAGACATAATGTATCAAGAAAACAGCCGATTTTACAGCCCTTGTCAAACATACCGAGCTTTTTCTGATGCAATAGAGAAAAAGAGGTAGCTTGTGTCCCACACAACCGCCCCATTTAAATGCTCCATGGGCACCGATGTTGCTATTTGAACTCATCTGAGTTGTCTTGAGATTTTGCATCATGGATTGTGTGTGTGTGTGTGTGTGTGCCCAAGAGAAACACTCACTTGAAAAGTGGAGTTATTGACAATTTCCACTTCCGCTTTCACCCACACATCACCCAGAGCTCCGCCCCTCTCCCAAACTGGGGTGATGCTCTTATCCGCCACCAGTACAGTCAGCCCACCAGACCTCGGCCCAAACTGGTGCGTGTACATGATCATCTGCAGCAGGGAGTTGGCAGACGTTAATTATGACAATTAAGATGCTTGTTGAATGTTCAACTTCTGTATTCATGCTACACAACCATCTTTGTTTGTTCAGCAATGCTTCGATGACAATATATTGTAAATTAGTATGTGCAAAATACTTTGCAAATAGCAAGTTCAAAGAAAATTGCCTTGCAAGGATGAGTACTGTTGGTGGGCTCCAGACGAGGACTTTGGAAAGCTGCCCAGTCCTGCAGGAGCTCCCCATCAGGAACAGTGACATACAAGAAGTGACCTGCAACATTCATCACCCAAAGCCTCAGTGGCATAGAGTTTGTGTATTTTAGAAAGGATGAAATAAAACACAGAAACATAAAAATATGGTTAAATAAACAATCAAAAAGGTTGTAACCTGATGCACTGTTGTGGGAGTGATCCCGTCCTGGTCCTTTCACAGGATCTGAGATGGAAATGTTCTCCTGGCTCGTCCTTACCCATTTCAGTTTGGACAATGACCTGAGGTCCCAGTCACACAGGTCTTTCTCAAAGTCACAGCGACGATAACCCTCTGCATGCGCACACAGAAACCACACAAGAGTACACACACACCTTGAATGCTGACCTTGACGCTAAATTCCTCAGCATACATTTGGCCAGAGAGGAGGTTGGGAAACAGTTTTTACTTCTTCTGACAACCAACAAACATGAATGGAACCCTACTTCATGGTGATTCACTTGCCCCAAGAAACGTATGAGACAAGGATGAAATGAACGCGTGAAACTGTCCCACGGTTTATCTGACGGATCGGCCTTTTTATCATTTACTTAGCAGGTATTGATGAGACAAGGAGGGGGTCTGGCGTGCGGAGGTTCTGATTTCTCACCACAGTTCTCCTCATCAGTCCCATCACCACAGTCGTCGGTGCCGTCACACACCTGGCGTTGCTCTACGCAGCCCTCTCGTTTACACTCCAGCATTCCATCGGGACACTCTTTCCCAGGAAGTGGCACTGGACAAGATAGGAGGCGAGATACGGAGTGAGTTGTCATACTTGCGTGTAACTGAGTTGGATGGGCTGATGGTTTTTTTTATAAGTTTGATCATCATTGTTACTGTAGACTTTTGCCTTGGAGCTGACGGTGCGGGTGTACCTAATGAAGTGAATGTTTACCTGACACTACAGTACATTCCTCTAGTAACATTTCAGATACTTGGGTGCTCACAGGGTAAAGCACAGTCCAGGAACTCCATCTGGTCTATAGCAATATCTCCTCTCTGCCCTTGAGCACGGTGGGAGTAAAGATGGATCTGAAATGTTGTGGCAATCCGACCCAGAAAGATGTCGGCCTCCCTCCACCCCCGGACGCTGGTGGCCTCAGGGCGCCACACGACAGCCTGTTGAGAGTTCTCCTGAAGAACAGACGCCCACAGTGGAGAAGAGCCAAGTCCCGTTTCACCTGAAGGGAGTAACACTTTAGACCTTAGCCAGCAGTCTGTGGTTATATCATATCTAAAGCGAGGATCGAAGACCGCTTACACCATGCGCAGGAAAAATAATGATGCTTTGGAGAGAAAGCCGACGGCTTACCTGAATCCCACATGAAATACTTGAGACGGAGGCGGCATGTGGGTGACGACTGTTGCATCGGTGGTGACACAAGGACAGCGGCGCTAACACTGGTTGACTTCACCTCAGTCACCCCCATAAACCAACCTGTGTGATGATGCAGTACTACAGTATAACAGTAAGTATTACCCTCACATTACATGCATGCTTATTATATTTGACTTAGTGGCGGGTTGATGACATATTTAGAAGGTCTTCTTTACCACCTAGTGTGTTTATGAAAACCGAATAGAGAAATAGATGTAGAATGGAATGAGCGCTGATAACATACAGTATGGGAATATTATACCATTTTTTTAAGCATCTCAGTTACATTGTGTGCTCCACATATGTTACTTGTTGGGGGTCATTTTGTAGCACAGGGACTGTGGGAGGTACAGTGGAACCTTTCTTAGAGCCATTAACTCGTTGCAGAACTGAATCCCGTAAGAAATAATGTAAATTATTAAATAAATATAAATAAAATGTAAATTATTAGATAAATCTGTTTCAGAATGCCAAAAATGTGAACACAAAAGACATTTTTATATTTTTATGCGTATACAATTCTAAATTAATATAAATGCCGAATCAAAGAGATAAATGAACATTTACAGTTACTTTTACCGTCGTTGAAGACACGACTCCAGATGTTTGATCACCTCCTTGGGCTTTGTGCTTTGTAACGACGGGTGTAAACTCAAATTGAAGTTGCAATGTGGGCGTTTTGTTCAGAGAGCTTAGCATATATTCACTTACAATTGGTTTTAGCACATTACATGAATCAAAGTGGTCCTCTGTGTCCTTCAAATGACCCGTTGCATAAAATACCTGAGGCAGTCCCGATAGTGAAGTCAGAGCAGGGCCCGCTGTTAGGCAGCGTGTCACCTCTCTGACGCCTCTCCCACTTGTAAACTGCATTCAAGGACCGCTCCTTCCAGCCGCACACCCCAGCATCCTCAAAGTCACATTCAAACCCCTTCCGATATCCTTGGGAGGAGTAAAACAAAAAAACAGCTTACTATTTTGGTGAAGTTCCATCATTATACACTCCCAAAATCACAAGGCCAGTTGAAAAATTGCTAGAATTGACCTTTTGCACTTCTGGATCTTAATGAGGTTTTAAGTAGAGCTACAATATGCAAAAGCAAGAAGATGGAGTGTGACAAAAAGCACTTTGAAAAGGTGATTTACTGAAAACAACATTGAAACTGAAATAGGCTGTTTATCAGCTGATTGAAGTTAAAGACCTTCGCTCAAAAAACGACAAAAAACTCTCCAAAACAGAACAAAAACATTTCTCAGTAGCTCTCCCTAATGAGTAGCTCCACCGTTCTTGTTAATAACCACAAAAATTATTTTGGGCATGCTTGATGCGAGTGTTTCCAGGAAGCTAGTGGAACATTGCTTCAAGTGGTGAAGATGGCTTCACAAAGGGCATCACCTGTCTGGAACTGATGGCCGCTTTTATAAACTTGTTACGTGCAGATGTTGCAGCGGGCATCCCTCAGGACTGAGGGCCCTCGTCTGTGTGGTTTTTCAACAGGACAACGCTGCAGTTCACAAAGCTTGCTTGACGAAGGACTTCTTCAAGGAGAATAAGATCACTCTTTTGGACCATCCTGCATGTTCCCCTGATTTAAATCCCATAGAGAACATTTGGGGATGGATGGCAAGGGTTAAGTTTATAAATATGGCCATCAGTTCCAGACAGTTGATGCCCTTCGTGAACCCAATAAATGACATTTTCAAAGTGCTTTTTGTCAATCTCCCCCTTCTTGGTTTTGCATATTGGTAAAACCGCAGGGGAAAAGGAAAGAGGAGAGGAGAGGCAGGAGAAAAAAGAAAATCCAAGCTATGCTCATATGGAACTGGAAAAAAAACCCTTGGTAACAAATAAGCACACTTCACAACATTAAGAACTCAAAGGTCGCCCATGCAGATGAATTAGATCGTTTGGGTTAGTGTGAGTAGCCGCAGTCCAATAGACTTCTTTGTTTGTCCATTCTGGTCTGGCAAACCTGGAAGCTTCTCCAAGATGCTCTTCTTGATGTGATAGTCGCAGTTAACGTGCTAGCGACTTGATCCACCACATCAATCGGGGGCAGCTGCTGGGCATGTTGGAATGCTGCATGCGTCTTCCCAATTCTGGCATACACCAGGGCATTGCCTATTCCAATCAGCACACACCTGTTATCGTGGTTCCAAGTAGATAGATGTCTTTCATGTCAAATTCAGAAAAAAATCCCCAAGCACATATCCCTCCACCTTTCCATCACGTAACTCGCGGTGAACGTTCCGTCATGGCAGACAGCACTTTGGATCAGCCACAGCTGATATAAGGGGCTACACAAATAAAATGTGATTGATTCATATTGGCAATTGCATGAAGAGGCCAGTTGATCAATTCCATGCTTTAGATTTGGAAAGCAATGTGGAGAGAAGGTCTTAAAAGTATGAGTCAGGACAAAACGAGATGTGAGAAGCAAAGCAGGGAACCTAAGTGAGAGGAGAGGGACAAGATGTGACCACCTTCGTTGAGAGCCGGCAAAAGAAACTAACTTCTACGAATGAAGTTAGAATTTTAGGACATACCACAATCCTGCTCATCATCACAGTGAGAACAGTCACACACAAAGTCGCACCTCCTCTCAGGGCTTTCACATGGATGACATGCAGCTGAGGAAACAAAACATAACCTCCTTAGTGTGCAGCGGCTCATTAGTGATTCTTTTGGCTGAAGTAAAACAATCCAATTCATTAATATGTAGTAATGGTAGGCTTGTCACGATAATCAATAAATCGAACGATTAAAAAAAAAGAATCATTTTGCCGGCCGTGATAATTTGACACCGCTGCTCCTTCACATCGAGAGAAGCCAGTGGAGGTGGCTCGGGCATCTAGTCCGGATGCCTCCCTGGTGAGGTGTTTCGGGCATGCCCAGCCAGGAGAAGGCCCCCGGGAAGAACTAGGACACGCTGGAGGGACTATGTCTCACAGCTGGCCTGGGAACGCCTTGGTGTCCCCCTAGTGGAGCTGGAAGAGGTCGCCGGGGACCGGGAAGTCTGGACTTCCCTACTGAAACTGCTGCCCCCGCAACCCGGATAAGCGGAAGAAAATGGAATGGATAATTTGACACGCATGCATGCGTTTGTTTTCCTCGTCTGTTTACCACACCGGCTGGTTGACAAGAGGGTTCACTCTGCATCTCAGACACTGTTGCACTGCAAAAGTAATTCATTCCGTTGGCAGCATACAGATGACACTTGATCATATCATCACTCATATCATGTTTCATAATTCAGAACATTTATGGGGGTTTTTTCCCCAGCAGGTCCAAAGGCCAGGGAGAAAGTAATTAGGTTGATGTCGTGGAGAAAAAGCCAACTGTACATCCAAAGGTCTCTAAATAAGGTCGGTCACTGTCGTGGATTATATAATTAACATACACTGTAGTTCTTCTAATTCATCTTGCCAGGATTTATATCTTCAGTAAGCACGTTCTGCAAGTTCATGCCTGAACAAAGCCTTCAGCATTTTGACATGTGTTGGTGGATCTCTGATCATTTATCATGGTTTCATCTGCAAGTCTTATTCCAGAACATGGGGTGCTTGCTTTAGATTTTTTTTTTTTTTACAACTACCGCTTCCTCCATGTTTACCAAACGAATGAAAACTAATAAAGCACAAGAGTTGGGCTGAACAGATTCTTACCCAAGTGCAGAATCAAGGCCAAGATGAAGGCTGAAGTCCTGATTTGTAGAATCTCCTTTCCTTCCCACATCTTGGTGCCTCAAATCACAAAGCTAAGCAGCTGTCGTCGACTCTGCCTCCACTTTCTTCCACACAGACAACAACTGGACTTTAAGTTCTCCCAGCAGGCAAGTGCAACAAACCACTATAAAAGAAGTGCCCTTCCACCCCCTACACGCAGGTGTACAGTATTGCGAAATAGACATGATTAATCAAGGCACATGACGGCAAAAGCTTGCAGAGCTTTGACATGGAGCCTCAACAAATATGTCAAGTGTATTTACACTGCTGGATTTATGTTGTCAGTGATACATGTCAATTTTCAGAGTAGACAGGTCAAAAAAAGAATCATTCGAAGCTCTTTTGAAAAAGGAACAACGAGGACGTAGCCTAGTGGTTCAGACCGCTCCAAATAAATCAACAAAAACAATCCTAACAAGACTTTTGAACTGCTTTTCATGAACGTGAATATGTCATATTATATGTGACCATCCTTCAAATGTCATCATAGAGTTCACCAACAAAAAAAAAAAGAGCAACAAAACAAGGCGGCATTTCTGAGGCAGAGAAGGAAGCGGAAAGGAACAAAGGTCTACATCAGCGAGCATCATTTTTGTTTCTGCCTTTTCCTTTACGCTACACAAGCTATGTACTGTTTTTATTTTTATCCATACTTGTTTATCGCGTTTAATTGGTTCCAGACCCCACCGTAATTAGACTTTCTGCAAGGTAGGATTTGTTATTTATATATCAAATATTTTAGTAGTTACAGCAGCAAAAACCTGGTTACGACTTTCTGACTACCTTTTTTTGTGTTGTTTTTCTTTAGAGCACTCCAAACAAAATAAGACTCACGTGTGTTGCAATACATGTGTTCCAGACATGTGAAGGACAGGAAGTGATGTCTGGGGTTCAAAATTAAGTTTTAGCTTTAGTGTATTACACCCACCACACTAGCCTGTGTTGTAATTATTATTATGAATATTATGCTATTATTGTGTAAGGTAATTGAAACCTGTAATAAAAGCTTGTTGCTCCGACGTTCAAGTCTGACGCTTGTGTGCCTTGCCGAACAATACAGTAACATTGCTTTTGTGCGCTTATGGTTCTGTAACAATTTTAAATCCATCAGTCCATCGAATTATTATCATGATCTATCATTGAAAGACAACATAAAACCAAACAGCATAAAAGTTTAAAAAGTATGAAGAGCAGATCATCAATGACAGTCAATTCCCTTGAGATAATATTGTCACTAATATTTCTTGCTATTTTAGACTTTAATCTTCTCTGATCTCACAGTGGATGCCAGAAGTTGTATTCTGGGGGACGGATGTGACAATCCAGGGTTTAGTTGAGTGCCAAAACTGCGGATCGTAGTCCAGGGAGCTTCAAAGTCATGATTAGAGAAATTCATTTTAGGGTTCAGTTTATTTAAATCAGCTGTATCGTTACATCCCACAAAATCAGAATGGCTTGCTGAAAAACCTGTTTTCTGACACGGGCAGCAAACATGGTTTTGTAATTTCACACTTGATGGTCATGCCAGTCCAGAAAACCACGAATGTGTACAAACCAGTCCAGAAAACCACGAATGTGTACAAACCAATCAAAAAGCCAGTTTTCCATAAAATATATATTATACAATATTTTATATGAAATACAATATGAGAACACAAATGTGGTATTAAAACAGCCATTGACAAAAATATTTATGATCAGCTTCTTAAATTCCAACTCATCGGAGAAGTGTGAAGTTTACTTTGTTACAGTTTTTTTTAGTACCCTTCATTATCCCAGGTCACCTCATAGTCTGGATATCGAGCTTTCAGTTTCTCAGTGGTCACTGCATGGTTTGCTCTTCCAAACCCCTGTTAAAGAATTAAATACCATTAAATTCATGTGTGAGCACGTGTGCACTGAGCTGGACACTCACCACAGAGTAGCCGTAAACGTGGATCTTCTTTGCCTGGGCTTCATGTCTGATTCTGCCCCCTCCTATGCACTCACAGTCCAGGAGTCCATCATTTTCAAGCTCCTCTGAAACCTTCTCATAGATATCCGCTGCCGTGCAAAAACACTTGCTTAATTATTTCAAGTGATTGCATGAAACGAAACAAAAACAAGTGCAGAAAGAAAAAATGCCGCAAATGCCAAAAACACAACCACAAAAAGAACTGCAAGAAAGAAATGCTGCAAGTCATGACATTTTCAGCATTTTTCTTTTGCAATTATATTGTTTTTTCTAAATCCTGCAGCATTTATGTAAGGTTGGAGTTATAACTTTGGCTAAACTTGAAGCGTTTTCATTATCATGTAAAATAGAAGATGCGGTGACGGTGTTGTATAATTGTTATGGAGCGTTATGAAGAGTTCCCAAAATGACTCCTAAAAATAATAGCACAATATGACAGAAAAATGCCTCAACTGTAAATGCGTTAAAAGTTAACACTGATTATTACACTAACTGTATACCCTACTAGTCTTTTCATGTATCAGTGCTCAACAGTGACTTATTACCATGTATCAATTTGAAAAAATAAATACATTGTATCAACAACTGTCTTTTGTCTATTTTATGGCAGTGTGGCACTGTTGACATGTTTTGTGGCTACTTGCTGGGTGACAAGCCTTTCCTAATTGTTAGAATAATTGTTTTTGTTGCTGTTGATTAATACTGTAGAGTACTTATTCCTCCAGCAAATATTGTAGTATAAGCAAGACTAATGAGCTGAGTACTCATGCAAGGACTGCTGTGGCAGATACGTCTGCTACAGTGACGTGCGGCGAGGTCCCTGATTGGTGAGGCGCTTACTACAAAGGAGTCAGGTATAAAAACATGAGCTCAAAATAGAAGATAAGCCTATACTTCAAATTTTGCCCTTAATTGAAACAATTAGGTGTTTTTAAATCTTTTAGACGGTTCAATCAATTGCACACTGTTCAACAATTTGATAGCAAGAAAACCTAAATAATATTTATTATAAAGTCAAATTCATACAGTAGTTTCTTTCCCCCGCTGAGCTCTTTTTTTAATGAAATGGCGTTTAATGGCTTACCCTTATTTGTAAACGCGCCTGTCCTTTCGTTTTGAGATGTAATCCTCCATTTTGTTGGAAATGAAATGGAAATACTATGCAGGTTGTTTCTGTTACAGAGTAACAGAAATAAGCTTATGTTATGTGCTGATTTTTTTTTTTTTACGAGCGTCTTCTTCTACGCATTACTGCTATCCTGCTGGCATTGCTGTGCAAGCAAATGCGCGGAGATCAGTCACGTGACGCCAGGCGCTCCATGACGCTCAACTCAACACTGCCACCTGCTGGTGCGCACGGTACACACCAGACTCCACTGTGCACTTTTAATGGCGTTTCTGGTCGATAAAAAAAAGACTAAATGTCACACAGGTTCGTGAAATATTATTAGACAGTCGATTTAACGTCAGTATGCGCAGTACATGTGTGATAAAACGTATACTATTGGCGATGCAATGAGGAAACAGCAACGTCTCCTGTGTGAAGCCACAGACCAATCACAGTCTGCCTGAATGAATGTGGGCGTGGTCTCTTGAAGCAGCATGAGGGCGATGCCTGAAAGTGACTCGTAGCTGTGCTTCTTATGCGTTTGAAGAGGACAATTCTGCCATTTTACTGATGAAATCATTGAAATTATTGGATTGAGAAAAAAAAATCAATGCAAAGCACGGACCATAGAACTAAAATAGAAAAATGTGAAGTATTTACATGCAGTGGAAAGGAAAGACCACCAGGGGGCAGTGCGGAACAGCTCACTTGCCGACCCCGATCGCCATCACTGGTCTGCTAACGATTTCGTTTTCATATTTCGGGCAGGACATCTCTATCTCTTATAGAGAATGTAGCCACTCCCGTTGTAGTGCTGCCCGAATTATTCTTGTTCCCACGTCCACAGAGTTCTCAATGAATGGTGACGCCATCTCCACCCGAGTTACGCCGTGAAACAGCCGAGCTTTCATCGCCGACGCTTCCCAGAACAGGCAAGTCTGGCTTTCCACTGCTCGCGGAGCCACTAAACCCGGCCGGCAGAACACTCCGCAGCCCCAATAACGTGTTGAGCCGTCCATACTCGTGTCAGTGTGTCCGTCAAAACAAAACAAGCTCACCGTGGTACTCGGCCCAACCGTATCCTCGGACTATATCGACCTCCGTATCGTCTCCCTCCTCTCTGCTGTGTACTCGGATGAGGACGTACTTAAACACGCCGGAGGGGTCGATGTCTGCCTGGGGGATGTTCACCACGCGCGCGGCCGCTTTCGTTTGAGTGCACATTTCCACGTGACCCGCCAACCGGGATGCCAGAAAACTAAGTATCGTATCCTAGCAGCACAATTCAAACGCGGCAGGGATCAAAGTCTTCCGTGTGTAATCACGTGCCGACGACGCAACAAAACCGAGACTTGTATTACTTCCGGTATTAGCACAGCACTTCCGATCAATATTTTCAGCGTAAAAGCGAAATCGGACGGATGTACTTATTTGTATCAACCTGGTACAACAAATGACCCGCGGATTCACCTGATTGATATTGCAACGTTACGTACAATTATTACTGATTATTAGCTGGGTTGAAGTGAATCCATATCGAGCCCGTGTCATTTATTTTGAAGGGAAGGGGTAAGAACCGTAAGTAATTAAACACGAAACTTCCGCCAGCCAAAATTGGAAACAATTATTTCACATTGCAACAAACAGGGCATGGTTTGATTGAAATACTAACACCAAAGCACCATTAGAACAATGTTATGCAAAGTCAAGTACAAAACAGGAACGTACACATCAATGTACTTTACAACAACCTCAGAATGATTCCTCCAGAACTCTTTGCTGCACGTGTCCCAGGAAGGAGCATCACTTAAGAGTTAGAAGCTTTATGCCAAGATGGATTTTGGCTTCCCAGTTTGATGATGAAGACATTACTTATGTTCAAGTTCCTGTCTAAGAGTGAGGTCTTGAATTTGTGTCACTTCCTCTTTTTTTCTTAACGCTGAGAAATAAGCACGCAACACCGCATTCTGTTTCGGTAAAATGCAAAACCAAATTTAGATGTGACATGTTTCAAAGATGAAAAAGACAGTTGTCGCTCCAATGTCTTCATTGTTTTAATTGGATGGCATAAGTGTTAATATGTCAAAGGGTGCAGTTGCTTCTGCACTCACAGGCCCAGCATTATTCTGCCAGCGGTCCTCCCTCACAGCCGCTGGCGACAGTGTTGCGTTTGGCAGCTGGAATCTTTTGGGAACTCCTCATAACGCGACATAATCATTTCTTGCTTGGGATTGCTTCTCTTTACAACGTAAGTGGAAACACATGAAGTCAAACGTCGCCTTTCACGCAGCACAAAGCTGAAAACCCGACCGTAGGTTGATAACCACCGTTCAGTTCTGTTTGGGGAATTTAGGTTTTGTTGAGTTGCTTCTTTGGGACAAAGCCTGGGATGGTTCAGTCGCTTTTACAGAATAATCCCTTCATTCAGGTTACAGGCAAACCCTGCAGTATAATATGGACTCTGCAGAACCATATTTGTTTCCGGGGTAATAATGCAGTCATGGAATACTGTAATGTTTTTGAAACACATTGCTTTCAACTCTGAGTCCACCAGGGACATCATGTAGCTATACAGAATTGGTAAAACTACGGTATGCAGAAAAACATACTGTACAAAATGTCCTGCAACAAAACTTCACGTACATATTTAAATCCAGGTTGATATCAGAGCCCAAACAGAGTAAACTGTATCACATTGTAATTGTGTGCAACGGTAGGACTAGATGGCGCCGTCATTGCCTCCTCTCCTCTTCCACTCACAAGCTCCAAGTGTGATGAAGGCCAGGACGATGACCAAAAGCAGCACGCAGAGTACAATGAGAGCTTCCCATACTCCTGGCGCCAATGCCTTCCACGTTGCTATTTTTTCTGGCGGCAGCAAATTACTCAAACTCAACATGTACCCCAGAGCCCATCCAACAGTGGCGTCCCCTGCCTGCAGAAACAGGAACAAAATATAGCGGAAAACGCCCCTTCATTTTATTTCAAGGCTGAAAGAGCAAAAGGCTCCAAACCGCTCACCTTCTTTTTGAAAGAAATGCGTGAAAAGGACGTTGCATCAAAGCCGTATCCTCTAAGCAGGAGAACCTTCATGTACACCGAGGAAGCACAGTAGTCCCTCAGGCGAGACGCTTGATCTGGAGCAAGAACCAGCATCTAAAGGCATGTTTATGGACACCTTGTATTAGCATGTTTGTGTACAATTCATACTGTAAATCAACCAACACACCACGGTCAAATAAGCAAAAGCAGCAAAGTGAAAGCTGTCCAATTAGGTAGACCTGCACCATTTAACAACTCAGCTCAGGTGACGCGGGTCACTAAAAACAGGCTGTGGGCCTGAAATGGCACCCATGCTACAGTTTGGCCATGCCTCCATACATTGTGCAGGTGTACCTTAAGTGTCCAGAGATGTAATGAGAAACCCCTTCAAATACCTACGGACATTTTAGAGTCGCCAATTAACCTAACATGCAAATGTCCCAAACATGTGCAAGCATAGCGTAAATACATATGACTGCAATACATACCATGAAACTACTTTACCTGGTCAAAACTCATCTTGCATACTGTTTTAGCTGCCTCCTCCATTTGGGCAGCAGTGCTCACTGAGGTGCCAGTGATGCGCTGCAGGAAGGAGTGGATGTAGAAGAAGGCTGAAAATGCCTGGTCACACAGACAGAGTTCAATTACACAACCGCATGCAGTGCCAACGTGATGTGCCATTCTGCATGTATTTCTTGTTTGCTTCTCATGTGAGCCCTCCGTACCATAAAGCTGCCAGTCACATTGGGCTGGAAGACGTCGTCAAAAGAGCAATGAGAGAAGGGGCATCTGTCAAAGGAGAAGATCTCGGAGACGTTGCCTGAACATTGCTCGTAATGTCCACTGCCACGTACTACCAAGGAGTCCTGGGCCTTGTATGGGCCTGGTTTGTACTTGGCTGTGCATGGAGAGTTGAATATACTCTCCAGCTTTATGGTTCGAGAGGAGTCCGCAGGATAGCACGGGTGAGTAACAGATGTTGAATAACCCTGAGACTGAGAGAAAGAAACAGAGGACAATTAAGAATATTATATCCGCCAAAGTATGCATGATTTATTTGGATGGAACACAATTATAGTGACACCATTAAGATGTATTCCACCGGGTTACTATCCTAATAAATCCAGTATCTGAGCACGAGTCACATGGGTTGTATTCCTTCTGTGAGAAAAATACCCCAATTTATTTTTAAGTTTCAAATGCATGGTGTAAGACGATTACATGGTAACTACCTTGACAATGTGGGCCATCAGCCTTTTGAGGATCTGATCCTGCCCATAGCAGAGGAAGCTGTGCGTGTACAGAGAGTACTCCTGGCCGTACAGACGCAGTTTCATCATGTCCTTCTCGTCCTCCACTTTCTCTTTAGTCACAAATGTTATCTGCGTCGATGCCCCGCCGAAATCCAGGGCCCCCACGGTGGGCCTCCCTGAGCTGAACCAACGCCCCACAAAGCCATACTAAAAAGAAAGATTAGAAAAAAAGATGTACTGTATATACTGTACAGTATTTCTTATATCGGACTTGAGTAACTTGAAACAATTTACCACTGACACAAATGGGGATAAGCGGCATAGAAAATGAATGGATGGATGGATGGCAGGGTGAGGAGCTCGGCCATCCGGGAGGAGCTCAGAGTAGAGCCGCTGCTCCTTCACATCGAGAGGAGCCGGTTGAGGTGGCTCGGGCATCTAGTCCGGATGCCTCCCGGGCGCCTCCCCGGTGAGGGGTTTCGGGCATGCCCAGCCGGGAGAAGGCCCCCCGGGGAAGACCTAGGACACGCTGGAGGGACTATGTCTCACAGCTGGCCTGGCAACACCTTGGTGTCCTCCCGGTGGAGCTGGAAGAGGTCGCCGGAGACCGGGAAGTCTGGACTTCCCTACTGAAACTGCTGCCCCCGCGACCCGGACCCGGATAAGCAAAAGAAAATGGAATGGATGGACAAACGTTTCCAACATAGTAACGTGTGGTGTGGTAGAAAAACCGCTAGTAAACGTATCCAACAAACGTAATAATGTAACTTTATTACGGATAATAATTACATATTTTTCCAAAGTTGCTTAAGTTGAAATGGGAATGAATATCAACCTGGCTGGGTGCTGTGAGTAGACTCGGTACTTTGAAGATCTCAGGCATGGATTGATTAGTGATAAAAGCGTTGGCGCTGCGAAATCCAACGTCCAAAGCTCTTGACTGGTATAAGATGTTAAACCAAAGCTGCTCTGTATGAATGATATTCCCAAAGTAATAACCACAAAACTGCAAATCTGGAAGAGATGCTGGGCTTTGCTGTGTAGGCTATGCAAGGCTGTCTTGCGTAATATAGGTTTTCACACCCATTTTCCATTTTTTTTACTGATTTTATATAAAAATCGACTACTTACAGTATGACAAAGACATTCTACGTAGACATGTATGCTGAGCAGCAGCCGTGGGCACCCCCATGTACTCAAAATGGTAAACTGTTGCTCACAAGACATTTTTGGTTCATTTGACACCAAAATTGATAGTCGAATGTCACTCCACCAAATTGAATCATCACATAGTCAACTTTTGTAAGGCACCCCTTTTCTTATGTTTTGTTGTTTCTGTTTGTATAAGTGTACATGCAGTGGTGTGAAAAAGTGTCTCAACCATATCAGCAACAACTGTAATCAAGTGTTTGCAATAACTTGCAATGAGTCTTTTACAGCGCTGCGGAGGAATTTTGACCCACTCATCTTTGCAGAATTGTTGTCATTTAGCCACATTAGAGGGTTTTCCAGCACAAAGCACTTTTCTAAGGTCATGCCGCGGCATCTCAATAAGTTTCAGGTCAGGACTTTGACTAGGCCACTCCAAAGTCTTCATTTTGTTTTTCTTCAGCCATTCAGAGGTGGATTTGCTGGTGTGTTTTGGGTCATTGTCCTGCTGCAGAACCCAAGTTGGTTTAAGCTGGAGGTCACAAACAGATGGCTGGACATTTTCTTTCAGGATTTTTTGTTGGACAGAAGAATTAATAATGATTCTATTTATCAAAGCAAGCTCCTCAAGCTGCAAAACTGCCTCAGACCATCACGGTACCTCCACCATATTTTACTCTTGTTTTTGGCATTTTTTTTCTCCCTTAATAATAAAAAGGTTTCATTTAAATTTTCATTTTGTGTTCATTTGTGTTGTCATTGAGGAATATGTAATTTTGTTTGATGATATGAAACGTTTAAGTGTGACAAACATGCAAAAAATAATACATCAGGAAAGTAGAAAACACCGCTGTATGTCGTAAAACTGTCAGAACCTTGTTTGACATTTTTGTGGGGTCAGGTTTGCAGAACCGCCATGATCACAATTGTTTTAGGGTTCTCTTTAGTTGACTCTTGTTTTGGATATAAATAATTATTCTTACCTTGATGAAATTCTCTAAGAGGTAGTTGACAGTAACCCAACCGTATGCACCTTCTTCTTGACCGGACAGAATGGTGGCCCCCTGGAAGCTGAACGGGTATGACTGGATTTTATTGCCAACTTCCAACAAAATTTGAGCTGACTGTTGTGGATTGGAGATACTGGGAAGGTGAAAAACAGCCATGTCATCAAATTGAGACAAATTTGAGCAACTTCAGAACCAGCAGTCTATGTTTGAAGGACCTTTGTAGATATTTTCACAGTGTGATCAGTTTTGGCAGACTAAGCTATTTTACATTTGAAAAATCTCATGGCACCTCTTCTTCCATCACTTATTCTGCTGTATGAAGGGCAACGGGGTTAATAGAGTACATTCTGCTGTCTAGTGGGGGAACAGTTAACAGTTCTTCCTGTCACTGTGCGTCACCGGCATACACAGATGAACGCAACACTATTTGCAGCAAATCAATTTTTGCATTTGATATTTTTGCTGTTTTTGCTTTTGTTACAAATGGGACCAAAGTCAGTCGTGTTATGTTTCTATATCAAACTTAAGTAAAAAAACTAAACCATGAATGAATATGCAAACAAAAACCTGGAGTACACACACACACACCGACAGAAATGATGACTTACTGCAGAAGCCTCATGCCAGCTGTGGCACCCAGGTACACAGGTGTAACCTTGTGTCTATGTGCAGGGACATCCTGCAATGCCTGGTCCAAACATGCCTCCAAGCTTTGTCCCACTGCTCCTTGTTGGCCTGCATAGCTGGAGATCCCACCTCCTTGGAAAGGAGTCAAACATTGATTAGCACTTACCAACATCCATCCATGATGCCTGCACGTGTTACATGCGAGTCGATCATCACCTCAACGTGAAAAGTATACCAAAAAAGAAGTACTGTATAAATAATCATGTGTCATGTAGACTGCTAGTTAAACACAGCAAGTGTGCCAGGAACCTGTTAAAGCAGAGGTACTGAATGTAGGCTGTATGCAAAGCAACAATCCAACCTGATAATCTCAGTCTTACCCTTTGCATGACATTCACTGTGCTGGGTGACCACACCGGTACCGTTTTGCTTGTCTGCAGGCCACTTGTATACATACAAAGATGTGTGTGAGGATCCAGCATCCAAAACAATTCCATACTACAGGATGAGAACAAACAGAGTAAATGAATCATTGCTAAAGAACTTAATTCATTAGTTGGACACTATTGCATTATTGGACTCACAATTGAGCCAAGCACTGATCTTTACGACTATTTACAACTGAAACTTGGATATAACTGTATATATACATATACATTGGTGTGAAAAACGATTTGCCCCCGTCCTGACTTTTTGTTACACTTAAATGTTTCTGCTCATAAAAAAGAGTTAACTATTAGTCAAAGATAACATCATTGAACACAAAATGAAGACTTTTGGGAAAATATCTTGTGGACTGACGAGACAAAAGTAGAACTTTATGGAAGGTGCGTGTCCCGTTACATCTGGCGTAAAAGTAACACAGCATTTCATAAAAAGAACAGTCAAATATGGTGGTGGTAGTGTGATGGTCTGGGCTTGTTTTGCTGCTTCAGGACCTGGAAGGCTTGCTGGGATAGATGGAAGCATGAATTCTACTGTCTAGCAAAAAATCCTGAAGAAGAAGGTCCGGCCATCTGTTGGTCAACTCAAGCTAAAGCCATCTTGGGTGCTGCAGCAGGACAATGACCCAAAACACACCAGCAAATCCACCTCTGAATGGCTGAAGAAAAACCAAATGAAGACGTCGGAGCGGCCTAGTCAAAGTCCTGACCTGAATCCCATGGAGATGCTGTGGCATGACCTTAAGAAGGCGCTTCATGCTAGAAAAGCCTCAAATGAAGCTGAATGACAACAATTCTGCAAAGATGAGTATGCCAAAATTCCTCCAGAGCGTGTAAAAGACTTGTTGCAAGTTATGGCAAACGTTTGATTGCAGTTATTGCTGCTAAGGGTGCCCAAGCAGTTATTAGGTGCAGGGGCAATGACTTTTTCACACAGGGCTATGTGGGTTTGGATTTTTTTCTACCTAAATAATAAAAACATTCATTTAAAAACTGCATTTTATGTTTACTTGTGTTATCTTTGACTAATATTAAAATGTGTTGGATGATCAGAAACATTTTGTGTGACAAACATGCAAAAGAATACAAAAGTCAGGAAGGGGGCAAATAGTTTTTCACACCACTGTATATATTTATCAACTTATTCATGCAGTGCAACTGATCTGGTTGCCATGTTATGCCAGTACAGATTTAGCGTAGCCCAGTGGCCAGGGGCCAACCAGTTCCCAAGTGGCAGTGACCCCACATCATCCCTCCATCACCCCCAACTGCGGCTAGTCCCGCGCAACGGTTCATCCGCCCGGACCCTTAAAAATCAAATGGAACAAGTGTGTGTGTGTGTCTACAGTGTGATTAAAATAGGGGAGAACAAACACAAGATGGGCTCCCCAGTGTAGATCTATTGTACTAATAAAGGGCCGTAGCTAAGTACTGTAGCTGGCAACACGAGTGAGTACGGACCACTATGAACACGTCCAAATGTTTCTCTCAAAGCTGCACTCATGCAGCCCGAGACCACCACTCGTGACTGGAGGCAAGACTCACTTGTGTTGTCAGCTATTTAGACAATGACGGTTCGTTTATCGAGTCATTTTCAGTGAATTTATACTGCTGTACGAACAACACTTGACTACTGTTCAACATATCCAACTTGTAGACTTGTACTTGCGTCTCAGAGTTGTGCACATCCAAAAAGAGATTTTTGGATCTCATCTGCCTGCTTTTTGAAGGGACAGGACGGATTTATGTGCTTCATGTATGCTCTGGGGGTCTAAATTCTTGTAGTCGGTAAATACTTTTTTCAGTCAATCACATACGCATACATATGCAACCTTTATTTAATCTTTTTTCCTGATATTTTTGTTGATAAAATGCAAATAAAGGCTTTGTAAGCAGGGAATTGGAACCATTGGAATTGCTGGACTCTCTTCTTTTCTTAAAAGCCCTTAATAAGTATTGCAAAAGCCACTAAATCCAAAGGAAAAACATACTATGTACTTTTTCAATGACATGCATGACAGCAGTTCAAAGATTTTATGTTATGTATAAGTATCATTGCTTTCAGGTCATTTCCACTTCCCACTTTCTTCATGCAATTTCAATTAACCCTGGACTTCTTCCCATCCCAAGCCATTGTACATTATTAGTGAGTTTAAATTTACATAATTACTGTGAAGAGATACCCAGGAGTGTGTCTGATAAGAGCATAAACCATCTGTTAAATATAAATCATAAGAATATCTAGGATCTACACTATCATACAGTGTCCAGTGCCAGTGATTTATCTTATGAGCTTCCAGACTGACACTTTTAGGTTCCAAAAATAAAAAGTGCACCAACCTTACCATGAACCCGGGTGCCTTGGGAATGTCTTGGCTAGGTAAAGTGAGAAGCAGGACTGCGGCCATGCCGAGCACCAGCAGCACGATGAGGGCGGCAGGATGAGCTGCGCACTGAGCCATGACCAAAGCAAGAAGACACTCTCTGTGGTTGGAGTATGTGAATGCTTTAAGTTGGATTCAAGACTACTGCATCCTCCACTCCTTGCTTGTATCCCACTACAGAAAGCAAAGTCTGGCCTGTATTTATGATCCTCCTCAAGTCTTAGCTCCAGGGCTACTGGTCCTGTGGAGAAAAAAATGTTTATACTTTGAGCCTGAGTCGGTGTGGAGAGAAACCTGATGCACCCCGGAGCCAAACATCCACGTTTTCTTGGTCTGAGAGCGACAAAGCACACCGTTATTCAGTCATTAGATGAAAACAATAGATGTCCTGGCAGGGATCCACATTGTAGGTGCTTGGACTGAGGAATTGCAGGGCTGCTTGTTGTTTTTGTTGAGTATTTGCATGTAAATGGGTGCAGCCCCTAAACTGCTTCCTCTTTTGAATATAAAGTTAAGCTTGGACATGTTTTCAGCAGTGGACTAGATTGTGTTTGGTGCAAAATAACAATGTAACTTTACTTGATATGTTTAAATGTTCCTCAACCATACAACACATTCAGTACAGTCGTAAATATAAACCAACACAGCATCTTTTACTGGAATCCCTTTAATACAATCTCCACACAATGGAACACACAAAAAATGTCACCCTCTTCTTGAGAGCTGCACACCAGCGGCCTCAAACAAACAAACAAAGCCTGAGTTTCCCACAGCATTATCTTCTATAATAGGTGTCAACTTTGAGCATGTGAAGAGCCTTCCTCAAAGTGTCACTTCTTGCTGACAACCGAAGATTACAAAGACAAGATCAGAAGAATCAGGATGTTGTTCTGTCTGGCACTTGAACCTCCCAGCATGATTAAAGCAACGTTTCTAAATAATGCATTTATTTCTGCATAACAAAACCACGTGATATACATAGTATGATACAGGTGGATCCTTGAGTGGGCCCCGAGGTTTTGAACATGTTATACCTCTTAGCCATGACCAGACCAGTACATTATACCATAGGTACATTTTGAGCAGTAACAGTGAAGTATGTTTGTGAGTAACACTAGACTAGATGATAACAGTGAAACAAGAGCAGAAAAAGCACACAGACACAAAGACAGTCAAACAACAAAATATAAATCTGCAATCATTCTTCATCTATTGCATAATACCAGTTTGTACCTCATGGGGCAACAGTGAGTCATGTCTAATCTTCATTCATTCATCCATCCATTTTCTATACCACTTATCCTCATTAGGGTCACGGGGATGCTGGAGCCTATCCCAGCAGACCTCGGGCGAGAGGCGGGGTACACCCTGGACTGGTCGCCAGCCAATCGCAGGGCACATATAGACAAACAAGCAGTCACACTCACATTCATACCGATGGACAATTTAGAGCGGCCAATGAAGCTAACATGCATGTTTTTGGAATGTGGGAGGAAACCGGAGTACCCGGAGAAAACCCACACACGCACGGGGAGAACATGCAAACTCCACACAGAGATGCCCAACGGAGATTTGAACCCAGTTCTTCAAGATCTCCTGACTGTGTGGCCAATGTGCTAACCACTCAGCCACCGTGCGGCCATGTCTAATCTTTTTACATCCAAATCACCTTCTTTGTCCAATTTAATGCTGATTTTAAAAATTGTTTGTTATTAATCAACAGTGGTTGCTTCTTGTTCCCAGCGACGAACCAATAGCAATTTGCTGCCTTTATTGGGCGATGTAACTGATTTTGTGCAAACTGTTGGAGGCACATGAGGCAAGTGAATGTATGATTATGGTGTTAAATATAATGAATGCCAGCGACCCTAACGAGGATAAGCGGCATGGAAAATGAATGAATGAATGAATGAAGATAATAAATGCGGACTACTTCTTACCAATTTAAAACAAGATGCTCCGGTGTATTGGACTAAATATCGTTACGTAAGGCCCATTTCTACTGAATGGTCACTGCAACACCGTCACAGAAATTCAGTATATTGAGATAAAATAGTGAAACTACTGTGTTCTTCAATTGACATTTATTCCCCATATGACAAAGGCTAATGTGATTAGGGTTGAGGACAACAGAACAGAGCAAACCTTATGACATCCTGGGTTCTTTTGTGTATACCATTCATACACAGTAGCTTTGATGAAGTGTCTTTCAAATCATTCATCACGCCCTGCCCGATCAGCCAATCACACTTTACTATTCTCTTGGAGCGGTGGTTCTCAATAGATGACCCGCGTGCCACATCGGGCCTGCCAAACATCACCCAAATAATGTAGGCCCTCCTGTCAAGCAAGTGCTTGTTTATGCAGCACTTTCTGCTCTCTGCAGGGGGAAACAGCGAGATGCGCGCGTCACAATGGAGTAGGACTAGTAGATGGATCCATTTAAACAAATATGGCACTATCAACTAAAGCCACTCCCAACCCGGAGGGTACAGTCCACCCGTTTCCGACTGAGAACCATGGCCTTGGATTTGGAGGTGCAGAGTCTCATCCCAGAAGCTTCACACTCAGCTGCAAACCGCTCCAGTAAACGCTGAAGGTCACAACCTGATGAGGCCAAAAGGACCACATCGTCTGCAAATAGCAGAGACGAGATCCTAAGGTCACCAAGCTGGACTCCCTCAACACCTTGACTGCGCCTAGAAATTCTGTCCATGAAGATTATGAACAGAATCGGTGACAAAGGGCAGCCTTGGCGGAGGCCAACGTTCACCGGAAACAAGCTCGACTTACTGCTGGCAATGCGAACCAGGCTCCTGCTTCGATTGTACAAGGACCGAATGGCACGTAGAAGCGGACCATCAATCCCGTACTCCCGGAGCACCCCCCACAGGACACCACGAGGGACACGGTCGAATGCCTTTTCCAGGTCCACAAAGCACATGTAGACTGGTTGGGCAAACTCCCACATACCCTCGAGTACCCTTGCAAGGGTGTAGAGCTGGTCCAGTGTTCCGCGACCGGGACGAAAACCACATTGCAGCTCCTCTAACCGAGGTTCGACTAACGGTCGTACCCTTCTCTCCAGCACCCTGGAGTAGACTTTCCCAGGAAGGCTGAGGAGTGTGATCCCCCTATAGTTGGAACACACCCTCCGGTCACCCTTTTTAAAAATGGGGACCACCACCCCGGTCTGCCAGTCCAGAGGTACTGTTCCTGACTTCCATGCAATGTTGTAGAGGCGTGTCAACCAACACAGTCCTCCAACATCCAGAGCCTTGAGAAATTCTGAGCGGAACTCGTCTACCCCCGGAGCCTTGCCACTGGGGAGTGATTTGACTACCCCAATTACCTCAGCCACGGTGATAGAACTGTCCACGTACGTATCCTCAGACTCTGCTTCCTCTATGGAAGGCATGTCAGTGGGATTGAGAAGGAATGAGTGTTTGGTGCCAATTGCTCTACATTTTAGTCTCCATAACCCCTTTGAGGAAAAAACTAATTGCACATTGATACTTCATTTGCATACCAGGACAAAAAGTACTCCAGAATCACTTTCAAAATTGTACTTTTTTGCAGGATCTAACAGGACGTATGGACAAGCAGGAGAAAG
>QODF01000147.1:704867-796660 GCA_024372805.1 Oostethus manadensis
GTGTATGAATAATGAGACTAAATGTTTCTCAATTATTATTATTATTATCATTATTGCCATGGAGAAATACAGTAACTAACAGACAAAAAAATGTGATTATTTGCAAGTATTGAAGTTTTTTTTATTCACAGTTCTGTAAACAGAATGGTTCAATGCATTAAGAAAAGAAAAACAAATAGGTTTATACTGTTTATTAAGAGGGTCTGTGTGTGTGTGTGTGCGTGTGCGTGCGCGTGCGTGCATGCTTGTGGAACGCAACTTGCTTGTGCGCACGAGAGTAAATAAGTAGAAGTAGTAAAAGACATTCTGAGCAGCAGTCGTTATATGTGCGCACAATACAATCTCCATTCATAACAACACTGACCAGACTTGTTTTTTATATTCCATTCAATCATGGTGAAGGAAACAGCTCCAATCCTCTGTGACAATACACATCATAAAACAAAAAGCAAAAGCAGTGGAAACAAAATGTCATGCAGGCAAAGGCAGGGAGAAACACTTGAGAAAAAACTGGGAAAACGCAACGTTTTGGCAACATGTTCCACTTCAAATGACTACAGAGCTAACAATGCCAAATCATTTATAAACATTTTGGTACCGTGTTTTTTTTTACTGTTTGGGAGCTCCCTGTCAGCGTAAAGTGCAATGTGGTGCTGGACACCTGGTAGGATGTGAGTCTTGAGCAGCAGTGGTTTCTCATCTCCAGAAACTGGGAAAAGGCCCGTTTATACAACCAACCAAAGCTTGCAAGCTTAAATATAGCTTTGAATTTACCCAGGCTCCTTCGTGAAAAAGTTTCCTGGCAACAACCTGTGCCCAAAGAAAGTTTTTCACCAAAGATCGAGTGCTGGTTGCCTGAAAAACCTGGCCTTTTGATGCAACCCCTTTGAGACTGGAAAAGAGAGAGACTGCAGCAGGAGAGAGGAAGACAGAGGGCAGCCCCAAACACAACATGGCCTACGGCATACAAATATTACTCTGCTCATTTGTCAGATTGCAAAAAAAATGCTTTCTCGCTGTAAAATGTAGTTCATTTATCATCAATAAATTATACATACAAATGGAAAAAAAACATGCAATTTGGTATTTTAGTGGACAGTCAAAGAGGGAGAAATGCAGCTTAGGCCTGGACTGGACTAAATCATTCCAAATATAAGCCATCACATCACTAATGTCATTCAAATATAAACATGTCATATACACACACACACACGCATGCTTTCATTGCAATTAATCATATGCTCAGCATTAGTGCTTTTACTAGTGCTTCTCAATAAAATAAATACAAACTAAGCTATGTTTAAAATATATGCAGAAACACAAAAAATGACGCTTATATTAATGGAAGCTTACAGTACTTAGTGTATGATGAAATAAATATTACTAAATATTACAGCAGTTTCTAGGCCCTAGTTTGAAGTGATATGCCAAGTACAGTACTTGCATTAAAACTGGCTTATTCGATAATGTACCTTTACTACACCTGAAAGCTATGAGGCAGGTGGAGAAATTGTAATGAGCAACGAAAGGTTTAGTATACAGAATTACAGAAAAGAAGGTTCAATATGTCACATAATAATATACATCTGGAAAAAGGCTGTATATGATCGGATGGCTCTGTGCATGCTATAAACATCCATGGCCAGGTACTCCCGACATGAAGAAGGTGCGACGTCAGCTCCTCCAAAGGTTCCACTGGCTATCGGTGAAGTGATGAAGGAGACATGTCTCCTTTCAAGTCACCTTCCTCTCGTTTCCTCTCTCCTTAAGTGGGCGAGGGGCTGATACTCCCTACACCACAGTGCTGACGGACGGGTCAGACAAGTTGAGTTGTCCCGTGATGTCAGTGGGGGGGTACTGCTGCAGAGATGGAGAGAAAAGGTAGGAGGGGAGACACATGGGGGTGTCATTTCCTGTCATCGTACTCTATACGCACTTTTAATGCACTTAATTACCGCAGCAGGCTTTTCTAACCCCTCTCAGGCTAATTAGTTTGGTTGTGATGTGTGTTTAAATGCCAGAGGCCTGGGGGGGGCGGGGTCAGTCGGGCGAAGACGCCACGTACACATGAGACTTGACAACAGCACGTTTGAGTCGAATCACTCTTCTCATTTATGAGCATGCAGGGGCGTCATCTCAATTTAGCCGACTTTTCACTTTGCTTCCAAAGTGCTGTTGAGTTCAGGCGCTCACATTTGCTGCACTTCCTGTCAGGCAGAGCAGGGTAAATTATAAAGAGGAACCACAAGACCTGGTTTCCGTGCAGGTGGTTAGTTGCTATGGCAACTGGGATTTTGCTTGATCGATTTGTGCCTCGAGAGTGGGGTCTGACAAGCCGCCGTATTAAAAAATAAATCATACGGGAAGGCGAATGTTGGCTGGTCAGCATTAATGTGTGTTTTCAATCAATACATCAATCTAGAGAATGAATCGTTACACCCCAATTAATTACGGTGTGTTACACCTGCTGCTGTAATGGTGGTCATCGCGCAACCACACGTCCGCACTGATTGAGGGTCTTGTCAAGGGCACCGGCCAGTAGACTAAGGCCCTGTCCACACGGAAACGTTTCTGGGTCGGTGGGTTATTTTATTTGGCGTTTTGAAAAAAAATTCACATCTGCACTGTGCTGGATCAGTAAAGAGTCGCATCCAGACGGGAATGGTTCCCTGGGTGAAAACAATTTGACAGGATCCACAGACTGGAGGCGACGTCGTCTCTGGTCCTTCATGTTCAATGGAACCTGCACAACAGGACGATTACCACAAGTCACCGTCCCGTCAGGCGGCATGCAGAATTTTAAATGTAGCGCTCGTGCATGTCATCGTGCACATGCTGGGCAGAAAGCTGAAAATTTTTTTTTACCGCTGTCGCTCAGATAACGACCAATCAGCTTGAGTTTCATTGACCAACCAACGCAGGGACAGGATGCTGTTCAATAATCTCTTGCATGTACAATAAACATAGGAGGAGAGGAGGCAAAAACTAATACATCCCGTGTCAGATTTCCCGAAAGCATTTGTATCGCTTCCGTGTGGATGAAAGGCTGAAATGCTAAAAGACTTTGCCCCATTTGACCGGAAAGTGTTTCCGTGTGGACAGCCCTTAAAAGCCCAGGCTCTCAGCTCACTGACCAGCACGGCTTGTAAGGCGTGAGGTTTCACACAGGTACTGCACAACTACACCAGCTGGCATTAAAAATACTTCATACTGAATATTACCAAACATTGTTTGTAAAAACTACCAAATGAATATTTGTCTTTTTTTACGCATTGCACGTAGTTTTCCCCCGATTATATGATGAGCATTAAGAAACTGCTAGATGGGACTTTTAGCAGTTTTTGTGGACAAATGAGACATTATATTGTATGTTGGCATCTGCATCAGTATAAACAATATAGGCACATTTTACAGTGTCACATTTACGTGATTAGACCAGTGATTCCCAACCACTGTGCCGCGGCACATTAGTGATAGATTACCAGGGGTGACACATGAGAGATTGTGAGATATGACACAGCAAATTATCCAATTCCACTTAATTGGTCAGAAAGATACTATAAATATCGTACCTTTGTTTAGTTGTCTATGCCAGCAACTTACGGTCGTCCCTCGTTTATCGTGGATAATTGGTTCCAGAACCGACTGTGATAAGTGAATTTCCAAGAATGAGGAGTTAATATTAATAAATGGAATATTTTTGTAGTTAAAGCATACGGTGGTGTGAAAAACTATTTGCCCCCTTCTTGACTTTTTATTCTTTTGCATGTTTGTCACACAAAATGTTTCTGATCATCAAACCCATTTTAATATTAGTCAAAGATAACACAAGTAAACACAAAATGCAGTTTTTAAATGAATGTTTTTATTATTTAGGGAGAAAAAAAACCAAACCCACATAGCCCTGTGTGAAAAAGTCATTGCCCCTGCACCTAATAACTGCTTGGGCACCCTTAGCAGCAATAACTGCAATCAAACGTTTGCCATAACTTGCAACAAGTCTTTTACACGCTCTGGAGGAATTTTGGCCCACTCATCTTTGCACAATTGTTGTCATTCAGCTTTATTTGAGGCTTTTCTAGCATGAAGCGCCTTCTTAAGGTCATGCCACAGCATCTCCATGGGATTCAGGTCAGGACTTTGACTAGGCCACTCCGACGTCTTCATTTGGTTTTTCTTCAGCCATTCAGAGGTGGATTTGCTGGTGTGTTTTGGGTCATTGTCCTGCTGCAGCACCCAAGATGGCTTTAGCTTGAGTTGACCAACAGATAGCCGGACCTTCTCCTTCAGGATTTTTTGCTAGACAGTAGAATTCATGCTTCCATCTATCCCAGCAAGCCTTCCAGGTCCTGAAGCAGCAAAACAAGCCCAGACCATCCCACTACCACCACCATATTTTACTCTTCTTTTTATGAAATGCTGTGTTACTTTTACGCCAGATGTAACGGGACTCGCACCTTCCAAAAAGTTCAACTTTTGTCTCGTCAGTCCACAAGATATTTTCCCAAAAGTCTTGGCAGTCATCATTTTGTGTTCAATTATGTTATCTTTGACTATTAGTTAACTCTTTTTTATGAGCACAAACATTTAAGTGTGACAAACATGAGGAATGGGGGGCAAATAGTTTTTCACACCACTGTACAATACTTGTTCATGACCTTCTAGCTACCTACCTAACACAAGAAATAACACCCCTATAGTCACCTTTGACACTTGTATTATCTAATATAGTAGCCATTGTAGTAGAAAAGAAACCATTTTAGACATAAATAAAAAGAGATTAACACGTTAGCATTGAGGGTGTATTTCCTGGTGCCTATGGTCTCATCAATGTAACGTTACACGCAGACACCCAGAGACCAGTGTAGAATACTACTCTGCTGCCACTATTTAGCACATTCAATGAACATTCACACAGGAGCTGCTGTCGGCCGCGCTCTACACTGCTAACCTGCTGCTAGCACTAGCACATCTTTTGAATGGCTCATGGTTATATTTTGGTTCATTTAGTCATTGTTATGCCTTTTTTTAGGCCCGGAGTGGTGAACTTATGGCTTGGGAGCTCTTTTCTTGACTGCATCTGGCTCTCAGACATTTCTTAACACAATAAAATGTATTTATCTAAATTTTTTTGCTGACATTTTAAAGTAAAACATTACAGAAATCACAGCGTTAAAAATAACGTAAACCTTCTTGCACATTCTATCCATTTTGGACCGCAATGCAGGCCGCCAGAGCCAATGCCTGCTGTCCTTCCAATATTTTCTGGGTCAGACACCAAAACTTGCCTTCGCCGGCTACTGAGAGGTCAAAAAGGTAAATAGTTAGGGGTTAGGGAAAAGTCATAATGAACAATTCACTCAGGACATTTAGGATTCTTGCTGCATTGTGCTGTTATGCTACGTGTTACCATGCTGGCGGTTAGCATGTTAGCATGGTAATGCTAGCATAGTAGTCTTTTTTGCCATTTTCATAGGTACAGACATACAGGAACACGCTAGCGCTGTCCTGCTAAGTGGTAGCATGCTAACATTAGCATGTTTAACATAGTAGCATTTTCAGCCATTTTTATTAGTTTTAACATTGGCAGTTACTTAGCGCAATCGTGCTGGGTTTAGCATGCTAACGGTAGCCTTGCTGACGTGCTAATATTATCCCAGTACCTTATGTTTTGGACGATAAGATGCTACTTTTTTCCTACATTTTGAACCGTGCGGCTTATAAAGCGATGCGGCTAAAATATAATTTTTTTTATAACAGCGTATTAGGGCCACATTAAAAAAATAATAATAATAACATTCCGAGATTAAAAATCGTACTATGACGAAATGTAAAGGTCGAAATTTATGACATTGAAAGTCGTAAATGTATGAGAAAAAAACAAGACACGAGCCACTTTTCTTTGTAATGCGACAGCAAAAGAGAGCAGTTGGGCTCGACAGGTTAGCTTGGGTTAGCATCGTGATTAGCATCACCGTTAGCCTCGCGTACCCCGCCCCCTCCGCACAAAGCTAGCTTTTCATAGCTGTCTCAGGCAAGGAAGGAAACTTTTGTTTATAACGGGACAGCAAATCAGAGCAGTTGGCCACAATCAGGTTAGAATGAGCGAGCATCATCTCACCACTATGCTCTAATACCCCGCCCCGGTTCATGGCGGCCTCAGGCAATGCCGATAAAATGATGTTACCACTTTTATTCCCATAAAGTTATGTTTGTACTCTCGTAACAGGACGATCTTTTCTCGTAATTATACGACATTATTGTCGTCGACTTACGACTTAATTCTCGAAATCTTGATGATTTGAATGCCTCATTTAACAGGCATTCCCTGAGACAGCTATAAACACAGGGGACACGGCGTTAAATTATAACTTTTTTGCTCCAAAAAATTATTTTAATATCGTAAATTTACGACTTTAAATATCGTAAATTTTTTAATTTTACTTTAACTTGTTTAAATGTGCAACAAAAACTTGTTTGAAAGTAATGCTTGAAACATGATCGTTTCCCATAATGCACTAGGGTTTGGGCACGCACAGATGCCTCCAGCGTGTAGAACAGGGGTAGGGAACCTATGGCTCGGGGATTTTTTGATGACCACCTATGGCCCTCAGAAGTTTCTAAACACCATAAAATTGTTTTAGTTAAATTTTTTCTTAAAATAAATGTAACATATCCTGCTTCACAACAGGAGTTATTTGCTCGTGACACAATCTAAAAATACAATTTAACAAAAAACTTTAAGGAAATAGCAAAAATTGAAAAATGGCCAGTAATTTTACAAAAAATTAAGTCAAAATATTAGGAGAAAAATGTTCTAATTTAACCAAAAAAAGTTGTAATTTTTGCAAAATTAGGTTGTAGAAAAAGTTATAATATTAGTCAAAAGTAAAAATGTTAGGAGAATAAAGTCATGATTATGAGAAGAGTTTGAGAAAACTCCCTTTATTGGAGAAAAACCAAACAGTAGAAATTGAAAAAAATGCTTCAGAAATTGAAAAAAATGCGAATTTTTTTTTTCCAAGTACAAAGTAAAAATATTAAGAGGAAAAAAGGCAATTTTACCAGACTAAACATTTTAGTAAGAGAGTTCATTTTTATTTTTATGTTGTAATGTTAAGAAACAAAAGTTGTATTTTTTGGAATATTAGGTTGTGGGAAAATTAATTTGGGAATAAAGTTGAATATTGTGGGAATAAAGTCCTAATATTACAATTAAAAATATTATTGTTTTATAATGTATAATGTTTTGTGTAATTTGTTTTGCTGACATTTTAAAGTAAAACATGACAGGAATCACAGTATTAAAAATAACATTCAAAATATAAAACCTTTTCAGCACTTTAATCCATCCAATTCAGAGACCCATTCATTCATTCATTTTCTATGCCGCATATCCTCATTAGGGTCGCAGGTATGCCGGAGCCTATCCCAGCTGACCTTGGGCGGGAGGCGGGGTACACCCTGGACTGGTCGCCAGTCAATCGCAGGGCACATTCAGAGACTTATTATTTTCAAAAGATTGTTGGCACACTTTTACTTGTATTCACTTAAAAAAAAAAGGATATGGCTCTCACAAAAATACATTTGAAAATATGTGTCGTTTATGGCTCGTTTAGCCCAAAAGGTTCCCGACCCCTGGTGTAGAAGAAGACAACGCTAGTTTTTGACGCGCTCGTAGAAAAACGCAGCACAAATGCAAAATATTTTGTATTTTTCGCAACCTCATCATAAAGATGACAAGCGACATTGAGAGCGACGGAGAGACTGAAATTGTGTGTGATGGAGATGTTCTGAGGCTCTTCAACTCTTCAAAGACACTGAAAAAGACGACTTCAGTGGTTTCAGTGAACAGGAAGAGGAAGAATAAAAACAATGACTTTTCTGTTACATTTGAGCCGTTTTACTGCCGTGTTACAGGCACTGTTTGGAAACAAGGCATATAAACAAACATTCACAAAATCTGTGTCTTCTATTTCTGCTAATCTAATTTCACAACGTGCCGGTATATATCCGCGGCATATAGTCCAGTGTGGCTAATATATGTAAAAAAACAAACAAACATTTTATGAAAAAAATAGTGGGCATGGTTTATATCCCAGTGCACTCTGTAGTCCGAAAAATACCGTAGTATATTTTGTATTAACAGTATTAACACACGCAGACACTAAGCTCGTTAGCAGTGTTAGCATGCAAACTTCAGCATCGTACACCGACGCCTTTCCTGCTCATTTCTGTTTTTCTCCTACATTTATTCATTCACCCACGTCTGTGGCATTGCTTATACATTTTCATATTTATATATTATATATATATATTATATATAAATATTTATATATTTTTTAAATATATGCAGCATTCATGGCTCTTAGCAAAAAAATGTTCCTGACTGCTGTTCGAGGCCATGAACCCGTACAATGAAAAACCACAACAGGGTGAGCGCGCAACGGTCATCCACGATGCAGCGAGGGACGGCTGTATTGTGACAGCCAAAACAATGAAATGCTCTTCCCCTAGATGGCAAAAGGTACACATTGAAAAGGCGTGTCCTCCTGCAACCATTCCAACCATACCTGACAACATTTGCATTTCAGAATGTCCAGAAAATTTTGATTTGTTTTGTAGGAGTTAAAATACCCCCCCTCCCCCCTCCCAGAAAACTATTAAAACGGCAGCGCTCCAGGAAAGAAGGGCAAACCAGGGGAGTTCCCTGGTGAAAAGAGCATGGTTGATACATCACTTTTGCTTGGTGCTGTGAGCTTGTTCGAATGTAAAATACGGTATGTGCCTCGGCTCGGTAAAGGTTGGGAAACACTGCATGAGACTTCTCATTGAGGAGGTTACTAAGGGAAAAATGTACTTAAGAAAAACGACCACAACTGGCCCAAAGTTCGGGGAAGTTGAGGAAGACTTCACAACCACAGCTAAGAGTGGAAAAGCTTTTTAGTTTGAGGGGTTCTTGCACAACTACAGAGGGCATTGCACTACTTTCTACTGTCACTACATCTAGGACAGTGTTTGCATGCTTGAAGAGGGAGAGAGGAGAGTGGCATGTGGGTGAGGCACATTGACACTAAAGTCCATTGATATCCATTCATGTAAAAAAAGAACATTGATATAAAATAAAAAAATAATGGTCAAAGACTGAGGATGATAAACCGTTTAGGTTGCATCTTTTGTTAAGGTTTGATACTTGGGTTCCTAAACCAAACAGAACCGTCAAAGAAGACATAGCAGAGGCGATTCCACTCTTTTCCTTTGATTCTACTTCCATACCTCGGGATGGGAAAGTAGATGTGGTTTTGTTCAGGAAAGGGACATTCATAAAAATAACAGTTAACACAAAGAGATAAAGAGAGAGACAAGATTTCAAAAACAAAAAAAAAGACCAGTTACAGCATTTTTGCACTGGTATGGTTAGCTGCAGCTCCAGCTGTTGCTCAGTCCAAACACTGAAAAGTGTCAGAATTGAGGCAACAACCGTGATCTTGATACTCTTAGTGTGCAGCAAGAACCGAATGGAGGAAGAAAAAAGGAAAACATCGCTTCATTTGCATTGTAGCACAGTGAGAACGACAAGAGAAAACTGCCGTCATCACCTGAAAATGCCCCTGAAAAAGACACACACTTCACAAGAACACTGAAAAAAACCCCACAAACGTTTACGGCAAAATATGATTAAGCAGAAAGTAAATCAATCGGAACGTTCGTAGAAATCCGTGAGTGTGATCCTGAAACAGACAGATGGCTCAATAGCAAAACTTAGCAGTTCTCTTCTTGGCAGGATTGGCCGTCGCACAACCACCTTGGAAATGGAATTTTGGACAAAGACACAAAGCACATGCATTCCAAACCCAAAGAAACCAAACGGAAGAAGTGCAGGATTGGTGCAAAGAAAAGGTCCATCAAGCCAGCAGAACTACCGGTCACGGACACTTAAACACACATGTACAGGACACACACACACACACCACGACACGCGCGAGAACCAAACGATCGCCAGAGTCCACAACCAAACCAGCAGCCCAAGACAAAACAGACAGCTTGTTCATCACCCCTCATTATCCGAATGAACAACCCCTCCACCTCTATTGGTATAGTCCACCGGCCCCCTCTCTGATTCCAGCTCCTGGCCTGACCTGACCTGCACTGACACACTTCACCCCGTGGGGGGACTAGATGCTTGATGGTTGATCGATGGTGAACTGACAGACACGTGACAGAGGCAGCTGAGCCCCGTGGAAATGGATGAGCGGCGCATGGGGACTCTCTCGTGATCTGATATGGACATGTGGGCAAAGAGGACAGAGATCGAGAGAGAGAGAGAGAGAGAGAGAGAGGCGACAGAAGAGGACGAAGAGGAGAAATAAAAGAACGGGAGGAGTAAAGAAGGGAAGGTGTTGCTTCTGGGTCTCCTTACCGTGTCTTTGGAGGACCTACGTCTCTTGATGCTGGAAGCCAGGGTGGTACTGATGGACCTAAAAGAGGCTTTCTTTTTGGGGTCGGGCTCTGCTCTACCACTTTTCCTATCCTAAAATGAATATATGTGGAAACATTATTCATGTTCGCTCTATGGCTGGGGGTGATAACTTTGCTGTCACCCATTCTCCTCTTCCCAACTCCACCACATTTGTCCTCTTATGACGTCTTATAAGTAGATGGGGGCGAAATGTGAAAAGAGGGCGACAGAAAGGGATCACGACTGTTAAGACGTGAGAGTGGGGAGGTTTAACTATGATATGAGGGCACTCATCTAAATTTTACACAAGCTGTCACACGAGGACCGCAAAGATGGCACGGTAGTCTAATCGTTTGAGCTCCTAGGAATGCATTAGAATGAGTGATGGGTAGTAAAGATGTCAGTGGGTGTGATACCATGTTTCACCCTAATTAAACCATCTGAAATATCCAAACTATCGCCTGAATGCACTTGACGGCACTAACTGCCTCTGATGGACCACCCTGCCCAAGATATACAACTGGAAAGTATGCCAAATACTTACTAATACTATTCGGACAACATTTTAGCATGCATCTAACTTGCAAATGTTTACATTGAAAAAGCATGTTTAACCATATCCTTACAAGGTGCAAATTCACAAGTGCCCACTCACTAATCTCAGCTCAGTAGGGTGTTTGTGTGCATATAAAAACTCAGATTAAGGTATTCTTACATCCTGAGCCTCTAGAGAGGAAGAGGGCTGCATAGGAGGAGAAAAGAAAAATAAAATAAATGTCCATCCACCATTGTTATTACTTAATATCCTTATGCATGAGCCAAGGGATCAGAAAAAAGGTGAATATATATTTTTTCAATCTAATAAAAAAAAGACACTAGCAAAGCAAACATCCACATTCAAAGCCAGGCAGGTATAAAAAGGCAAGCTTCATATTATCAGAAAGATAGTGGAAAGCCACTATAATGCATATCAACGGCAAACGACAACTGAAGCCCATATAAAATCATTATACCTTCAAAGGGTATAATGGAAATTCACCCCACACATAAGGGAATGAGATGACATGAAATGCTTAATAGTCATAATCAATATCACAATAATGTAAAAAAGTTGCAGAATTATCACAATAATATAAAAAATGTCAGCTATTGTGCAAAAAAGGATACTTATCTAAAAAAGAAAGCATTGCGTGGTTCAAGTAAAGGATGAATGGGAGGTTGAAAGGAAGAGGGCAGGGCTGGGAGGATGGACGGCCTTTTTTAGGGGCGGGGCTGTGTGGTGTGAATTTCATCATGCTAAAACATTTTACGGGTGGATGAAAAGGCAACAAAAGGGCAAAACAGCATAAATTAACACAAAACAAACAGCATGACAAATTCGAGTTGGCCGGAACTAGCCCTGCGGTACAGCCTGTTTCAGGTCACATGACCAGGCTTTTTTTGTCTTCACTTTTTAGGGCACGTTTGCATCATCCAGCAAGTTTCCTCTCATACCCCAGATGACATGTGATCAGGGGGCGAGCGGATGGTAGATGGAAGCTGGCAGGAGGGGAGATAGGTGCACGGCATCACTTGATTTTAACTAGGAATAACATGACTCTCCTGTTGGAAGATGACATATCAAGTTAGGTCATGACGGAAGTCTAGGAAGCACGTGTCTCTAATTCTGCCTTTCCTGAGCAGGAAACAAACACATTCCCAAAAGGCGTCACCCCTCTTCGGTATCATTTTCTTTCACCGTCATTTCATAGATGAGAGAAGCCTGATGAAGTTTGCACAGTTGCAACCATGCAGGGCATGCTGGACCATCAGGACTCGCAGCTGCTTGTTTTTTTCATAGAAACAGAAGCGAGTCCCGATGGTGCTTGATTCTAATCACTATCATCGCTGGTTGCATAGCATATTTCTTCTTTTGTTATATTGTAGTGCTCAGACAGTGCACTTCTGACTAATGTCTGTTGCTACTTGGCGATGCATGGGTCGTTTAAAAAATACAAACAATTCAGTAATTGCAGTGGAATCTGGAAAGTTGAATGGTTTGCTGATTAAGGATAATTCAGGAATATTTTTTTGTCAACAATAGTCATAATAAAAATCTCTTGCCAGAGCCGAGATGTGAGCTCGGTGTTGTCTATAGTGCAGCCTGCAGCTTGTTTTTTTCTGTCTAAAATAAAACAGAAAATAAGGAAACAACGAAAACATTGAGAAAAGATGAAATGTACTAACACAAACACTAATAATACTCTTTGTCCCGCATCCTTTCTGCTCAATCTGGCAAGTCAGTCATATGAATTCATATTAATTTTGCACTCGTTTTTTAATGATAATAATACGCATTTTGCACAAAGCTGAGATGTTGGATTGGGTTGATTGTAGCTTTTATAAAACATTTAAACATCCATCCATTTTCCTCCGCTTATCCGGGTCCGGGTCGCGGGAGCAGCAGCTTCAGTAGGGAAGTCCAGACTTCCCGGTCCCCAGCGACCTCTTCCAGCTCCATCGGGAGGACACCAAGGAGTTCCCAGGCCAGCTGTGAGACATAGTCCCTCCAGCGTGTCCTAGGTCTTCCCGGGGGCCTTCTCCCGACCGGGCATGCCCGAAACACCTCACCAGGGAGGCGCCAGGGAGGCATCCGGACTAGATGCCCGAGCCACCTCAACTGGCTCCTCTCCATGTGAAGGAGCAGCGGCTCTACTCTGAGCTCCTCCCGGATGGCCGAGCTCCTCACCCTACCCTCACCCATAAAACATTTATAATACTAAAATGTCCCCATGCATCCTTTGGTTTTTGGCCGAAACGGTTTGGAATCCCTGCTCTAAAGGAAGAATTGCTCCAGTGTGTTTTGCTTTGTCTTTGGCTTTTTTTTAACTTGTATTCCAAACGCCACCACAGGAGGGCATCAGTGAGTTCAAGAACCGGAAAAACCTACTGTAAAGTGGAAAAGCAAAGCAAAGCCTGGCCCTGCTCAGTACATCTATGCTGTGACCTAAATAGTACAATATATAAAAGAAGAACACAATGTCCGCCACAAAGTGAGATGCTAAAGTTCCATGAAAGCGACTCTTCACTGAAATCCTGCTATCCTCATTTGTCAACCATCAATAAAGCTTAAAGTTTTACGTTTCACGCTTAACGGAGCTTAACTTCCTTTTACACTTGTACGAAGTCTGTAGTCTCCCAAGCAATTTTTCCATATGCCACTCGCAATCAAAGATAATGTCATGTATAAACGTACGTACGTTCAACTCTAAACAACAATGGTCTTTTTTCAATCTTTTCTGAGTGCACGACTACCGAGACACTCTAAAACACAGAATTCCCACAGTCACTGCATTAAAAAATTAAAGTTTATGGTTTGTCATGCCCACTCTCAAAACACGTTAACCCAATTGCACCTGAGTAGCTGCAGCATCAAAATTACAGCAGATGCAGCACAACGCAAGGTCAGCAAATATGTACTCATTAGCGGCATGGCAATATCCTGGGATGTGCTCCATGAACATCCAGTATCTGAATTAGACAGAAGTGCACTTTTGCTGAGCATCCATATTTGTGTGCAGGTGCATGGTTCAACACAAGGCAGTAGAAGCATTTACAGTATTTACATATGATTGCACAAACAATGCCAGCAATGGAATTCCATGTTCCAGTGGTCACTGCAGTGAGGGAGGAGGAGGGGACCGCTTAAAATGCAATGGTAGATTTTCCATCATGATGGTTCTGTGTCCTACATAACCAAGTTGTCATTTTGAATTTGTGGAAATAGAGAGATCACAGTGAGCAATCACATCAGTGCACCCAAACAGTATGAATAATGTCTGGCATAGGACAGATTGGATTAGCTCAACTTCATGCTTTCCTCGGTGCTCTTTGGACGAGGCCTCATTAAAGTGCTTGGTAGTGCTGGGAAGACTGTGTGTATCTTGAGCTCCGAGGTCCTGGTGATGGTTAATGAGCAAAGATGAGCGTGCTTGAGGCATCTTTGTTTAGCCTTGCAGAAGAATCGACGTGATCGCCGCTGACGCGGATCTAAATCATGCTGGTCTACTCGCAGTTTAGTGTGTCCCTCTCCTTTCTCAGCGTTGCGCCACACCACCCACGCCCACGTCCCACCCGGCATGCAATCGCCTGCTGTGTGCATCCACAGAATGTACATCCATGTCAGGACACTCACAACGATGACATACTGTACAGCTGTCAGCAAGTGGGCGGACGCTCTCGGTTTGCTGACAGGCAGTTGTTTATACTGTACCTTCCGTCACACACTGAGCTGTGGTTCACATATCGTGATGTAGCACAGATCGCCACACGAGAGAGTCACAGTGACTGGCCATTACATGTCGTTGGCCGGGACCCCAACACCATCCGGTCAGGGAGTGAAGGAGGCAAACAGTGCCTCCCTCACAAGCGGGACCTTGTAGGTTTGGATTTAAATTTTGCATCAAAGTTATTCTAATTTTTTTTAATCTATTTTGTACTTTTGACATTTATGGCAATTTTTTTGGACCGGTTTTATTAGGCAGTGCAAATGGGTTTTGCAGTTTCTTTGCACGTTTTATTCATCGTCAGTTGCACACACTCATTGAAACGCTAGCTCCAGACAGTAACGGGCATTTTGAGAATGTCTCCCAAATTCCAGTTCACTTTCATTCATTTGAACTGAGGTCGTAAACAGGAAGCAGAATTCCTTCAATTCAAATATAAATAGAAGTATGCAGAATTCTATGTAAATTATAATTTTGGTGTACTTCAAAATCATGTGTTAGTATAAGCGTGACTGTTTTACATAATTTGTAGAAATATTACCTAGAACATTCACAGTAAATGTTTTATGTAGACAATTAAGAATAAAAGTAAAACAGATAATTCATTCGCAGTATATTACAACCGGAAAATTACGGAATAATGCTGTACTTTATCCGTGTGTTCAAAATGGAGGGAATTGGTGTTGAGTGTCAGTGTTTCTAAAAGCATTCAAGCCAAATGTGACAAATACTTGCTCTCCTTGGCCAAAATGATTTTCTCTTAATTCCACTTCCGGTCATCTCAATTCAACATAACATTGCAAATCATACAACATAACAAAATTCAAATTCTTCCAATGATTTGAATAGAAATCGGAATTTTGGAATTTTGCACACGCCTAATTACAAACATTTTCATTTTGAACTTAGAATGTGCATGCAATGCATGCAACAACTTACAGGTAGTTTTAAAAATGGCTAATTGTAATACATTTCACGATGACACTATGCATATGTGCATGGCAGCAGAGCACTAACCAAAAGATAGACATATTGGTGCGATAATCAAATGCACCACGGCATTGATTTGCTCTATTTGTCTTGTTAGCGCCTCCCTGAGGTTAGTGCTGCTGCCAGAGTGCAGGGAATCAATGATGACATAATGAAAGAGCACTACTAACTAACAGTGCTTTCCTTTGACTGAATTTTATGTCTGTTTTTATGTTTGCATCACTTGACCTTACCAAGATAGCTTGCACCATAGCAGAATTAAGAGCGTTTTGGTTCAAGATATACAGACGTGTTCGATTAAAAACTCACTGGCTTTTGGGTATTCTGCTGCAGGTTTGTGATGCCTTCACAGCTCATGGATTCTCACATTTTGCATACATTGAACCGCCTATAAGACATTTTCGTGATCGGCTACTCTTGCCCTGTGGCAAAGGAAATGGTTCCTACCTGGAGGTTCTTCCTCCAAACATTAACGGCCGCAAAGGCGAGCTGCATCTGCTTCCTGCGGGCGTCTTTATGGCGCTTATATGCGATTTCAATGAAGATGAGGAAGATCCCCGCTGCTATGCCTCCAGCCACCAGCATGAAGACCCCTGTAGAAAAGAGAAAAAGAAAGTCTGAGCTGCTGGTCTCAAAACCGCACATTGCTCCCAATGAGTTTGAACGCGCGCTGTGTCATGCTCGGTGGTCGCCACAACTCTTTCAAACTACTCCCTACGTACGACACACGACTAAATGACCACCACGAAGCCACAGCACAAGATACTGTACGGTACACAGAACCCACGCCGACACTAAAAACAACCATTTTTGGCAAAGGTATTGGACAAAAAAGGGCTACAGTACCTTACCACTGCAGTTTTTGTCCAATCACTTTTAACGCTTTCTCTACACCTTAAGGACCATACCTGCCATGTTTTCAAAGGTGAGTGTGGCTGGGGCATTGCTCCGAGAGTCACACTCCTGGTATCTCACCCAGGTTTTATCTAGGTCTTCCATGAAGCCATTCTCATGAGAACTGCAAGAGGTCAAGGGTGGTGGAGAGAGAGGTGACAAAGTTAATGCGTTGCGCAAATGTCGGGACTCTAGAGTCGCTTTTAGCCTGATTGCCACACATAAGAGACAGACAACAAGACACGGCACAGACAGTGAGGGCAGGAAGGGGAGCTAAAGACAGAGATGTGACACATGGCGATGGCTAAAAACGGTCAACAGTGACCATAAAATCATATAGATAAGAAACAAACCAAATAAAAACATCAGACGCGTAATGCACCTTCGGCTGGGACAGACCTGAGAATGGCCAGGGACACATTCTGTTTCCAGGGGCTGTCCTTGCGCATGCCTATGCCAAAGCCCGAACGGAAAAACAGCTCTCCCGTGGTCACCAGGTCGCACTTCTGCGAGGCTTCAAACTCCAGCACCGCAGAGTCCCAGATGAAAGCATGCAGCTTGCTGTGGGGGAGGGGAGGGAGGAGCGGAAGGAGGGGGTTACGGTGCAACAGTACAATGATCTACATACACATTTATTGTCGGCGACCCTCTCTCTCGCACAGCAGATCTTGTGTGTCATTCGGCGTTTACCAGCAATCAGTACCGTTGCCTATGGCCCAAATGTAATCCAATGTCAGATGGGTGAGGGCGACTCCCCCATCGGACTCCCCCCATCTCGCCAGGGTGCAACCTGAAAAAGGGTGCTCCTCCACTCAACGTTAGCTCCACCTCACACTGGTACCGGCGCGGTTGTCACGTCCACATCTTCCCCCCTTTCCCTGGTCTGATCTCAACCATGGGCCTGGATCAGATGGAGGGCTGCAGTAAATCTTGGAGCTTCCAACTGATCCACAGGTCCATGTGTCCCTCCCCCTCCTCCCCATTCCCAACTCCACCTGACCTGACCGGGGCGGCACTGACTTTGTGCTCGACAGGTTGAGCGGTCGGCCGACTCGATGCGGTCAGCGCGGCCTGGCCGAGACTCACTTGTCACGCACTGCCTGGATGGCCTCGGCGGCACTCTCATAGTTGTGCTTCTCCATGTGGCGGTACATGGTGCTAAGCTCCACCTGCCGCCGGAAGTAGATATCCACGGAACTCTGCTTCACCGTGGCGTAAATGAACTTGTCCGATGGGTTTCTCAGCTGTGCAAAAACATCAGAAAGACCATAAGACTGCAAGAAGAACCACTGCACTACACAAGCGTTTCATTTCCAAAAACAGAGATACAGAAGACCCCCGCTTTTTGCAAATGGCAAAAATTGGCCACCAATTGAGACGCCTATAAAATTGTGTATTTTTGCTTTTTTTGTATTTTTTACACTGCTCGCTCCCCTTCCTTCCGAACCCTCCCGATAACATGAGGTTGATGTTTTCCTCCGGTTTCGGATCAACATTTGGATTAAAAGTGACTTGTAACTTTCAGCTTAGGTCCTAGATTCGTGCTACTACTCACCACTAATGACTGAAAATGTTCAAATGTTCATAGCTCATCGATGGATAAATGGAATGGCAGTCACAATGTGGACCAAGAACCACCGAACAAAGTGCGAAATCTCAACGCTTGGTGGAAAAACATATTCAGAGGACATAGACATAAACACGTAAAAATGACGGGCTTTTATGTTTACCCATTTTATCACATATTTTATTCGAAACTATTGCCGACTCAGGGTGAAGGAGATGTGTTTTCTGCTGAAAAAATGTAGTATTTTCATAAAAACAAAACAGAACCACAGTATTTTTTAGAAAACACCATTCATTAATATTATTGTTATTATTATATATGTTACAATAATATTACAATATTATAAAATTATTGTAAAAGCAGAGATGTTGGTATGTTTTCACAGGGGGATTTTGGTAAAAAGCTTTGTCAGGGAACTCTTAAGGATATTCCAGTTGAATTGTGGGAAAAATCCTAACATTTATTATTATATCTATATTTTTTTATGTGAAACACCTAAAAATATCTTCATAATTTGCTTTGCTCAAAGGACTAGATGAGTATATGCAACAGCCAGTCCGTCCCTATTTTTCACTCCATGATTTGAACTCTAAAGCCTCGTGTCCAAAAGCTGCGTCCTAAGTAATAGCTGCCTTCTTTAACGCTTTAATTTAATCTCATTAGCATTTCATTACATCATGTTATTAATCGGTATGTTTACATATGATCACATTATTTACCCTTGGGTCATTGATGCCAGTGATGCGCTCCTCAGGCCGGTCCAGCACCAGGAAGGCAGCCAGGTTGGCAGTATAGGAAGCCACAATGATCATAGCAAAACCAGCCCACACCATACCCAGGATTCTTGCTGAGAAGCTGCGAGGTGCACCTGCAAGTTTAAGGTGGAACTCAAATCAGTTTATTTTTCAATTCTAATTTCATATCTTTGAAGCCCCAACAACATCACATGATCCACCTACTCAACTCAAACAAATGGAGATCACACTAAGGTCACTAATTTCGTAGGCTGCGCGGCTTGGCGCAGTGGGAATTTCATCCGTCGTAACAAAGTGCGCAGCCAATTTGGTAATTTGGTAGGCCGAGGCGATGGGTGTGGCGGCGCAGCAGGGGGAGATGCCGACTGATTCAGCCTGGCATAGTACCAATTTCGTGCCAAAAGGCTTGGCCAGATGTGCGCTGAAAGCTCGCCGGCTCCAACCGGGTCTACTCTCGGCGCAAGGCGAAGCGCAGCCGGCCTTAGTGGCTGACTAGCGCACACGTCACCAAAACCAAATTTAGCTTACTAAATAAAAGGGTCTTTATTAATGGGGAAAAATGCTTACCTTACCAGTGGCCATCGTGTGCCTCCGGCGATCTGATGGGTTTTTTTTGCCCTTCTTCTGACATCATTGAACCATTTTTTTTTTTACTGGGCAACGGTTCACAGTACAGCAGGGCAAACCTGATTTACGATACTTGTAATCTCCTCCCAGGTGACTTTTGCATCATCAGCCCGTGGAGGTCTGCCCGCGTGACCATATATTCGGCCACTGCAAGCTTGGGCCTCCCAAACCAAAACATCACTTTCCGTCTGGGAGAAGTTTGGCCGTCTTCCGCTGTCTTCATCCACATTCAACAAAACTTGCAATTCGCTTCGCCAGCGGCGCGTTTAAAGATGAGGAGAGGAGCTCATTTGACTGGTGAAGATTTAACCTGGCTGTGTTAAACCCAGTCACATCTTCTCTCCTCCCTCTTTGCCACTTGCGCCAGTATCAAGGACACAGGCGTACTTATGCCAAGCTGCGTGTGGCATAAAATTGCAAAATGCGCCTAAAATACGCCCATTGGCGAGGCGCAAGCGAAGGTGCGCCTCTCTTGCGTCTGGTCTACGCAATTAGAGCCCTAAATGAAAACATGCAACGAGCACTTTGTAAACCCAAAAACAAACAGAATTATACACGTTGACTTTACATCATAATGTAATATTTGTACTACATAGAGTAAATATTTTGGATGATTTTATTTGTGATTATTTATGTACTTTTTTTTATTGATCTACTTGTTAGGTTTTTGAAAATTTTCGGAAAGACACTAAAAAAAATTATTTACACAAAAAGAAAAACAGAAGAAAACTATAAACAAAAAATATATAAATACGTATAAAAATTCAATGACGGTCTAACAAGGCAGCGGGATTGAAACAAGCAAAGACACGGGGAATAAATCTGTTTCAAGTCTAAGTCTCAAACATAAAGTTACCAGTCACCAAAGACAATACCAGCAAAATGACATGTTCCTACTGTTCCATTTAGTAAAAATCTGACCTTCTCCAATTCCTGAGTTCAGCAATACTCCCCAGGAGAACCACATGGCAGATGACAAGGTGAGGGCATCTTCTTCTTCTTCTTCACTGTTTACTTTAAATCTTCCAAACGGGCTAAGGGGAAGACATTGGGAGGATTGCAGGAGATACAATGAGTCCTTGCAGTGGATGTGCACAAGAGAAAACCCTGAGAACTCAGGGACATGAGAGGAAACTGAAAATGAGCAGAATGAAGCCAAAAAGCAGAAACAGACACAAGAAGGCAACACAGGGACAGAGCAGTGGGATGGTTCGAGTCAATCTTCACCTTTGACTCGCTTTTGTCTAAACTGAGGGGAAGATCTGCGGTGATTAAGAGTGCACAGACACAAACACACACACACACACACTCCTAGTGTACCTGAACCGGTCTAGTAGGTAAAGCATCACCGCCACCACATGCACCGAAAGACCCACCAGTAGCCACAGCGTGCTTTGGAATGGCTGCATGAACGAGTCCAGTGTACTGCGGGGAATTTCCTGAAAACACACAGCAGGAAGCCAGTTACTGCTTAATATTGACCAAAATTATCCATGAAAAAACAATTTATTTTACAGGTTCTCTCTTACAAGCCATTTTAATTACAATATTGGCATACTTTGTTGTCCATGTGCTGTAAAAGTGCACTTGTGCACTTTCACTTGAGGTACTTCAATTAACAAATATTACTAACAGTAGTCTAGCAGCTGTACATGTAAAGACCACCATTTCTTTTTTGCAAAATTGAATGTAAACTCATTTTATATAAAGACTTAAAACAAGCTGTTACTGTGCAGAAGCATTTTCCTGTAAATGAGCAATATAACACAGCATGATACATGCAACTCAATGGTGGTTGTTTAACATAAGGGTACCAAAGTCATGAACTTATCAACTTACCTTTTTAACGAGGATTGTTAGACCTTGATATTTGAAGGGTTTGGAGAATTCAATGTACTGCGCTCGTTCGTTGTTGATAGTCAGCGGCGCAACAATCATATCAGCCAGGCCCCCCAGGAGCTCTCCCATCATGCCGTTCCACTCTTTCTTATTACTGTTGTTCACCTAGAAGGCATTAGTTATGAAAGTCATTGGGTGCACATTCACCCGGAAGCAAAATATGCACCCCTGACCTCTGGATGACTCATTTTCTCTTAGAATTTACAGCTAGATTTATGGGCTAATCATGGTTAAAGCATAATAATATGCCAGGATTGCAGTGCATCAAAAATATTTGGTTATAGTGGGAGTCTATGGGACCAAATCTGTCCACCGGTTAAGCAGTGTAGACATACGCTATGTCAATACACAAAAAGCAATCCTGGCCATGTTTCATAGAATTATCTGCAAAATATTTGGAATAAAATCAGCAGATTGTACATGTTTGGTACAAAGAATATACAAACTACAGTGTTTTCCAGACATTCATTTATGTGTGGCTGCCTGCTATTAATACATTTACCACCACAGATACACTTTTATGTTCATGCTACTTTTTTTTCCTTTTGGACATATGTCTGTCCACATAAAAATACATTCATCAGCTGTCATGACCATTTTGGCCAATAAAACACCAGTAGTATATTCGATGTACTATGACACGTACATTGTCTTTAACAGCAGTAAGCGCTTGCATGGAATTGTCATGCATGTGATTGATTGCCCATGCATGCTGCTCTCAAATGCCAAAATGGGTCAAAACTGAGAGGTTGGCCTCACAGTCAGGAGGTTCAGGGTTCGAATCTCCGTTGGGCATCTCTGTGTGGAGTTTGCATGTTCTCCCAGTGCGTGTGTGGGTACTCCGCTTTCTTCCCACATTCCAAAAACATGCGTGTTAGCTTCATTGGCGACTCTAAATTGTCCATAGGTATGAACGTGAGTGCGAATGGTTGTATGTCTGCCCTGCGATTGACTGGCGACCAGTCGAGGGTGTACCCCGCCTCCTGCCTAAAGTCAGCTGGGATAGGCTCCATCATAGCCGCGACCCTAATGAGGATAAGCGGCATAAAAAATGGATGAATGGATAGATTTTATCTCCATAGTGTGGGTCAATTCATGCAGTACAATGCTTTTAGCGAATCTTTAAACTGTGAAAGGGTACAGGTCCTGTAGGTGTATATTTTTTATGTGTTTAAGCGGGACCTCGACACCCGTCACGCACCACGCACCTAATTTGCCCCATGCCCCGCAGTGACAGACACCTGCTTGTTTTTGAAGAATAATTCAGAAATAGTATTAGCTCACACCTGGTGCACAAAGGGAAAAAAGGAACGTGACACTAACCCGTTCCTGAGTACCAAATTTCCCATCAGCCACCAGATGAACCTCATAGGTAAAGTTCATGGTCATAGCCAGCTTGATCAGGAGATCAATGCAGAACCCATAACAACACTGGGGGACAGTTGGGCGCCCTGTAACCAAACAAGAAACGGTTGCAAGTTGCAATCAATGTGGAGGAAATCAGCCGGCTTTTTAATTTGATGTCCTGAACCGACGCATGTAGACTGGACGAATGGGCCTCACACATACACACAAACACACACACACACACCACTCAAAGTACTTGGCACACACCCATTACACACTCGGAATGGAACATTCCTCTCTCTACATGCATACTTTTATGGATACCTACCGCATATATACAGTATGCATGCATCTCCCATTGGCACAATGATATCATAAACGTCCCTGATGTGTTACCTGGGATGGTCTCATTGGGCCCAGTGCAGATAACCTTTTTAATTAGGACTCCATTTAATGTCATTTCCTCCTTGCATGTTCCGTCAGGCATAGTGGGTTTCACATACACAAACGGCTCCTGGTGTATTGTCACTATCTACAACAAATAGGAGAAAGCTTTCGATTACATCGATTCAGATGTTCCCATCGTGAGGGACAGCAATGGAGAAGGCAATCGCCCAAGAAGCAGAGTAAAGGAGATGCAGACACAGATGAGGTAAGAATGAAATCTTATTTGAAACAACAAGGCATACTAAATATGTCTGTGCAGCTCTTAAGGACATGGAATGGATTCATTCCCCTTTGAAGTACACATACTGTATTAACATACAGTACTGTTCACAGCAGCACAAGTTTGTTTCCACACTTGATCAGATTACCGTCAATGTGACGCCATCTTACCTTTAATCGAGTAGACATCTGGAAGCCTTGTGGTTTTTCTGTTTCCCCGCCAGGCCAAATAATCTTTCGCTGATTGTTCATTACAACCTGCAGGGAAGCAACACAGTAAATATACACATTACAATTTCTGACCCTGACATTATAACTGTGGTTATAACTTTATATAACCACAGCTGTTCTGTTATTTATGACTGACCTTTCAGTCTGTGTCCCACCCCTATGTATCATGAACTTATTACTATTTATTTGTCAGCAGGGTGCAGCACGGTGCCCCCTACTGATGCATCAATGTGGTTTGCAAAGCTGCCTCACAGCCAGCCAGCTTTGAATGTTTGTTTGTCTCAACGTGATTGATTGATTGTTTATTTTGAGCCGTGAAATAACACACACATTGAACAATGCAGTACACACTGCACCCACACTGGGCAAAGCAAACAAAAATAAATAATTATAAATGAATGTATAATCTATACACATATATCTATGTATACATGTACATGCACACATACACATGCCTATACATATTCAGCAGATACACAAAGCATAATCAAATTACACATATAAGCAGAAATAATCTGGATCGAAAAGGAGCGGGAAGAAGACAAGCTTATTTACACCCAACCCCTATTCGTACCATTAAAACCAGTTATATTAATACTCAACATCAGCGTACAACATGTTATACGTTATAATACATAAACAATATAATACGCATGCACACACATATACAATATGTATTATTATTTTATTCTATGCTATGCACCTTAGCAATACTAATATGTCATTACTCATTATTATACCATCATCATTTATCAGCATATCAGTTATGTAACATAACTTCTATATAATTTGTATGCATACATGATGATGCATACATTGTATCTAGTAATAATGTTGGTTTATTAGTGTTGATGGTAATATTTATTTGTAATATAAAAGCCCCAGTGCTTGTGGTCCTGCTGCCAGCGAGGGGCTACTGTCTAGCAACAGGACCACTGGGTTCCATGCTGTGCATTAAAAGAGACACGATTTTGGACTTGTAAACAGGATAAAGCGCTAAGGCCGTCATTTATTGAAAAAATGAGGATGACAAAATACATGTGCACAAAATACATTAAGTTGTTACTAGCTGTGACTTTTTACACAATTGTAGATGTGAACATTTACCAACAGGGCAAATGATCCAAAAGTAATTGCTGGGTCGCAACCACATGGACCTACACCCACCCACTTCCAGGTCTCGCTCGGAGAGCAATTTGTGCAATGGATGGCAGATTATTGTGAATAACTATGCATGCCGTTGAAATGATCTACTCCAATTGTGTGAGTGGACACGGTTGTTGCATAAAAACACAGCATAATTGTAATCAAGGTGATCAGACAGCAGCAAACACTTTTTCCGTGTTAGACAACTAATGTAGCGGATGAAAATAGCACTTCTAACGTGTATCTGTGCTCCTCCTCCAAGCCAGTCTGCATTCTTGTATGTGTCATTCATTGTTTTGCAGCGCTGGTATTCCATGAGGCTGCAGCCTGTGAACATTAATTTTTGCTTTTTGATTTTCACTGCAAACTCCATTCAATTCACAGAGACGGGTTCAGCTGCCACCCTTCTCTGCGTTTTTTGGTTGCCTGGAACTTTTTCCCCTTTATGTTAAGTTACTTTCCTTCAGTAACTTTAGCTGAAATCCCTATTTGAACAATTTCCACACGCAAGAACAGCTGCCTGCATGAAGCCTTGCCACTTGCACTTCACTTGACATCCAGCGATGAATGCATTTGTTTGACACCCAAGCGTTTAGCCAGTGATGACTGCAACCGGACGTGACGTGCAAACCAGCAATAGGGTCAATATTGAGAGACAAGCGTTCATTTCGGTTTATTTATTTGTCCTCGTTTCTTAATTTAAAAGCATTACTTTTAGGTGAATTACTACTTTTCTCATCTCAAACACTGTTCCAAACGGGTGTCTATTTTCTGTCATGACAAAGGGGGTCATGCTGCGTTGATACCGTGGCATTATCAGAAAATCATGTCATCCAGTACCTCTCAGCCCTTTGTGGGCATGTTTTCGTTGGATATGGGATTTGCTATGATGTGCCATGAAGTGTGCCAGGTTATTTCTGCCTGAGCGTGGCTTGTGTCCTCCGTAGACACATGCCACAAGTGTGGATGCTGTTATATGTCTTGCAGTTACATTTGGAAATGCTGGAAATGGATGTCTTAGTTTTCCTTCTTCCTGAGCTAATTGGCCACCATTTCTTTTCATTTGGCAGCCATGCAGCAAGTCACTGCACAGCGTGTCACTGTTAACCATTCCAGCGTTTGCATGTACTGCATGTGACGCTTGTCAGCTGAAAGGTACCTCTAGTTTACAGAAAAAAACAAAGCAGCATATCATGCACTGTCACCAGTTTGGAATCATCTGTTATTGTGTGATTTAATTTCTCATTTTCCTCCGTCACGCTGGATGTTTATTTTATGCCGTGTCACAAACCTGTTGAGAAGACCATATTGCCCCCCCCCCAGTACAGTCTGAGCTTACTTGTGTCCCATTATAAACGCCGACTTGAATGAGCCGACTCTTCTGGTAGTTGAGGATACTGTAGTGGGCGTACTTCCTGTCGCCGTCGTCATTGAACTCCACTCGTCCTGTGAGGCCTTCTGGGTATTTAGATGACATGAGCACCCTGGCAAGCAAATGAGAATAATTACCGCATGTGTGCTTACCGAGACAAGCATGATTAATGTGCTGTACTGTATGCTTTCTCAGAAAAGCACGACACTCTTATTGTGCCGAGCGGATATCACATCATTATTTGGCTGAAAAAAGGACTAAATGGCTCAGTTGTAGAGTTTTTGTTGTTTTCAAACAGTATACTGGATTTTACACTAAAATTGTACACATTTTTACACATTGGCCTTATTTATATTAATTTGATAAAAGCATCTCTTATCTTCAGTATAGAGTATTATACAGAGTATTAGAATTTATGCCAAATTTCAAGTTTTAAAACACTTAATATATATATTTATACAGAAATTCTACACATTAGCAAAATGTAAAGAGATTATTTACATTGTGTACATTATGTAAAGAGAAAGGAGCAATAAATATAAGTCATTATATCATAAATATATATTATACAGTAAATAGTAGTATAAGTATATACAGTGGAACCTCAGTTCGCGTCCTTACCGCTCAGCATATTTTCCAGTTAATGTCAAAAGTTTACAGCACAGTTTACTGGCATTCTCCGGCTAGCGTGCAACATGGAGTATGTCTTGTCGTGTTAATACACTGCGTGTGTTCTTAATGTATTTCCTTATCACACATCGCCCTTGTTACCATCCAATTATAGTTATAATTATACTATACAATTAGAATTTTACATGCATAAAACAATTCTAATATATACACATGGCAAATGAAATGGATAAATGAACATTTAAGGTTACATTTATCTTCACTGAAGAGATCAACACGGACACCGTTCTGGTTTGTCATTAGTTATTTCTGAATTCATTAGTGTTTCTCACCTACTTTATCAAATTCTGGCACTTCCTTTGACTTCTTTTTGGGTCATTAAAGCGGGGAACACTAAATTCAAGAAATAACTCATGGCAAAACAGGAAGGTGGCGTCCATGTAGACCAGCACCCTTTAAGAACCAACCGAAAGGGCCATTTTGCCCCCTCGCCCTGGAGCCACAAAACATAATAGCTTTTAAAATATTCAATCCCTCTTAATTGTACCTGTTAGAACAGAATCCAACTACAGTGTGCATGCGTAACAATGGGCCAAACAATGGGTAGTGATAGCAGAAATAATAATAATACTACGTCAAATAAAAAGTGCAGTACAGTGATTGACAGCCTGTCAGATTAGATTGCTGGCTAACACTAGACCTTCTGGAAGAAATTCATTCCACTGTATATCTCTCTCTCTATGTCTCTCTCTCTCTTATACAGTGTTTTCCAGATCCTCAAACCTAAACCTAATAACTGGTTGGGCTTCAGCCACATACAAGGGTTTTCCTGCATCTCACACATACAGGACTTTGACTGTCCTGCTTTCATTGTCCTGCTGCAGAACCCAACCAAGTTCATTTCAGCTTGAGGTCACAAATAGATGGTCGAACATCGTCCTTCAGGATTTTTTGGTAGACACCAGATTTCATGACTCCATTTATCACAGCAGGTATTCTGGGTCCTGAAACAGCCCCAGACCATCACACTACCACCACAATATTTTACTGTTGATATGTTGTATTTCTGAAATGCGCCATTACATTTATGCCAGATGTAATGTAATTTTTAGTTTTTTGCATAAATTACCACTTCTAAAATCAGAAAGAACAGAAGAAAAAGAATATGCCATAAACGTGTTTACCGTTTGAAGAGAGGCCCTGTTTTCCAGATGTTGGTGTTGCCCACACATCCTCTCGGCGGCTCAGTGATATTTTCCTTCTCAAAGAGTTCCTGGATGGACTGCGCCACCACTGCCACGGCATCATTGATGTGAGCCGACTCGTTCTTCCCGTTGATGAGCTGCAGTCCGATGAGGCCTACAACCAGTCCCACGACAAACACGCAATTACTCACCACGGAAAAGTACTACCTCTAAGGATCCTTTTGCAATGCTCCAAGTGGGCAAAAACTTATAGGGTCTCCAATTTAGACATCCTGAATAAAGGTGGTTCATCAGCAGCAACAACTGCCCCGCCTGGAAGTATAACTCATCGGGCAGGGCAACGGAAATAAATGTCTTTAGATTTGTATTGTATTTTTTATTGCTACTGATGACCTTTTCACAGCATGTGTAAAGAGTCCCTTGAAGTTGGATTGTATCTAATCCTTTCCTCTTATTCATAACTGGGGGAATCAGGCAAACTATTCCTTGTGTTAGTTACCGTCTAAAGAAAATAATCAGACCAGTCAGGAATCCAACTTCAGCTAAGTTTTCTGATTGCAACCAGGTCCAGCCGACTTCTACAAGAAGTCGCAGTGAGGATGAAAGAGACAAGGACAGAACAAAAAAATGAAGAAAAAAAAAATTTTTTTTTTTTTTTTTGCAGTGTAAGGGTGCCTGAGAGGTAAAGGTGAGACGGTGTTTGTGAACACAACGTAATAAAATGTGAACGAAACGGAAGAAATGATAACAAGAAAGGCTGTTGTAGCTTACCATTCTACCAGTTGCAAAACTCTTCCTTTATAGATCATTAGAAACCAGGACATTAATATGGCAGAATAGCACAATGAATAGCCAGGAGAGACACAATTCAACTGAAGAAAATAAGGAACACAACACATTTAAACCTTTAAACACAAAGTGCTTAAACGTTTAAACGCCAATCCATCACACAACACACATTGGTCCCACGGACAATCATGTAGCGCAGTGGGTGTTAATCTCACTAAAAGCTATGTTTGCCACGATTGCCCCCTGAGTGAGGCCGACGTGAACTTGGGTATTTGCCACAGGTCTCTGCTGGATGATGGACGTACCGTCTGGCGCCTCGCTCAGCGCTTTACCCGACATCTCCCGCTCGCCCACCAGCCACACGTAGCCGGAGCCTGTCATGTTGAGGAAACGGGCTGCCTTGTACACAGCGGCGGCGTCTTCCTCGCTGGCCAAACAGAACGAAAAACATAAAAAAAACATTAACAATGAAAAAGTACGGTAAAAATGATATTACATAGTAAGCTTGCTGTTAAACATGTATCTATGAGATACGCTCCTGGTTTGAAATTCAAGACCAGTTGCAAAAAAGGCTGTCCGCATTTCAATTATTAACATTGTGGTCATGTTGTCGGACTTGCGGCTACATGTTTTGGACACTCGGGTGAAGACAGGGGCAGAGTTGCCACCTGATCACCACCTGGTGGTGAATTGGTTCCAATGGTGGGGGTAGAAGCTGGTCGGACCTTGCAAACCCAAACGCATTGTGAGGGTCTGCTGGGAATGTCTCGCAGAGTCCCCTGTAAGGAGTTCTAACTACCACCTCCAGGAGAGCTTAGACCATGTTCCGAGGGAGGCACCAGACATTGAGTTTGAGTGGGCGATGTTTCCATTGTCGAGGCGGCTGATCGGAGCTGTGGTTGTAAAGTGGTCGGTGCCTGTCGTGGCGGCAATCCCAGAACCCGTTGGTGGACACCAGTGGTGAGGGATGCCGTCAAGCTGAAGAAGGAGTCCTATCGGGCTTTTTTGGCCAGTGGGACTCAGTGAGAGGCAGCTGACAGGTACCGGCAGGCCAAGAGGTCTGCGGCTCTGATGGTCGGTGAAGCAAAAACTCAGACAAGGGAGGAGTTCAGAGAGGCCATCAAAAACAACTTCCAAACGGCTTCAAAGAGATTCTGGACCACCAGCCACCATCTCAGGACGGGAAGCAGTGCACAGTCAACACTGTAAATAGTGGGGGTGGTGTGCTGCTGAACTCGACTCGAGATGTTGTTGTTGGATGTTGGTGGAATGAATACTTTGAAGACCTCGTTAATCCCACCAACACGTCTTCCAACGAGGAAGCAGTGCGTGGGCACTCTGTGGTGGATTGTTCTACATCTGGGGCTGAGGTTACTGAGGTGGTCAAAAAGCTCCTCAGTGGCAAGATGAGATCCCGCGGAGTTCCTTAAGGCCCTGGATCCTGTCGGCGTGTCTTGGTTGACACAACGTGGACATCGGGGTTGGTGCCCCTGGATTGGCAGGCCGATGTGGTGGTCCCGCTTTTTAAGAAAGAGGACCGGAGGGTGGGTTCCAGCTATCGTGGGATCACACTTGTCAGCCTTCCTGGTAAGGTCTGTTCAGGGGTTTTGGAGGGGAGAATCCAGCAGATAGTCGAAACTCAGATTCAGGAGGAGCAGTGTGGTTTTTGTCCTGGAACTGTGGTTCAGCTCTATATTCTCCGCATGGTCCTTGAGGGTGGATGGGAGCCCAACCAGTTGCCTGACCAGTCTACATGTGTTTTTTGGATTTGGAGAAGGCATTCGGAAGGCACCGGTAACATGGGGTATTGGACCAATACAGGCGGTTCGTTCCCTGTATGATCGGTTTCAGAGTGTGGTTTGCATTGCTGGCAATAAGTCAGGCCCGTTTTGAGTGAGGGTTGGATGCTGTCAACAGTTCTTATTTTTATGGAAAAATTTCTAGGCGCAGCCCGGGCTTCGAGGGGTTTCGGTTTGGTGGCCACAGGATTGGGTCTCTGCTTTTTGCATATGATGTGGTCCTGTTGGATTCAGCTTTCATTGGATTGGGTCACAGATGAGTGTGACGCGGCTGGGATGAAAATCAGCAAGTCCAAGTCCGGGTCCATGGTTCTTGCCTGGAATTTGGCGGAGGGCCATCTCTGTGTCGGGAATGAGATCCTGCACCAAGTGGAAGAGTTCAAGTACCTCTGGGTTTTGTGCATGAGTGGGCGAAGGTTGTAAAGAGGATTGGAGCTGTGATGCAGACTACATCAGTCCGTTGTGGTGAAGACAGAGCTTATCCAAAAGGCAAAGCTCTCAATTTACCGGTCGATCTACGTTCCCACCTTCACCTATGGTCATAAAATTTGGGTAGTGACCAACAGGACAAGATCGCGGGTACAAGCGGCTGAAATGAGTTTCCTCTTCAGGGTGGCAGGTATCTTCTTTAGAGATAAGGTGAGAAGCACTGTCACCCGGGAGAGGTTCAGAGTAGAACCGCTGCTCTTCCACCTTGAGAAGAACCAGATAAAGTGGCTGGTGCATCTGGTTTAGATGCCTCCTGGACACCTCCCAGGATATGTCCGACTGGTAGGAAGCCTCGCGGAAGACCCAGGACACGTTGGAGAGACTATGTCTCTCAACTGGCCTGGGAACGCATCGGGATCCACGTGCTGTCCAGCTGGACAAAGTAGCCGAGGAGAGGGTAGTCTGCGCTTCCTTGCTTAGGCTGCTGCTTCTGCAACCCGACCTCGGATAAGCGGAAAAAAATGGATGGATGGATGGACAGTTGCAAAAATGTACATTTTGCACTGATGGATGTTAATAAGGTTCTAAGTAGCGCTTCAAAATGAAAAATGAAGAAACAGGAGTAAGACAAAACATTTTTTGAGTACGCGATTTATTGCAAAAAAACAAAAGTGAAATACTGTAGGCTGATCAAAAGTCTAAGACCATGGCCTTTAAAAGCCAAAATCTTGGCAAAAACATGAAATCAATATAATACTCTAACCGTCAGCTAACCATGAACCATCCTGTGTGTTCCACTGATCTAAACCCAATTGAGAACATTTGGCTATGGATGGCAAGGGAAGTGGATGACCCTCCGAGAAGACATCTTCACCACTTGGAGCAACATTTTCATGTGATTTACATTTTTTGAAAATATTATTTCTATTTTAGGGAGTGTTGATGATGGGGTTTGTAGCCCAGCGGATAATATCAAATATAGTGGATTGTTTCTGAGTTATTACAGTTTCTTTTAAAGGTCAACCAAAGTTCATCCAGCCCCCTATTTTCTCCAAATGAAACCAAGATAATCCCATTTGTTTGTGCTGTGTTTGTGCTGTTTTGTGCAGTTAAAAGGAGCGTTTGCGCTGCTTTTGTTTTTGAGTTAACAATTAAAGTCTTGGGCTATTACATATTTGGCCTGTCAACAAGCTCTGAATGAAACCAAAATCGTCTCATTTTGACCATCCTTATTTGTGCTGTTGGGTTCAGTTGAAATCAATGTTCGTGCTGCTTCCTTTAGGAGATATTACGCGTTTCACAAAAGGTCAATTAAATGTCACTCAGCCCGCCCGACATGCTCCGAATGAAACCAATTTAGTCTCATTTTTTCCGTCTCGTTTAGTGTAGTTTTGTGCAATTAAAATGAACGTTTGTGCTGCTTTCGTTTTTGAGATCTTGTATCCTAGCATTTGAATCGTTAATATCTCAAAAACAAAAGCAGCACAAATGTTCATTTTAATTGCACAAAACTACACAACACAAGACAGAAAAAAATGACACTATTTGACCAGAGTTTTATGCGGGGTGGGGGGGCCAACTTCACTCGGGTGGTAGACTTTCTCTCAGAGAATCCATGGCACACCACAATGTCAAGAGTCATGTCTACTACATATTATTGCTGGAGTACACTAGGTTTTCTAACACTTTGCCCCCTGACATAACCAAGCCTTGTATCAAATCAGGCTACACTGTAATTCACACGAAATTCAACACAAACATCTCAACAGACTTAAAGGCAATGCCCCAATGCCTCCCCATACACGCCACACCCGATTACCACACACAAAGATAAACAAATGAATGTAATGTATGTAAAGTTGAGCATAGAGAAACCGGGTGAGGAGGAGAAGCCGTCTGCAATCCAAAAAAAACCACAATGATGCAAATGCAAATAATAAAGATAATGAAATGGTTTGAGGATATAAATTAAAATAGTAATGGAATTACTGCACAAGTAAAGTAATACAGTCAAGTAAATGCCAGTAAAAAGGTGTCTGGCCAATCATTTTAACCGCTGTTTGAATGGCTAGCCATGGTCAATCGCCCCCTGGTGGTGGCCAATTCCATGGTCATTGCTGTGGTTAACCCTTGGCCACAAAATGAGCTCCCCCTCTCGCAAGACTCACCTGGCGGAAAGGATGATGACTCGAGCCTCCAGTTCTTTGGCCTCCAGCAGCAGGGCCGTTAAGTTGGTATCCTGGCTGAACTGGAGGACTTTCTCAGCCTGTTATCGGGGCACAAGAAAGGTCAAGCCAGCTACTTTCCCCTCCCTCAGACACCATGATGCCTTTTTACCTGCTTGGTTTGAGCTTGGATCATTATAGTTTGAAAACGAGAGACAAAGGTAAAAAAAAGAAAAAAAAGAAAGCGATCCAGAGATATATACCGGCTGAATTTTTAAAAAGAAAAGCTGAAGGGAAAAAAAGTTTGCATTTTTTTTTGCATGCAAACTGAGGGTTATCAAGACTCCAAAAAAAGGACGTGCATGTGTTAGGTGGGGGAAGAAAAAGTCAATGCAACCAGTAACTAAAAACAGGTGAGGGGGTGTGAAAAGGGTATTTTGTTTACAGCTGCTGTAAAGAAGGAAGGTGCTACAGAACAGGAGGAAGTAGCATCCGGGAGACTGGGTGGTCCCACACTACCGGTTCTCCAAAGAAAAAGGCTTGCAAATTCTGTTTGTGTGAGTGACAGTTCAGAGGACATGCATTCCTTTTTTTGAAAGAGAAAATGAAAATGATAAAAGCCAGGGCGCTGCTCACTGATCTTTTCTGTCTTTTTTTTCCTTGCTGAAAATGAAAGAGTTTTCATAGCAAAACCATTCTTCATGTAAACCACAGGGGATTTTCTCAAATTAAAAAATTAAAAAAACACGTGCTACCAAGAAGGAGGGATGGGGCATTTCTGGGTCGGCTGGTGACCGGTTCGGGCTAGTTTCTAGTTGCTACGTTTGGAAAGTTGGTGGGCGGCGTGCATTGGCCATGCAAATATACCTTAGGTCCACGCTTGTTGTCAAAGGACAGTTGGTCGAGGTTTTCATAGTTCCTTTTTTTATTCTGATGAGTAATGTGCACAGAGAAAATATGCAGACATAGAAAAATATTATAAACAGTTGAAAATGGAGGGCAGCAAAGCATTCCAACAAATCTCCACTTGTGCTTCAAATTGGGATCTTTAACAGTGAGGCTTGCAAAGACATCAAGACTGCTCAGGAACAGCAATTGTGTAAATCACAATCTATAATAAGCAGCAACGATTATTAAGACAGCCCTTGGTTTAATTAATTATTTCATTAAGATTCAGTTGCTGTGATTTATTACAAACACAATATTCAGGGACCTCCGGAATAATTACTACTGTAAAACACCACCATATGACCGGAGCTATTATAGCAACTACATAAATGATCAGAAGCAGCTCTCACAGTATGATGCAGTGTATTTGTACACCACTGCAAATACCACACAGTAATACCTTTCTGGACAGCCGGAATCCAAAGTACATCAAGGCTCTTTCAAACAAAGGTCAGTGAACCAACACTAACAGCGACCATTAAAAGATGCACATTACACGTATCTGCCCCAACATTCACATATCTTCAAACAACTAGATGACCACCAGATGCTTGTTGTAAGACAAAAGCCTCTTTACAAACGAGGGATGAAAAATGTGACAATGCAGTTTACAGTAGAGTTGTTTTCTACATTACAATACTGTTTCACCTACCTCTAATTCAACATTTAAAAGTTACTTTTTGTAACCTTTCATAACCAGTAATTTTATTAAACTAAATAACCTTACAGTGGGCTCCTGCATTTTTGCCGATTCGTCAAAATCAAAGCATTTTTTGTTTTTATTGGGGGGAAAACCTGCCATTTTGTTTTATAATCTCCAAAATGACTGAAAGCACTAAGAAGGATTTTCAACTTACTTGAGGAGGTGTTCTTTATACGCAGATTGATAGTTACACCTTTACTCACACATCACAAACCAACAGGAGTTTATCAACCCAAATGTCCACCTCACCCACAAGTGCAACCAAAAATAACAAAAAGTAATAACCATGTAGTTATCGAAATAGATGCTTGCACACTAATAGTCATGCAAAACAATACTATTTAATAAAAAGGAATAACCCACAAGGCATGCTGGGTAGCTACAGGGAAGTGTGCGAGTGGGTTTTCCAGCAAGCCGACTGGTTTATAAATCATTGCTTTGTATGTATACTGGTGTGTGCACGTTTATTTAGATACCGCATAGTCCATGTGTTATTTTTAGTTGCACCATGAATGAGGGAGGCATTTGGTTTTACTGGGAACACAACACCTCATAGCGAATATACACTGTATTGTACTTTTCTTTACAGCATTCCATCACTACATGGTGTTTTTTCTCTGCTTTTGTATCTTGGATGGATGAGTAATGGCATTAAATGTTTTCTTTATTACGTGTGTAGATGTATTCTCAAATAAGCAAGCCTGCCGTGGGTTTAGTCTTTGTGGGGTCAAGCCCACCTGCAGGGCAAGCACAAGGGTCCGAAGCAATGCAGTGTCCCGGCGACCTGGTCTTCAGCGGCCAAATCCTGTTCTTGGCACATGTGATGTTACTTCTCTGGTGGGGAAGGAGCCCGAGCTCATGTGAGAGGTTGAGACATTCCAACTAGAGATAGTTGGACTCACCTCGACTGACAGTTTTGCTGTGGAACCAAATTTCTCGAGAGGGACTGGATCTTGTTCTACTCTGAAGTTACTGCAGGGGAGAGGCGGCCAGCTGGTGTGGGCTTACTAATAGCACCCTTAGATCTTTGCCAGCATGCTGGGGGAGGACAAGGATGGGCCATATCTGTGCCTCAATTGCCAAAATAGCTAGTCGCAGTTACGGCCGCAAGGTGGTCAGTGCCAGTCGCGGTGGCAAGACCCAAACCCGATGATGGACACCTGAGGACAGGGCTGCCGTCAAGCAGAAGAAGGAGTGCTGAGTTGTTCTGGCAAAACATCAGACGCCTCAGAAAGGGGAAGCAGTCCCTGGTTCACACTGTTTACAGTGGGGACGGGGGCTTGCTGACCTCGACTAGGAATATAACCAGTCGGTGGAAGGAATACTAGGAGGCCCTTCTCAATCCCACTAACATACCTTCCGTACAGTAAGCAGAATCTGAGGACACCAACGTGGACAGCTCCATCACCGTGGCTGATGTATCGGGGGGAGTTAAAAAACTCCTCAGTGCCAAGGCTCCAGGGGTGGACGGGTTTTGCCCTGAGTACCTCAAGGCTCTGGATGTTGAGGGATTGACACAAAGGAGTTCAAGTATCTCAGGGTCTTTTTCAAGAGTGATGGAAGGTCGGAGAGTGAGATCGACAGACGGATCGGTGCAGTGTCTGCAGTGATGTGGTTGCTGTAGCGGACTGTCGTGGTGAAGAGAGACCTGAGCCGGAAGGTAAAACCGGCTCAAAAAACGGTTATTTACTGGTCAATCTATGTTCACCCCCTTACCTATGGTCATGAGTTATGGGTCATGAACGAAAGAAGGAGATCGTGGATACAAGGGGTGGAAACGAGTTAGGGTGGCTGGACTCACCCTCAGAGATAGGGTGAGGAGCTCGGCCACCCGGGAGGAGATCAGAGTAGAGCCGCTGCTCCTTCACATCGAGAGGAGCCAATTGAAGTGGTTCAGGTATCTAGTTCGAATGCCTCCCGGATGCCTCCCTGGTGAGGGGTTTCAGGCTTACCCAGCCAGGAGAAGGCCGCAGGGCAGACTTAGGACACGCTGGAGTTGTATGTCTCACAGCTGGCCTGGGAACGCCTTGGGGTCCCCTCGGTGGAGCTGGAAGAGGTAGCTGCAGACTGGGAAGTCTAGACTTCCCTACTGAGACTGCTACCCCCACATCCCGTACCTGGATAAGCGGAGGAAAATCGCATGGCTCAAGGTTTTGCTTTCTACAATAAAAGGTCGTTGTTATCAGATGCAAGTGTGCGCGTGTTTGTGCCTGTGTAAGTTATCCACCCACATAAAAAAACCTCACAGCCTCTGAGGAGAACCTCCACAGTGGGAAGTGCAAACACAGCGGAGCACCCTTGACCTGAAATGACAGCGACTAGGACTCTAGGGTAAGTTTGAGCTGACTTAAGCACGACTTAGCTTAGGTTCAAGAAAAATAATTGTTGGGTTCATACAGAGAATAAGCACCTTTTAAAAGACTCACGACAGCTATCATTGGTTTGCTCTGTGTTTCTTGACCCCAGTCTCCCGCCTCCAAGTACATTTCATGTAATACTTTCTTCTTCCCTGCAGCTCGTTCTCACCACAACTGCTAGCTGGCACCAAAAGGTCAACATTGCATTTTTCACATGGTCTTATTTAGCTCTGGATGACCTTTACAGTCACCGATCATCACATCAAAATCTACAATACAGAGTCATACTTAGTCGTAGTTATGATTTGAATAAGACAAAAAAGGAGACAAAATACTACCATGGAAAACTGACCGTTGTCTTATGTCAGTTTTTATGCAATATTGATGTCTTAATGATGTTATAACGTTATTGTGTGTCACTATGAGCACCAAATGTGAGAAAAATTGATCACCTCCCTCACTTGTAAAAAAGCACTGAAATGATTGCTTTTCAAGTTCCGGGTTGAATGAGAATTTCTGATGGACCAGATTCTGCCTCTGAGCCACACTTGTCAAGATGAGCTCCATGCATATGCCCACCACTGCATGGGGGACACAAATCCTAAAATAACATCTGGAGCGCTGCCAACAGTTCTGTCAATCAGCTGCTCACATTGGAGCTCAAAGTTTGATCGTCTATTTATGACTGCCTCCTAAAATGTGACTGTATTGTTAGAACTTCAGCTCACATATTGTCTGGTCTTGACTCCGGATCAAACGTTTCAAGCCACAATGTAATTTTGACACCGGTCTGTACTTTTGGTCTATGCAGTGTTGCCATTTGAAATGAAATGCACTGCACCAGAGTTCACTTGGAAATGGACTGAAGCTTGACATTCTGCGGCGGACACTCAGTTCACAACAACAAACAATAGAAATAACTTTATTGTTGTCATTTGAACCGTCTGGCAGGACCTTTACTGGGATCCACCAGTAGTCCACCCAGCTAATGCTGTGTGTTGTAAATGTGTTTTAGCTCCCATTTCTTCATATTTCAAGACACACAAATGTTAATCTAGCATTTTTTTAAATTCAGTCTTGAGACTGTATTAATAATGTTATGCAAATAATCTGCACAACTATTACAAGCTATGGATGGCGATAATGGACTAAAAATCAAATCGTTCATATTGCTATCACGATGTTGTGCGATCGATGACTTGCTCTGCATAGCACATTGTATGTCAGACTTTGCTTATGGATTATAAATATCCGAAGGTGCTGGCTAATACAAGTGGGGATTGGGTCTTCCTTTGATGCTACTGTCTTTAACACTTTCTTTTAACTACTTTTGAGCAGCTGATGATGTTTATCTAATGCAACTTACGAAAACCTTATTATATGAAAAATTCATAATATGAAATAACAAAAAAATATTCAAAATACAAAAATGAAAATGGAAAGTGCCGCCCATAATTTTGAATGTATTGCATACAAGCTGCCCTCTCCTGATGCAATAATGCATCAAAGTAATGGATGCCAACCGCCGTAAAACCGAAGAAGAAGAAGCTGCCCTCCCTTTGGTTATTTCAGGTATCTCCCATTATCCTCTTCCTCCATGAATCCCCAGTGATGCTATGTCACTGCGATGGATTAAGTTTTGTATGTAATGTACTGTATTCACTTAAATGAAGTTACAGAACGTAAACTTACTTAGGATTTCTGCCATCTGTCAAAACTCCGTTCCCTCCTCCTCCTCCCCATCAAGCTCACTTGCTCGACCCGAAAGGTAAAGTGTCATTTTTATAACAATATGTATTATTATTTTTCATTGTTTTTATTATTTTATTATTGTTTTTATAACATTCATGCACATGTAAATGACTATGTTGTCAATAATTACCATATTTCTTTTGGGTGGGTACAATATTTATACAACGAATTACGCCATTTAGATGATAAATCTTGTCTCATTGTACAAAAATTCCAAGACACAGAAACCCATCGGGAATGATTTAATTTTGTGTCTTGAGCTAATTTTGTATCTTGAGGTTCCGGTGTATGGGCCGCACGGTGGTCGGGTGGGTAGCACATTGGCCTCACAGTCAGGATGTTCTGTGTTCGAATCTCCGTTGGGCATCTCTGTGTGGAGTTTGCATGTTCTCCCCGTGCGTGTGTGGGTTTTCTCTGGGTACTCCGGTTTCCTCCCACATTCCAAAAACATGCATGTTAGGTTAATTGGTGACTCTAAATTGTCCATCGGTATGAATGTGAGTGTGAATGTTTGTTTGTCTATATGTGCCCTGCGATTGACTGGCGACCAGTCCAGGGTGTACCCCGCCTTTCTTCCAAAGTCAGCTGGGATAGGCTCCAGCATCCCCGTGACCCTAATGAGGATAAGCGGTACAGAAAATGAATGAATGAATGAATGAATGTTTGTGCCACATTAAAACGTGCATGCGTGAAGTACGGTCGCAGGAACAACACACCATCAACCCTGCTTTTTAACATTGAAATGATCATTTATGCCGCTATAAATCATTTTCTTATCATTGGAAGAATTTATACGGGTATAGCAGTATCTAGAAATTATTGCCCAACCCAAATTTTCAGACTAATGGCTATATATTTATATACGTATACAGTCTATATATTTTGTCAAAAGGTTGTAAGGGACAGTTACAAACCTACTTTTATGCAGATAATGGACAATGTTTATGTTTTACACTTTGATTAGCTTGAATTTCACCAGTTTTGCCAACTTGAGTTGTCACCACTGAGGGGGCGCTTAAGATGGGGAGCCAGTCTGCAGAAACATGCCGCATCTTTCTGCTTCATAGAACTTCCTGCACAGCCGCCTGGCATCATAGCTTACACCCCACTGCATTCTGGGTAAGTGCCCTACCCCCAACCTTTCCCAAAGTCAACACAGATTGTGCATCAACACAATGTTCAGTCAAACATTTTTCTTCTTATTTTACAGTACATCTAAAACAAACAGTCAGTGAGTAAAATGTGGCTAAAAATACCAAGTCCCATACATGCTTAAGCAGAACTAAGCTGTATATCTTTTTCAAAAGAGATGTTGAAATACGAATGCTGTGTAAAAAATGTACACTTTACATTTGACATACAATTGAGTGTTGAGAGCATTTAACTCTAAGCACATTTTACACATAAGAAAAAACTGGTTCTCTTTTTCACTCCTCTGTGAGTCACCACCTTATCGTGGTGGAGGGGTTTGAGTGCCCGAGTGATCCTAGGAGCTATATTGTCGGGGGCTTTATGCCCCTGGTAGGGTCTCCCAAGGCAAACAGGCTCTAGGTGACGGGCCAGACTAAGAGTGATTCAGAAGACCCTTATAATTATAATCAAGAGCAGTGACTGCACCTCGCCCGGACGTGGGACAACAGGGCCTCACTTTGGAGCCAGGCCTGAGGGAGGGGCTGGCAGGCAAGCGCCGGGCCCCACGGGTGAAGGCCTGGCCCGTCCCAGCCCGATAAAGCCACACGGGAGCTCCCCCCGCAGACCCACCACCTGCAGGATCAAGCATAAGGGTCCGTTGCCATGCGATTTGGGCAGAAGGTCGAGAGCGGGTGACCAGACGAACTGGTATTCGGCAGCCCAATCTGGTTCTTGGGAAATGGAATGTCACTTCTCTGGTGCGGAAGGTGCCCGAGCTTGTGGAAGAGGCTGAGACATTCCGACTAGATATAGTCGGACTCACCTCAACCTACAGTTTGGGCTCTGGAACCAAATTGACAGGGGCTGGACCTTGTTCTACTCTGGAGTTGCTGCAGGGGAGAGGCGGCGAGCTGGGGTGGACTTATTAATTCCCTCCTGGCTTGGTGCCTCTGTGTTGGAGTCATACCCCATGAACGAGAGGGTTATTTCCCTATGCCTTTGGGCTGAGGAAAGGGTCCTGACTTTGGTCTGTGCGTTTGCGCCGAACGGCAGTTCAAAGTACCCAGCGTTCTTGTAGTCTATCAGTCAGGTGCTGGAGAGCACCCCAGCTGGTGACTCCATAGATTTACTGGGAGACTTCAACGCCCATGTGGGCAATGACAGTGTGACTTGGAGAGGTGTGGTTGGGAAGAACGGCCTCCCTGATCTGAACCCGTGTGGTGTGTTGTTGCTGGACTTCTGTGCGAACCACAGTTTGTCCATAACAAACACCATGTTCGAACATAAGGATGTCCATAAGTGCACTTGGCACCAGGACACCCTAGCTCGCTGGTCTATGATCAACTGTGGTCGTATCATCAGAGCTGCGTCCGCATGTTCTGGACACGTGGGTGAAGGTAGGGGCTGAGCTGTCAACTGATTACCACCAGGTAATGAGTTGGATTATATGGGGGGGAAGGATGCCGGACAGACCTGGTAGACCTAAACGCTTAGTGAGGGTGTGCTGGGAACGTCTGGCAGAGTCTCTCGTTCGTCGAGTCTTCAACTCTCATCTCCGGCAGAGCTTCGCTTGCATCTCGAGGGAGGACCGGGATAATCGAAATCCGTATGGGCCATATTCCATGTCTCCATTGCTGAGGCAGCCAGTCGTAGTTGTGGCCGCAAGGTGGTCGGTGCCAGTCCTGGCAGCAAGACCTACACCCGTTGGTGAACACCAGGGGTTAGAGCTGCTGTCAAGCTGAAGAAGGACTCGTATCAAGCATGGATAGCTTCGACCTTCTCCCTCGTGGTGTCCTGTGGGAGTGCTCCCCCACAGTACGGGATTGGTGGTCCGCTACTACGTGCCATTCGGTCCTTGTACAATCAAAGCAGGAGCCTGGTTCGCATTGCCAGCAGTAAGTCGAGCTTGTTTCTGGTGAACGTTGGCCTCCGCCAAGGCTGCCCTTTATCATTGATTCTGTTCACATCTTCATGGACAGAATTTCTAGGCACAGCTAAGGCGTTGAGGGAGTCCAGTTTGGTGACCTCAGGATCTCGTATCTGCTATTTGCAGACAATGTGGTCCTTATGGCCTCATCAGGCTGTGACCTTCAGCATTTACTTGAGCGATTTGCAGCTGAGTGTGAAGCTTCTGGGATGAGACTCAGCACCTCAAAACCCGAGGCCATGGTTCTCAGTCGGAAACGGGTGGACTGTACCCTGGTTGGGAGTGAGGTCTTGCCTCAGGTGGAGGAGTTCAAGTATCTTGGGGTCTTGTTTACGAGTAAGGGACGGTTGGAGTGTGAGATCGACAGACGGATCGGTGCAGCGTCAGCAGTAATGCGGTCGCTGTACCGAACCGTCGTGGTGAAAAGAGAGCTGAGCCGGAAGGCAAAGCTTTCTGTTTACCTATTGATCTACGTTCCCACGCTCACCTATGGTCATGAGTTATGGGTCATGACCGAAAGAACGAGATCGCGGATACAAGCGGCGGAAATGAGTTTCCTTCTTAGGGTGGCTGGACTCACCCTAAGAGATAGGGTGAGAAGCTCGGCCATCCGGGAGGAGCTCAGAGTAGAGCCGCTGCTCCTTCACATCGAGAGGAGCCAGTTGAGGTGGCTCGGGCATCTAGTCCGGATGCCTCCCAGGCGTCTCCCTGGTGAGGTGTTTCGGGCATGGGAGAAGGCCCAGGGGAAGACCTAGGACACGCTGGAGGGACTATGTTTCACATGTTTCCCGGTGGAGCTGGAAGAGGTCATTGGAGACCGGGAAGTATGGACTTCCCTACTGAGACTTCTGCCCCAGGGAGCCGGACTCGAATAAGCGGAAGAAAATGGAATGTAATGGAATGTTTCTATTTTTTTACCCCTGACTGCTCTATTTTTGTAACCACATTTGGGCATTAATATTTCATGTTGCGTTAGTCAGTCCAGACCCTCTTTGCTGGTGGTGTCAGCGATCCCCCTGTGACTAAATGACCTCGTTCACGGCTCTAAAAAGGTGCTGAAAATAGTTTGTAGATTTACTGCATCAGTGCAGCCAACTAAGTGATTAGCCAGAATATTCTTCTCTTAATTGGAGCATAACGAGATGAGGCAGCAGTCCAAATCAATATCGTTACACATCACATAAATTCCTCAAAGATGTTAGGGCCTTTACAATTTAGCTTAAGTGAGCCCACAATGCCGTATTTAGGGTAAAGCTATAGTTCAACACTGATTTGGCTCACAAAAGTACTACATTGATGTTTGTCACAAAGAGAAATATTATTTTATTGCTTCATGGCTTTGATTGCAACAGATTTCTCCTGTGTTTGTGTAATGTTGGTATTTGTCTGGGAAAATGTACTTACAAAATGTAATATTATATACAGTGGTGTGGAGAAGCTGCTCTCATCCTGATTTCTTATTTGTTTTTGCATGTTTGTTGCACTTAAATGTTTCAGATAATCAAACAAATTGAAATATTATTAAATGACAACACAACTGAACACAAAATGCAGTTTGTAAATGAAACATTTTATGGTTAAGGCAGAAAAACAATCCAAACCGACGTAGCCCTGTGTGAAAAATGTATTGCCCCCCCATGTTAAAACAAAACTCAGATTAAAAAGAAAAAGGTTATAAAGCCATTTCTAAAGCTTTGGGACGGCAGCACACCACAGTGACCACCATTTCCACAAATGGCGAAAACATGGAAAACCTTCCTAGGAATGGCCAGCCAACCAAAATTACTCCATGGGCACAGCAACAACTCATCCAAGAGGTCACAAAAAGACCCCACAACAACATCCAAATAATTACAGGCCTTACTTGCCTCAATCAATGTCAGTGTTCTTATGACTCCACCATAAGACTAGCACTGGGCAAAAACTGCCTGCATGGCAGAAGACCAAAATCCAAGACAAAAATCACAGCTGCTCAAAAAGAACATAAAGGCTCATCTCAATTTTGACAGAAAACATCTTGATGATCCCCAAGACCTTTGAGAGAATACTTTCGAGAATACGGGACAAAAGTTTAACTTTTTGAAAAGTGGGTTTTCCATTACATCTGGCATAAAAGTAAATCACATTTGAGAGACCATCACACCAACAGTAAAATATGGTGGTGGTGGTGTGATGGTCGGCGCTGTTTTACTTTAGGACCTGGAAGACTCGCTTTGATAAATGGAACCATGAATTCTGCTGTCTACCAAAAAATCAGGAAGGAGAATGTCTTGCCATCAGTTTGTGACCGGGAGTTGAAACCAACTTGGGTTCTGCAGCAGGACAATGATTCAAAACACACCAGCAAGTCCAGCTCTGAATAGCTGAAGAGAAGCAAAAATGAAAAAGTCCTGACCTGAATTCTTATGACATGCTGTGGCATGACCTTAAAAAGTTGGTTCATGCTGAAAAAGCTTGCAATGTGGCTGAATTGCAACAATTCTGCAAAGACGAGTGGGCTAAAATTCCTACACCGCAATGTAAGAAACTGACTGCAAGTTATCACAAACCCAACCTGTTACAAGGTTTAGGGGGCAATCACTTTTTCCACCCAGGACCATGTACTGTAGGTTTGGATTGTTTTTCTCCCTTAATAATAATACGTTCATTTAAAAACTCCATTTTGTGTTCAGTTGTCATAAACTAATATTTAAATTTGTTTAATGAATTGAAACATTTAAGTGTGACAAATATGCAAACATAAATAAAAAATCAGGAAGGGGAAAAAACTTCCCACTGTACTAATAGCAATTTAAACAAAATCAAAACATTAAATATAATACATTGCATGTAAAATTAGCGTCCTTCAATTTTATTGAGTTGTACTATTTCTGCATTTTACATTTAATCTGAATGAAAATACCATAAAACTGATTACAAATGACACTAATGTCAATTTCACAACATCAAAATTGTTTTTTCCAGATTAAGCTAAAAAAAACATTTTTTATAATATACTTGTATATTTGTAGAGAATGTATTTGGGACAAAAATCTTCATTTTGTCCATTCAACTTGAAGGTGTTAGGGGCTACTTTAAACTGTATAGTAATTTGTGCAATAACTGTTGTCGAATGATGCATAAATTGTAAATAATACTGTAAGTGAGCGAATGGCGGTTCAAGAATAACATGTCAAAAAAAGAATCCGGCTCTACATTCAGCAATGACACGCACATTCTAGCAGAGAGAGTTGAAAACGCGAATTTGCTTTCAGTTGGGTCTGCAGCTTCAAGTCTACAATCCTGAATTTGCGAATGCACGGGAAAAGAACTCCCTGGGCTTTCATCAGAAGGTGTTGCTCTTGCATGTGAGATTCAAAACGCAGAGAAGTCCAATCCGGTGTGAAAATGTTGAAAGCAAAAATGTTTAAAAGGCCTTTGTTAATCAGCGTTCCAGGTCACTTGTTTCAACAGCTTTCACAGCCCTCCTGTTAAGTGCCTTAAGTGAGAGTCATGCTGGCCGTGTCTTAGCCTTCTGATTTAATTAAACCTCTGAATCGGGACTCATTTCATTCTGATACACAATTACAGCACAGAAGCCCACAGAGAGACAAGGAGAGTGTACAGAAAAAACATACCCTTGGGTAATTTCATCTTATTAAAGGAATGAGAACGCTGCTTTTCTTCCCTTCCTCTGTGACCCCTTTTGCGTGGCTCACAGAACATCAGCATTTCAGTGGCCCACATCCACAGCTCAGAGCGACACATGGATGCATCAGCATTATGTGAAAAGGCGAAAAACATCTAGCAGGGCATAATAAACACGCGGCTCTAAGTGGAAAATGACTCCCGCTGTAAGACTCCAACACTTGTGTCGTTGATGGTTTGCAAAGCCTCATGTCGAAGTCACCTATTTGGCTCCCAGTACTGAGAGACATGGGATAATTTTGGACTATGGTGAAAAGCAATGTGAAGATGAGCAAATCAACGCACAAACTTTCGTCAAGAGTATGTTTGAATGTTAGCAAATGCTTACACAATGGTGACAAAGATGTGGCCACGTAACAGAGAGGGAAACGGTTATATACACAGAAGGCCTCTCGGGTTTCAAAACTCTGGGAGGTGACAAGTACGGGCATCTCACCTTAGTTTCTCTCTCCTCCAGGAGCGTCTCCAGCCTCTTCTGAGCAGCTCTCCCCTCATGGTCGTCGCTCACGATCAAGATGATGTGGTTCCAGTTGAACTCACGCATCAGATCGAACCACACGTGCGCTTGGTGGGAATAGGGGGGGACGGTGCGCAGGAAGGACAGGTGGATACTCTGGGAAGAACAAGACAGAAGTTGGTGGTTCACACAACCAACACAAACAAACAAACATACTGCATGTCCGGTAGCAGGATTTGTCCATTTCGATCATTAATAAAAGTAATCAGTATCAAGTCCATCCATCCATCCATTTTCTATGCCGCTTATCCTCATTAGGGTCGCGGGGATGCTGGAGCCTATCCAAGCAGACTTTGGGCGAGAGGCGGGGTACACCCTGGACTGGTCGCCAGTCAATCGCAGGGCACATTTAGACAAACAACCAGTCACACTCACATTCATACCGATGGACAATTTAGAGTCACCAATTAACCTAACATGCATGTTTTTGGAATGTGGGAGGAAACCGGAGTCCCCGGAGAAAACCCACACACGCACGGGGAGAACATGCAAACTCCACACAGAGATGCCCAACGAAGATTTGAACCCAGGTCTTCCAGATCTCCTGACTGTGTGGCCAATGTGCTAACCACTCAGCCACCGTGCGGCCCAGTATCAAGTCATTGGTTGGAAAATTAGGGTTGGGCGATAATTTATATGTATTGTTATACTGGTAAGAATTTTTTCAATGATAAAAACAAGACTTATACCAGTATAAATGATCATTTGAAATGGAAAAGAGCTGAGTTGATGACAAGTTTTTACTGTGAACGGGTGCTGCGGCGCACTGTATTAACGCGTTGCCGTCTCACACTGCAGTCCAGAGCAGAGACAACAAAAGAGAAAAGGAGCTGGGCTGAAGGCGGCGGAGAAGAGGAGACTAGAGGAAGAAATGATTGCAGGGAGGTACCACTGTGATATGGGAAGTGGTTTGGATGGGATAGAGCAGATGTGAAGCAACAGACCATAATATGCAAAGTTTGCAAAGCAAAAAAAACCTAAACATTGTTCAAGCGCAAACACAGAGTTGAGTAAGACGAGTGTGTCATGAAGCGTGAGACAAAGTCAGCGAGCACATCTACACTTACCCAGTCAAAAATGCTTTTGTTCATGGTCTCTCTCATGACAAGGTCATATTATTTAGCCAAAGACACGATGCCTTTATATGTATTACTGTTTTGCAATTTGCAGTTTGTATACCTGAATTCCGATGACTTTGCACTAGTTTAGTTTGGTAGACACTAAAACACTTGCTGCATTGCACAGTTTCTTACTCATCCATTTTTGTCCATTATTCCGCTAATCCGCACTAGGGTTGCAGGGATATGCTGGAGCTACTCCGGGTACACACTTGACTGGTCGCCAGCCAATGGCACGGCACAAACGTGACAGAAAAAGACACAAATAAATAACGATACGTACAACATGAAATCAACTTTCAACTTTTTACTCAGGGTTCCATGTTTAGTTAGTTGTATGTTTATTTCATGCTCCATGTTTATTTAGGATTCTACGTCGCACTGAATCGCCAGACAAAGTTCCTAGTTTGTGAATTGTTCACTTACAATGGCAATAAAGTTTTTCTGATAAGAATATTTGTCCATTGATCTGTGTCCTAAATGTATTTTCTGTATGATTCCAGTTGGTGCGACATTTTCTTAAGTACAAATCACTGAATTTCTTGGTCAGACGAAACTTGCGATAAGGCAGCAGCAAGTCTCTCCTTCCTTTAGGGAGATGAACGGTGTGCCCATTTCTGCTTGTGAGCATGTCCTCGATATAATGTTTGCAGAAACATTTATTAAACACCATGACTTTTCAACAGCCTTTGTAATGTATTCATGAAAATGTGACATTGTTATTCTTACAAATCAGATAAAATACATAGAAAGGTCATATGCTGGAACTCCTCACTGTGAAAGGGCAGGAGTGTGTATGAGCTGGCAGGTGCTTGTCGTTGCCTTCCTTCTACGGAGAGGAAAGCCAGCTCCAGCTTTAAAAAAAAAAATTAAGCACACAGACAGCAGCGTCGATGTCAATGTGTCAGCTTGCGTCAGCAATAAGCCAAATGGAATATAGATATTTTGTATGCTCTGGTGAATAAAGGTGCTATTTTGACTGCCAAGATGGAGAATTATACCACCAAGCGTGGTATAATTTATTTATTTATAAGCGTGAGCCCATAACCACAAAACTGTACTTCCTCTACTTCACTTTGGACTCTTAGCACTTTTTGCATTTCTGAAATTTTTCTGCTTTTTGATTGCATTCTCGTTTCCACCGCCCATGGTGAGTTTTACATTTTCCCCAGCGGCACCTGTCAGGCCTTCCTTCATCATTTTGCCACTGTACAGTTCAGTGGCGCCCTGTGTGAGCTGGCTTTTGTTAAAGTAAAGACTAAATTGATCACACCAGGCACCATGTCTTCGCGTCACGGGGTAATCTTAGCCGAGCCTGACAATGAAATGTTTTTATGTTCTAAAAGAGCAGCATTCGAGTGAAATAAGATGAATTCTGCAGCAGGACATTTTGAATAAATGAAATCTTTGACCCAATTAAACCAAATGTAGGCTGCTGAACATTAAGGTACAATCTTTCCATGATGTCCGAAAACCAGCACGGAGTAGCTGAGTTTATATAATCCTAACCCTTCTCTATACCTCAGCAATTACTGATAACGCTCTATAACTACTTCTATATTAGCGATTTGATCAACTGCACTACCGTGTCTGGACATTTCAATCGGTTTAAAATGCACCAAACACAAACACGGTGGGACTGACATCAGGCACACAATCTATGGCATTTTTCATTATTGGGGATTAATTACTGAGATTGGGATTAATGATTTACTGTTTAGTGCCTTTAACGTCAATGTCGGTGCTGTTTCCAACGACTTTCTTCACAAAGAACTTGATTTCCTGGCTTGCGAAGCATTTTAACATTGTTTGGCTTTCGTGTCGAGTCATTTTGGGCTACAGCGTGCTATCCAACTACTTTGTGATTGACAAGGAATTATAATGGCAGGCTGACTATGCTCACTTAAAGCAATGAAAGATTCAGAAATAACAGGGACAGAATAAACTTCAGGGTACATTCAGGACTCCCAAGAGTGATAGGTGAGATGATGGCATCTGATATTTCCTTCATTCATGCAGTCTTTTAAACATCCTTTGAGTTTTATTTATGCATTCTCGTTAAAGTTTAATTTGTAGTGTTTTAGTGCTTCATGAAAACATAATTCAGGTCAGAGATATTACTAATGGAGTTCTTTCCATTTACAGCTGCTAACATACTCAATCATCACTCCTCTAATGGACACTGATGGGCCGTTTAATGTCAGAAGCTCGTGAAGCCGCCCCAGGGGCGTTCCGGACTCTTTGCCTCCGTGTCCATTCGTGTCCCTCCTTCCTCCCGATCCCAATCTCTTTAACATCATTTCAGCCATCACTTACCTTGTCTGAGTAGATGGACATGCGAGTGGTGAGCCCTACCACAGGGATGCGGTAGAAGCCTGCAGTGTAGGAGACTGGTGTCGGAGTGAGGTGGTCGTTGGACTGCGGCGGGTGACTCACCAGGATGGCGTAGACCTGCAGACGCAGTACAAAATACTGCTGAAACAAGTTTTCAATCTCAATTACCAGAGTACAGTTGACCCCCTGCTTTTTGCAAGGCTCACACACACACACACACACAAAATACATAATCTGACCATAAAAACAATACAATTGTCTATTTTTGACACAAGGCTTTGCTCGCCTACCCCTCAAAGCTAGCATGATGTTGACTTAGTTCTCTGATTTTGTATTAACAATAAGTGCCTGTTGTAATTATTACATTAGATTCAGCTGCAGAACCCCTCCGCCGTCTTCAATACGCCTCACGTATTAAACATTATAGTTATCAATTTAGTCATAATTTGTCTCACTGTGTTTAATTTATTTAAAAACGACTGAGAAGTATTTGTGCAGGAAAAAAAATGTGGTGAAAAAAAACAACTAATAAAACCAAAAAGCAGCATATTGGCAAGTCTCTGAATGCTAAATATGGACTGGAAATGTCACTTATTGTGTAGGGCTAGATCCCGGGATGCTGAGATGACATGCAGGAAACAAGTGTTTTAATCACACGCCCACCAATCTAGTAGACGGAATCAAAACACACGGATAAAATGATTTGCTTGGCAAAGGAGCCACAGCAAAAGCTAACATAAAGAAATCACGGTGGAACAAAAACAGCAAACACAGCAAAGAACAAAGCCTGGCTAAAAGGAACTGCAACTGGAGATGCAAAATGAAAGCATAGCCAAAGGTTAGTTAATGAACTGCCATCATCCTAGTGACGCCGCCGTGCTTGAGAAAACTCCTCATTGGAATTTAGGGATAGCATTAAGCCCCAAACAGGAAACAGAAGGAAAAATAAAAGCACAAAACAGGAAATAAAGCGAAGCATAACAGAAAAGACAAATCCTGTCGTGCAAGAAGAAGAATTTAACAAAGTCCTAAAATGATTGCAAGTCTGACATAGTAGTATATTTTGTAATCCTTTTAAAGTGGCTAGGGCATATTATTCTATTGTCTAAAATTGCATTACTGCTCATATACAGTATAATCCTGCTTAAATATTCGAACAAGCTACGATGTAACAAACATAAGTCTTTGTGGGATTGTACTGTATATCACAGAATGAGTATAAAATATCAGTACTTTTGGTTTGGAATTGTATTGGATGGATCAATAGTTGGCAGTGAATTCCATACCTGGGCCTTCGCTGGCAATGTAAGCAACCCAATCCACCACTGTCATGTCACAATTATACAAACTTTCAATAATAAGACAAAAAGGCAATATAACAATATATGGATTACAGAATTGGGGGTTATTACCATTATTACTAATGTGTGAAACCCAGTTAACCCTTTATCTTCGAATACATTGTGTCAAAACTCATTCAGCTCTAAGCTGTTCATGTGATGAGGTGTTCAAGCGCACTCTGTAACCGAGTGTGACTTTCAGATAGCTGAGGCGAATCTGAAATTTGATAGTTTAAAGAAACAGTCCCATTGCTAATAGTGTGACATGGGCCAGCACTACTGATTCTGAAGGCCCTGGCTGCATTAGACTGATACGGCAACATATAGAAAATTAAATCTGACAGACACGTACTGTGCATGTACTGGTGGCACTGCGGCCAAGAGACACGCTACTGAATTTGAAGATAACAGACTGTTGGGAATCAAATGAACACAGTTTCAAAAAACAAGAGAATTGAAGTTGTAAATGTAGGTCAGTGCTTCTGATTCGTGTTTGGCCCCCTCCTCAAAAACAAAATAAAACAACCAGACACTAACTGCTAGAAGACAAAGTTCTTGCCATTGTAAGAAAACACTTTGCAAAATTTGCAAAAAACATTTTAGTGTTTTTAATCATTAGAAGCGTTGCTTCGTAATCCAACTTAAGTGGGCTGGTTTTCAGTTTTGTGTCTTTCTACGCTGCCATAAATTGACTGTAAAGAATGAAGAAATCCTTTTACTGAAAAAGTCTTCTTGTGCGGAACAGCAGATTTATATTCATTCGGATCTGTTGGAGCATAATCCCCCACTCTAAGACAAAAATAAATTCCGGAAAATTCCCTGTAGTTGTGCAGGAAGAAGATTGAAGGTGGCGTGGCAGTGCAGGCGTGGATTATTGGATGCGAGCAGCCCGTATGCTTGGGTCAAAAATGAGAGCTACCATCCAAGGATTGCTTCCAGGCATCTACTCCTCCATCTGCCACAGACTTTCCCTTTCAGTGACGGTTATTGCCCTGTGGCCAAACTCTAGCGGATTAGAACTTCCATTGGCTCAGTCTGAATTAGGCATGAGCTTGTGTAAGTGTGTGTGGATAGACCTTAATGAGCGTTGTTGCAATAAGCACAATCTCGTGGCTTAGGTTGCACGCTTGTGCTGTGAGTGCGTGTGTACGGAAGACCGGATATGACAATATTATTCCACAGTACAAGGCTGTACATATAACAATCATTACACCACACAAAAGACCAAAGACCTAAGCGAGTGTGTGGATGTGTGTTTTTTCTGGCAACTATGAATACATGAAACCCAATAATGTATGCCGGAGGATGGAAAGCGGCTTCACGCCTCATGTAATGTTGTTGTCATCAGTAGAGCATTATATTGGAGTGTGCATACAAATTCACCATGCATTATGGAATGTCTTTTGTCAGTTGAAAGGGTTCAAGCGATACACTACTCTTCATGTTACATGTTCAAATATGGCCCATCGCACATGCTGTAGCAAAGAGTGAGCCAATGGACTATCAGCGCTTATCGTGCAGCACATACACCACTTGATACATCACAGTCAATGATATTTTGCCCATTTTCACTCCTCACTGGTTATCGTTGCACTTCACTGGATCTGCAGCTGTGTGTGTCCTGAAATGTACACTTGCCCCGTCATCCGAAATGTGCCCCTAAACCAAAGCCTATTTTTTGATCGTAGGGAGATGCGATTGTGTGGAGCTGATTTGGGATTTATGTACAAAATGTTGAGTCCGTGCCAAAATGAGCAAATGGTACAACAGCTACAAATACTTTTTTTAGGCATTTTTAGTTCAACAAATAAGTCCAAGCTGAAGGGACAGAAATACCCAAGTTGTCGCCATACATATGCCATACAATGATTGTCAGCTAAAAGCTCAGCAAAACTAATTGTACAAAAACTCTAACTACATGCACTGGAATGACCAAATGTCGGAAACAAGGAAACACTCCGAGACCTACGTATGTCATTATTAAGTCCACAATAAGTCTATAAAGGTTTTTCCATCCATTTGCTATGCCGCTTACCCACATTAGGGTCGAGGGGGTATGCTAGAGCCTATCCCAGCTGACTTCAGGTGAGAGGCGGGGTATACCCTGTACTGCTCGCCAGTCAATCGCAGGGCAGACAAACAACCATGCACACCTACGGACAATTTAGAGTCGCCAGTTGACCTAATTTTGAATGTGGGAGGAAACCAGAGTACCGGGAGAAAACCCACACACGGGTAGAACATGCAAACTCCACACAAAGATTACCAGTGGCGATTCGAACCCAGGTCTTCCAAATCCCCTGACTGTGTGGCCAACATGCTAACTCGATTACCGTGCGGCTGTAAAAGGTTTTTATGTTCATTTTCTGGTCAGACGTGTTCGTGAATACAAGACAGACGTGAGTTCATCGGGGCTGAACAATAAGCGGTTTCATTTGTAACTGTGAAATATAGACACCTACTTTTGTTCAATCTATTTTGTCAAACCACTATTGGTGACATGCCAGTGATGGTGTTCTTATACACTAGATTTCTTTTGGTTTGACAAAAATGTAACAGTCTCTAGCAACTTGTGACATCAAAAGTTGATTTGCACCAGGAAATGTAATTTTTGCCAGGGTGTCTAAATTTGTCACCGGCCTGTGCAGCTTCTACTTTACTTTATGATGTTGCTCTGTTTCATTGGATTAGCAACAGACTTTGAGCAGGTGATAAACAGATGTTGTATTTATCATTTGTTGAGTTTTTTGGAGGCCGCAGCACATTTATTAAGGGATTTAAGTATAAATTCCGATTTTTTTTCCTCACTATTACAATTAAGTCAATGGCTTTTACTTTTATTTAAAACACTTTTATTTTGAGAAACATGCTGTCGGGCCGCACAGTGGCTGAGTGGTTAGCACACTGGCCACACAGTCAGGCGATCTGGAAGACCTGGGTTCAAATCTCCGTTGGGCATCTCTGTGTGGAGTTTGCATGTTCTCCCCGTGCGTGTGTGGGTTTTCTCCGGGTACTCCGCTTTCCTCCCACATTCCAAAAACATGCATGTTAGCTTAATTGGAAAATCTAAATTGTCCATCGGTATGAATGTGAGTGTGAATGTTTGTTTGTCTATATGTGCCCTGAGATTGACTGGCGACCAGTCCAGGGTGTACCCCGCCTCACGACCAAAGACAGCTGGGATAGGCTCCAGCATACCCATGACCCTAATGTGGACAAGCGGTATGCAAGATTCAGTAGCAAAATAGTATTTTTTTGTGACATTGAAGTTGTACACATCAAAATTTTATCAAAACCTGGGGGGAAATATTTCTCAAAAGTTGCAAAAAAATGGAACCACAGTTATACATGACATCATATAATTATAACGTGTGACCTTGGATCACACGTGTCAAACCCGAGGACCGAGACGCTGCCAGTTTCTTCAGCAGGTGAGTTAATTGCTGAACTCCTTCCCTCAAATTGAAGGAGGTGTTCATCATTATTTATTATTATTATTATTCGCTTTAGTGAGCGACTGGAAAGAAAACCTGCAGGATCTCGGCCCTCCATGGCACAAATGTGACACCCCTGCCTTAGATATCAAAGTAACAGCACTAGTGTTGTTGTGAGCAACATATCTTCATTCATTCATTTTCTATGCCGGTCGCGGATATGCTGGAGCCTATCCCAGCTGGCTTTGCGCAGGAGGCGGGGTACACCCTGGCCAGTCCATCACAGGGCACATACAGACAAACAGACAATCACATTCACATTTAGATGAACCTAACATGCATGGGTTTTTTTCGGAATGTGGGAGGAAACCGGAGTACCCGGAGTACCCACAGAACATGCAAACTCCACACAGAGATGCCCAACGGAGATTCGAACCCTGAACCTCCTGACTGTGAGGCCAATGTGCTACCCACTCGACCACCGTGCGGCCGCAACATATCATAATTAATATAATAATATATCTAATATTTATCATCTTAAAATGGCTTTTACACGTAGATATTAAAATGGGCTACTTATTATGTAACGCATGAAACATTTATGTTACGGGTGGCATCTCATAGTCCTAAAAATGCTTTTTACATTCATTTGTAAGGCAAGATCAGATGAAAAACTCCGTTTAACCTTTAAGATTTGAGACGTACGTGGTTGTCTGCAGGCCGAGTCGAGTGATGCTGATGTAACCATGGCAACCGAGTGAGAAAAGACACGTGACAACCACATACTGTAAAGGAAATGTTTCCCAAACCCTCCCGAAGCTAAATGCCAACCATTTGCGTACCTGGCTGGAGATGAGGTCTTCACACACGGACAGAGCCATCTGGATGGCGTTGGGTTTATGCGTAACAGAGATGGCCGTGAGCTTGAACTTGTCCCTTCCGTAGACCTGATTGGCTTGTGTCACGGCATCTTTGAAAACCTGCTCGTACCTCTTCTGACTTAGGACGGCTCCGATGTTAACAGTTTTGGGCTCGCAGCCGGCCCGCGCACAGGAGCAGGAGAAAAGCACCACCACCAGGAAGAGCCGCATCTTGTCCACCAGCAGCGCCGTCAAACGGAACCCCTCAGCCCGCGCACTTCTCTCCGCGGTGCGGGCGGGTCGGCTCGGCCGGCTTCTGGGCAGCAGCGCGGCTCGGCTCGGTTGCAGGCAGACACGACGCAAGTGGGCGGTGTGAGAAATGGAGGGAGGGCGGCCGGAAAAAGAGGGAGAACACCGAGAAACGGCGGATTTATGTGCAATGCGGAGGAATGAGCGCGACCATCAGCTCGCACCCTTCTCCTGTAAAGAACTCCTCACGCACATCCTCTCATCCTCCATGCGGCGTCTCCCCCGGTCCAGATAGCTTCTCAATGTTCTCAGCTGGGGCTGATCGCTCCAGAGCTCTCTTGAAGGTCGCTCCAGGCTGAACCGGCTGCTGTCCTTGGTCCTGACAGCTGTGCACGCGCGCTTCGGTGCTCCTGCGCGCTCCCGCCGTATGCATAACCCACGCTACCGGGCGCGCGTTGGCGTGCTCCGCAGCCGATGATTCCCAAGCTGGGCTGTTTTGTATGAAGAAGACACAATACAAGCTGTCTTTGCCAACAAGGCTTGCCAGGTTGAGGAAACTGGGAATTTGAGCATGCGTACCTGCGGGCTAGTCTACCCACGTATTGGATTCTGTTTGTTAGGGATGCAACCTCAGTTTTGGTTATTGTTGTGTCACAAAAATTCAGGCAAAAATAGAAATGTACGAAAACCGAAGCAATTTTCCTCGGAAGAAACAACGGAAATCCAGTTAATTCATTACAGATGCCCCAAAATTCAGTATTAATAAAAAAAAATACATTCTCTAGAGAACTATTACGGTTCACAGAGCCCAATGAATATATACTAAAAAGAATGAATAAATGAATAAAGAAATGTAGTCATCTCTACCTTTACTGAAGACTTATGATGGCGAAACGAAGAAGGCAAAAAGGGGAGAACTAGGAGGAGAGATTAAAATTGGATTCCACGGGGATTTTTTTCGCAGCTTTTACTGATCTCTGTAACACCTTCATCATCGTTTACCGTTATCACTGATGCGGACTTCCCATACGTGCTGGCAAGACATGTACTTTGCTGCAAGTTCCATCCATCCATCCAGGGCACGTTGATAAACAGCCATTCACAACAAACAATCAGCCTTTCCTATGGACAAGGTAGAGTCGCCAATGGGTCATGCGTGGTCACGGTTTTTTTTGGCGCCATGGTGGGTTATTAGTGGTCGCACTCGGTAAAAAAAAATAAAAGCATGGCGACCGGGCTCTTGTCCACACGTAGGCGGGTATCTCATAAAACAAAGTTATTTTGTCACGATTTGGCCTATCAAGCCTGCAGATATATGGCACTAAAACAAAGGCTTTCAAAACATCCAGCCAATATGTAGATTTGGAGAAAAATCCGGTTATATGTTTGGGTATGGACGCAAATACGCAAGTGGAGTTTTACATTTCCGAACGTCACCGCCTGCACCAAAGTATGCTGTAACGTCACACACGCAACCCGTGTTTACATCAGAAACAACATGGATGCCCCCAGAACTGTGTTGGTTGAAGCTGTTGTTCAAGCGCTTGTTGACTTTTTATTCTAAAACGACGTTTAGAAGCAACTCTGCCTCCTTGTCGGTCCGCAAGAACGAGCCGGGTGCCATGTTTTATGTTTTGCAGAAGTGACGGGATGACAGAGGATGATTCTGATTGGATAGAATTTTAGTAACTATTGCCGCCTACAGGTTTGGCTTGCTTATGACGGCGGTTCCCGATGCATTTATGCGGTTACGTGAGGGTGCCTTTTTAAATTTACAAGGTTGTGCGGACACCATTTTTTTACAAACAGAAAGGGAGAAATATGCGGTTTTACAAATACCCTGCTACACGTGGACAAGGCCTGCGTCAATATGTGGGATGCTTTGATTGGGCGCAAAAACACAGACGGTGTACAAAAACTTGGACAAATTTGGGCCAAAAATTGTCACCGAAAACCAAATCATTCGAAAAGTAGGCCAATGTTTCACTATTGTTATATCGTCTACTAGTCTTTGGACACAGGAGGGCTTTGAAAGATTTGAATGAAAGCCAACAAAATTTTTGTTATTTTGGACTTAACTTTATTTTGCTCAAACAATTGCATGTAATAAAAGGGGAAATTGATTTATCTTGTAAATATTGTATTTATACATAATAATTGTTCACAAATTTGTTGATTTTTGTCTAAAATTTTTCTCCTGTGTTGTATTCTGATTACAATCATGATCAACAAGTCAAAGGCCACAAAGTTATTAACAAAGCCTTCTCCAGCACATCCCAAAGATTCTTACTAGGGTCAAGGTCTGGACTCCATGTGTGGAAAATGATGTCTCATGCTCCCTGAACTACTCTTCCACAATTTGTGCCCGCTGAATCCTGGCATTGTCATCTTGGAATATGCCTGTGCCATCAGGAACGGAAAAATCCATTGATGGAATAACCTGCTCATCCCGTATACTCAGGTAGTCATCTGACATTCTTCTTTGTGCACATAGTGTTGCTGAACCTAGACCTGACCCACTGCAGCAACCTCCTACCTATTTGCTTGCTTAAATCAAGGTGGCGACTTTTTTTGGCCAGGCAGTGTATATCAGTATCATTGTAGGCAAAGCTGGCTCTTAATTGACTTCGTATCGGATCGACACCAACATATGCGGTATCGCCCACCCCTGCTGGAAGTGGACTGGATAATGTGTAAGAATTTGAGTGGTTGCCAAATTGGACGAGCGGCACACCAGTGCCAAAGTGCTTTCTTTTCACTTTCCAGTACAAGTGGGAATACGTCCAAGCTGACTCAACAGTTTGCGCACAGTGACAAATAGGGATCCAGTACAAGTCTATTTCCATCCCCAGTGTCCGAACCTTTTCCTGCAGTAGACCACTTGGCACATTTTGTGTGTTAAAGATGCTCATACCAATCCATTGAAGGTCAATATACAGTATGCCTCGCTACCTGAAGAAAACATCCACATCTTAAATTTGTGTATTATGTACTAATAGAGTATATTACATAAATAATACATTTATTGTATAATTCATTAAAAAAAACAAGCTGCAAGTCAAAAATGGTCCCTGGGCTGCAACCCTAACTATAAGGATACAAAACAATGCATTTGGAGAGTATCACCCCCGTGACAAGCCACAGAAGATTGCACTGGAGAGAAGGAGGGGTGAGAGTTTATGCCTCTATAATAGATGTCTGCTCAGATGAGATCAGAAGTTTGATGTAAAATTTCCCTGCCAACTTCCTCTCCAGTGTGCTTTCATTGTGCAGCGCTGTCCGTGATATGGAGCCCAAAGTGGACAGGCCATTAATCACACAGCAAGCCAGTGCCTTCCATCTTACCAGCTGTCACACGCTTACTGTCACACGCAACTTGTGTCCCTAATCACGAGTGTGCATGTGCACAAAAGACAGTAGGCAGGATTTGGCGGCATGTGAGCTCTGGGTTGAGCTGTGACTGTTAGGAGGACTCTTGCTGCTATACTGGAGATGAAGCAACCTCATGGTTACCTAGGAAACAAGAATCTCTCTCCTCATCTCTCTCACATGATGAAAGCGGTCACAGGCGTACACAAGTATTCTTTTATTTCCATTATTAACAGTCACTTTTTTTTTTTTTACCTGAACGGGTACTGAGCTCTGCGCCATGATGGGGTTTGGTACAAGCACGCAGGTATTATCATCAACAAGCGCTGCCGCCTAAAAAGGTGTTTTGAAGAGGCGACTAGGATTAAAAAAAAATCATCAAACACTGTGCTGAATTATAAATCACACAACACACTGGTGGCTGTTGGCGTTGCAAGGAGCTGATGAATTAATCACGAGGACGAACAAGTCACCATTCATCATCTGAAAGCTGGGAGCTAAGATGGTCTTAAACTATTTGTCTCGTTTCTCTCGTGACAATTTAGTTTAATGCGGTTCAAGTTGTTGTTGTTTATACTTACTCTCTTCCCACATTTTTGCCAATGTCACCACGGCAAGCCACCACATCATGAACAGTAAAACACACAGCAGAATGCAATATTCATATGGACTCATTTTCAGAAAAGGTGCTTACTAACAAACACACAAATGACCAAGCAGTTGAAAGCAAAACCTATCACATGTGATGGGATGCTTAGAAAATGCTACAGTATTTCGGTGCCATCTCCTTTCTGTCCATAAGCTTGTCTGTGATCTTCTTGTAAAAAAAAAAGCCCAGTATTAAAATAAAAATACATGCTGTGTGAATGCTTGACTGTCTCAGCATTCTCCCGGTGTTTGGGTGAGCAGGGCATCCAATAATTACCCTCCCTCCTCTATGTCACTGCAGCAGCCGCTTTGCATTAAACTTACAGTATTAGACAGCTCCGCAGTGCCTAAGCTGGATCCTTGCTATTAAGAAGCCTTCCTCTACTTCTATTCCCACCCACTCACACATCAATAAGACTGGACCAACCCACCCTCCAGTCATTACATAAGTTTGCTACCACACTTCAGGGAGACTGAAGCACAAGATAAGCACACGCAAGAGCATGCAGCCATTTTTGCTTTTAAACCTAAATACACAGACAAACTTTCAGTTAAATCTGAAACAATCTTCTCCTATCCTGTGTGGAAGTGGTAAGTTTTTGGCTTCATACCCCAATTTTGCACCACAGTCGCAAAATTGTGTCAAGGAACACTGCTCAATTTAAAAAGCCTTTTAATTGCTGTAATATGATGCCTCACAAAGTTAACACCAGGAAATGGCGGCCGTCTGTATCTTCTATCTGAGCAAGATTTGTGGCCGTGTTCCTATGCAAAGTTTAAGCGTTCATAGACTACATGTACGTGCTACAGCGAGTCCGCTCGCCAGAAGAGGTCCACACACAGTTCATACTTCAGCCAATATTTTGCTGCACCTTGTTTGGGTTGTCGGCATACCGTTATTGGTGAGGGGAGAATAGGAGTAGAGGGAATGTGAAAAAAAAGACTAACTAGTTAGTTCGCTTGCTCACTAGTGCTATATGTTGCAATAACAATAAATAATAAGAGTGTAAAGGTGACAAGAGGCGTGGTATTTCATGCCTACAAGGCTCTAAAAATGTTAAAAAACAACAAAATTTCAAAGTCATAACCATGTTTTCTATGTTCTAACTACAAAAATATTCAATTTACTAACATTGAATCCTATATCACGGAAATTCATTTGTTGTGTCTGAGTCTGGGAGCATTTACCCGCTTTAAACGAGGGACAACTGTACTTTGGTTACTAATGATTCTTGGATACTAATGATTGTTACAGTGATTCAATTCTTATCACGATTCGTAGTTGCCGATTCGATTCGAGGATAATATTGGTTCATTTAGAACAATAGGATCTGAAACGATTCAGTAACTTTTTAGGCAAAAATGTAAGCAGTCTGACTGTGAAATAAATAGCTGCATGCTGGAGAGTGCAGGTGAAGTTCCTAAATTCCCTTTGCTTTTTATAAGATAATCAGGTATACATTAATAATGGATATAAACAAAAAGGTAAACAGCAATCCATGGCAAATACTTTCACGTTTTGTTTGAATAAATTGCAACCAACACTTCAGGTTGAATTAACAAATAATAAATGGACAGGTTGAATGATTAATTATATCTGATAAAACATTTCATGTGCAGATAAATATTAAGGTGAATGAATATCCTACATAATGCAACGTTTGCACAATCGCTATTAAAGCTATGAGGAGGTGTTTGATCAACACGCTTATCATTGCAGGAAAAAAATGGACCATACGCCAGAACAACAGTGGCTCCCAAACGACAAACCCCCCATTCAACCAGAACACAAACATGCACAAACTTAACGCTCGCTACGTTCCTTTTATCTTGTCCTGACGCTTCCATCCATGAGTTTGAAAGGCTTCAAGTTGGACTTAACTATGGATGTGGTCCAACACTCAGTATAAATCCCATAACAANGTTGCAATAACAATAAATAATAAGAGTGTAAAGGTGACAAGAGGCGTGGTATTTCATGCCTACAAGGCTCTAAAAATGTTAAAAAACAACAAAATGTCAAAGTCATAACCATGTTTTCTATGTTCTAACTACAAAACATTTCATGTGCAGATAAATATTAAAGTGAATGAATATCCTACATACTGTTAATGTTTGCACACGTGCTATTAAAGCTATGAGGAGGTGTTTGAACAACACGCTTATCATTGCAGGAAAAAAATGGACCATACGCCAGAACAACAGTGGCTTCCAAATGACAAACCCCCCATTCAACCAGAACACAAACATGCACAAACTTAACGCTCGCTACGTCCCTTTTTATCTTGTCCTGACGCTTCCATCCATGAGTTTGAAAGGCTTCAACTTGGACTTAACTATGGATGTGGTCCAACACTCAGTATAAATCCCATAACAAATTGAAGAGGAAGAAGTCATCTAGCTTGGCATGTATACCAATGAAAATACACCCCATATCCTATGAAAAATTGCATGTTTTAGGACGTCCACACAGACTTTTCTAACAGAGCGTGCACGCTCAGCGTCACATGACTTCATCCGTGCGCCCCAGTCAACAGGCATGACGAATCGACTTACGACAAATCAAACTGTTACAAGAGTAACGTTTAACGTCCGAATCGTTAAAATGGCTAAAAAACGCACATCCGTATAAAACCTGTTGTGCTTAAATCCAATGTTTTATTTCATAGGATGGATTAAATCGATTGATTGCAAACAACGTTAGCTCGATACATGTGGTCTGGAAAAGCAATTTGGTGAACACAAATCGATGGGGTTGGCTCACAGGAATATAAATCGATGCATCGATCTAGTGAATGGATCGTTACCCCCCTACTTACTAAGATATTGCTGTGTTGAGAAACTGTATTGTTACAGGGATTTTTTTTAAATAGGGCACTCACCATTGAGGAGACAAGGTTACTCTTGCATATTGGTGTGAATATGCATCCATCCATGTTCTTCTGCGTATCTTCTCCTGGATGACTGGGAGCTGGAGTCTATCCCATATAAAGACAAGCAACCATTCACGCTCACATCCACAGGATCGCTGAGTGCTAGCTGAAACCATATCCAGAGGCGAGTTACAGGGTATTTATCAAGTCAGGTCAAATGAATTTGATTTATATAGGGCCAGAAGCTGGACAAAGTGGCCGGGGAAAGGAAAGTCTGGGCTCACCTGCATAGGCCGCTGCCCCCGCGACCCGACCTCGGATAAGCGGAAGAAAATGGATGGATGGACGGACAATTCACAACAGACTTAATCTCTAGGCACTTTACACCAGCAGCCAGTCAAGAACCATGCTCCTCATACTTAAGGACCACCAAATGACCCTCACATGAGCAAGCACTTTGCGAGAGAAGAAAGGGAAAACTCTCTCAAAGGTAGAAACAAAATCCAGGATGTGTGGGGAGGCCATCGGTCTCAAGCGGTTGGGTTGAGATAACGAGACAAAGTAGATGGACTGAGAATCGCAATGTTTCTTATTGTGCTATTTACTGAAATTACATCGACGACACTTCTGATTGGGTAAAACTGTCTCAACAGGTCCGCAACTGCGGTGCCGCCATTACTTTGGCATGCACATCACAGCCGGTGAATGTGTATTTGTGTGGACGGAAATAGTATTAAAACGCCACTGTGTGGATGAAGATTTATTTGACACAGGAGAGGGGCAAATGAGTATTCTCAAAAATATCTGTGTTCATGTGAACATGGCCGTAGGGACTGACATTGGGCTAAACAACAGCTGCACAGCAATCTCATGACGACAGCAACATACACACTGGTCTCCTTCCACCAGTCCGACAATCGGCTTTCTGAAGAGTACTGCAATGTGCACAAATAATTCATTTTAATTGAAGAGTACAAAACACCTACCGTCAAAGTCACACACGTACACATTTAACACTCATCCAAACGTTTTGCGTGCTTCCACCTTGTGTGTGCAACATGCATGTATATGCATCATACACACAGTTTTTCACGTCACGTTACTTTAATTGGAATGTGCCCAAGCCGAATGCCATGGTTATTTGTTCCATGAATACCGCTGCGACGCATCAAGAGGCGTTTTGCACGGGCTGTCCGTCATGGTTGGAGGCCAGTAGTATGTAGCTCATGTTATACGATCCAACAGCAAGGGCAAAGCAAGCCCCCGTCTTGCCGGCATGTTAACAGTTGATGAGGTCTTTGAAATGAACGCAGTCCTGTTTCTTCTGATGTGATTCTCATGTTATGAGAAGTCCCTGCATAAATCATATATGTCTCCACCTCACAAACAAGACTATCCTCTTGCTGAACTAGCATATTCGTGCTGCTCATCACACAGTCTTCTTTGGATTTTAGGCCGCAGCAGCAACACATGCTGGGAAAAAAAACAGTGGGGCCTGCACGTTCTGATCAATATACATCAATATTTTGTGTCAAAGGAGAGAGGCCCGTTATCCCTGAGGCAACTGAACTGTGGTCAAGTGTAAGAATATAAGCACAGAGTAAAGTCAAAGAACACACACGAACATGTGCAGCTGTATCCAGAGAATAATTCGGAAAACTTGAGAGGTGGTGCAAGCCACCCAAATAAACAGTGCAGAATCAAATCAAATCAAACTTTAATAGCACCTTTCATACATTAAAAATGAAACACAAAGTGCTTTACAATCACTTCTTTCCTGACATGTCCGAGGACACGCACGCACGCCTGCACCCGCAGATACAATACACACACAGTAAACATGGACACACGCACATAACACCCATTACCCAAAGCTATGTTTTAAGCTCAGGGCACCTCGGAGCAAGAGACCTTATAAATATCTTCAAGGGTAAACGTTGTGAAGAGTTGGAACCATAAAAAAGGCCCAACCTAAAAGACCTCAGGGTACATGATAGCTCATAACGTAAAATCAAGTCAGATAGATAAGAAGGCCCAAGATCATTAAAATACTGAAAAACCAATAACAAATAAATCCAGAAATGCACAGGAAGCCAATTCAGCGACCCTAAAAACGGTGTAATGTGGTCCTGCTTCTGGTCATTGTCAGCACTTGTGCTGCTGAGTTTGGAGAGATTGGCTGGCTGGGTATATCCTATAGATGGTCATTTTTCTTATGGTCTTGATGTACAGAATATAATTGGAATCAGAGTCATGAGGAATGGTCAGACTTTGGATGCAGGTTTAAAATCTTAGTTTTGTAGTTTTTTTACAACTTTCTCTGTCTGCCTTTAGGAGAAATACTTCTGTTTTGTCCTAGTTGAGATGCAGGAAATACACACATCATGATTTCTCTGAGTCTCCAAGTGAAAGCACAATGTATATAAATTATATAGAACTGGATCTAAAATAGAACCTTGAGGCACACCACACGCAACGTCACTACATGTCCCAATTGGATCATCTGCTATCTTGTACCAGGATGGTTCCAACATTAATTTATTTGAAAATACATGAACCAAGAAACTCAAAAGGAACATGTACCAACTAAGCCCGCTTTAGTTAAATATATAGATCTTGAGTAACAATCAAAAAAGAGGTCTCTCTGAAATGGTATTTTTAAAGGTGCCACACAGCTACTGTCAATGACATAAATTAAGGTTGCTGACCTATTTTGTGTGTACTACAAAAAATAATCAAGGTGCTTTTGTTGCTAAAAATAACTGCCAATGACCCAGAAAGCAAGAAGAGCAATGATTCAAGGTCATTGTGTGGATGGCTTCACGGCCAACAAAGCAAAAGCAGACAGTGGTTGTGTTTCAATAACTTGATTCTTTTTTGGTACCGAAGGAAATTCTAATGTTGGTACTTCACAAGAATGGTACTTCAGCACTCAGCACTTTGGACAGTTGCGGCATGGGGTCATTTGCGCCTACAGCTTGTGGCACATTTCAAAAATACAATCACGCTAAAAAAAGAGCAAGAAGGTGTTACACAACAAAAAAAACCTTGACATGTTGGAGAAACATTCTCATTTTGCCCCCGTTTGGACACCTCTGCATGTGTACCTTTGTGTGTTACCTACATTTGTACTCTATTTAAAGGCATTGTAAACTACATTTTTTTACATATTTTTCGTCCTTGTTGTTGACTGGGGAGGATGTACGTGGCACGAGCTCTGTTGACAATACTGAAAATTTGTCGTAAGAGAGGGAAGACCACGCCTCAAATGAAGAAACAGTTTTAGAAGTCAAAAATATTCTTAAGAGTAAAAATTGTATATTATTACACACCTTGGAGAAGAGCGTGAGAGCGAACTGCAGCACAAACAGAGAAGAAGATGAGACACAACAGCAAACTGCAGAACACAGACATAGAATTTAGGTGGCTAGAGTGGCAAAATAAGGTACATGTTAAACGTCTGAAAACATATACTGAATATGCACAATCGCAGAACGACACCCTTCACTCCAAGGATTGCTCATGGAGACCCGTGATAAAGTCATAAACCTTAGGGAGAGAAACACAGTGCTGAGCAAGAATACCATGGCACTAATTGAAGAAATCGGAAGGTTTCAAGAGTTGCCTTGTGTGCTGCTCTTGAACAGGTTAAAAATCCTATGGAAGAAAATAGAGCATTATGCAATTATTTCAGGGATCTACAGGATGATATCAATGCATTATTGGAAGATAATGCAGTCTTGCGTGATGGTCTTAAGGCAGCAAAAAACCATATAGAAGAAAATAGAGCATTATGCAATTATTTCAGGGATCTACAGGATGATATCAAAGCATTATTGGAAGATAATGCAGTCTTGCGTGATGCTCTTAAGGCAGCAAAAAACCCTATAGAAGAAAATGGAGCATTACGCAACAATATCAACGTTCTACGGGAAGATATCAAGGCACTAATAATGTTGCCTTGCGCACTGCTCTTGAGGAAGAGGAAAAAGCAAAGGAAAATATCGTTATACACAAATGGACAAAGTGATCCTCAAAGGGCTCCGAATTAAACCGTGGTCAGAAGACAGGGAAGTCCAAAACAGAGGAGATCCAGATGGATTGGATGTTTCATCCACAAAGCAAGAGTGTTTGCCAACCTTCTACAATCAAAAGGAGGTGGAGGTAGATATCCACACCGTCAACACTTGCACCCCACGGTATGGCAGAAACAAAACCACACCCGTCATCATTGTTAAGTTCACTAACAGGGAACTGCTGAAACAGGAAAAGAAACTGAGAGGTACAAACGTTTACATGAATGAGCATTTGACCAAACGCAACGCTGACATTGCCGAGAAAGCGCGAGACTTAAAGAAGCAGGGAAAGACGCAAAGCACTTGGAACACCATTGGCAAAATCTACATCAAGGTAAACGGAGGTCCGGGAGAAGGAAGAGTGATTGTTGTCAAAGATCTGGATAAATATTAAAGATCATTTTACCATGACAACAAGGAAAATGGAGGATACAACCCACAAAGACAAAACCATGCAGGAGGGTTACATTCAGATAAAATATGTCTTTATTAGTCCCAGAAGGGGAAGTTCCACAATTCAGTAACATTAACTTAGATATCATCAATGCATGGGCCTGCTCCAAAAGGTACTAAAGTTAGGAACCTATACACTATGGTTCAAAAGTTTGGGGTCATTTCTGGCAATTTCTCTCATGGAATCACCTTCATTTTCAAGAACAAGAATAGACTGTCAAGTTTCACATGAAAGTTGTCTTTTTCTGACCATGTTGAGCATATAATCGACCCAACAATCGGCTCCAGATACTCAACCTGCTCAAAGGAAGGTGGGTTTTATAGCTTCTTTAACCGGCTAAGCTGTTTTCAGCTGTGCTAACATGAGTGCACGAGGCTTTTCTAATCATTCATTAGCCTTCGGACACAATGAGCAAACAATTTGTACCAATAAAACACCAGAGTGATAGTTGCTGGAAATGGGCCTCTATCCACCCATGCAGATATTGCACCAAAAAACAGACGTTTGCAGCTAGAATAGCCCTTTACCACATTACCAATGTATAGAGTGTATTTCTCATTAGTTTCAAGTTATCTTTATTGAAAAAAAAAACTGTGCTTTTCTTTAAAAATAAAGGACATTTCTTAGTGACCCCAAACTTTTGAATGACAGTGTATATCGGCATACATATAGTATATCTACATGTGAGGTTGATGTGAGGCGGTAGGATTATTTGCTTTGCTTCTTCCTACTCCTTTTTGGACATGTGGAATTGTGCATGTTACTGCAAACTGCTGCACGTTTACAAACCGAGGGCTGAATAATTTTGAGTGCAACAGTATGTATAGAAAAGGTATACTTTTTGATAGGGATTGTGTTAGCTCATCATTAGATTGTGTATCTAATAATGAAAGCGGTGAGTGCAAAGCAGACATCACAGCGTACCATTTAAGGAAATGTGCATTAACTATAATAATATACAGTCAATGAACTGTGTGTGGTACCACTCGTGCACACAAGGCCCCTAGAAGTTGAGTGCCATGATCAACGATACACCATGTATAAACAAGCTCCAGATTCTTAACAACTCTACAACTCCTTCTGCAGGCCCACTGCGGTGATGGAGTCATCTGTGGCCATAAAAGGCACGGCAAAGCATGCTTGCAGCTCAGGAAGATGACACTGTGCCCTCCGTGCGAACCAAAGAGCTCTCTGCATATATGGGGCACTCGTGCCAACTCGTGTGGCAACACAAACTCCTGACACTTCCACTGCGGTGAGGATGAGACCTCCCTGCCAAGTCCTACTTTATGGAACAGATGTCTTCTGGTTAGCCCATCTGTCACCGTTTGTCGACTGCTCGGCCAATAAACAAAAAAAAAAACAAAAAAAGAAAAAAAAAAGGACAAAAAACCCAAATTAAATTAAAAAAAAAAAATAAAACAAAAAAAAAAAAAAAAAAATTATAAAAAAAAAAAAAAACAAAAAATATAAAAAAGAATAAAAAATAAAAAAAAAAAATAAATAAGAGTGTAAATGTTTTTTTGTCCATATGTGAGCGTCTGGTGAACCCACCTTTCACCTGAAGTCAGCAGGGACAGGCTCCAGCATACCCCCTAGTGAGGACAAGCAGCATAGAAAATAGATGGATGGATTATCATAATTATTTACATTCAATATGTACCCATCTATTATTCATATATATGCATTTACTATTTTATTGACATTTTTTAAATTAACAAGTCAAAGTATTAGTGACAGAAATGTGTCACTATCAACTCCTATGGATATTATGTTCTTTACTATTATGTTCTTGTCAACAATAATGTCATGCTCCGCCAAAATAAGAGCGCAGGACAGGAGGGAACACTTCCTCAGGAAGGACTGCACTTCCCTGCTGGGACTAATAGGCAGCCATTTCACCTCGGTGGAATTGGGCCCAGCTGTACCCAATTCCAAACCGTGGCATTTATAAGTTCAGGGCTGTCATGGGACGGGGCTGGCTCATTCCTTAAGTCCTCCTGGCCCCCTAGCTTCCTCATACCTTGGACTTCCTCGTTTACCCGTGCTATCCGGCTTAGTGTTATTGTGTGGTATTTCTGTTCCCATCCTACCTGGTTTTCGTGAGTGCTATTCTCTGCTTAGTTTTTTTTAGCAGTTCTCTTTTTTTAGCAGTTTAAAGTTTAAGCCGTTTCTTAGTTTTTGGACTCTAGTTTTTGGACTGTTTTAGCAATTTACCTTTTTCCTCACAGAGGACACCCTTCATCCATCCATTTTCTACACCGCTTGTCCTCATTAGGGTTGCGGGTATGCTGGAGCCTATCCCAGCTGACTTCGGGCAGGGGGCGGGGCACACCTTGGACTGGTCGCCAGTCTGTCACAGACAGAGGACACTTTTGTTATTAAAATATTTTTGTTCATCCCCAACCTATCTTGTCTCTGCATCTTGAGGGTCACCTACTCGACAGCCCCTCAGATACGTAACAATTAAAAATGTTGAAAAATAACACTTAAGCATATTTTTAAAATATATTGTGGCGCTTTTTGCTGAAGATTTTCACATCATTGGACATTCTTATTTTATTTTAATAATTTTGTTCAACATTGTTCACCAAAGTTGAATATCATCAGTAACAGGAGGGATGACAAGGTTTTTGTCTCATGTTGATCCACCCGAGATAGAAAAATTGACCGCAAAGTTGAACTAATGCCTACAGCAAGTTGGACCCTGAAATGGGTGTTGTAAGAAATTTACAACAAGCAGCCATTCACTTAGACGTGTTGTTCAAACAACATGAGAGAGTTAACTATGCCACACGCGGCAGCAGGTATGGACGCATACATGTAAATAATTACATTGGTATTTTGCAAGTAAAATACATTTTAAATTGGGGCCATTGTTTCAGCAGGGCACATGCACATTCACCATGAATGCATTATCATGGAGAAATGTATTGCTTCCAAACGTGTGCCCTCCTTGACGGTACATTTTCATAAGGTTTCTCTGATTGTCACACTACTTAACACATAGCACTTTCACAGTCTGTGGTGTGCCTCCTATTTTACACACATTTTGCTCAATGAGGGTATAAAAGTGGATGAACTAACTGAATGAAGTTCAAAAGTCTAATGTGTCATGCTGATACTGGAACCGGGGGCTGTTCTCGCTGTAGAACTGACTGTACCAGCGTCTGTGTTTCTGGATGGCGGAATCTTCCTTCACCGGGAGAGGCTTGGAGATGTACCTCTTGTTGTTCCCGATCATCACATCCCGCTCAAACTAGACAAACACAGAAGAATTGCTTTAAACATCACAGCACGTCCAAAAGACAAACTGCCCTTGCAGCGCGTTGTAATCATCACTTGCTGGATGACAGGCATTAGACAAACGAACAGTTTAATATAACAATATACTATATCATATATGAATACATTATTTAAAATAATTATTACATTTATAGTTTAAGACCCATGAATAAGCTATTTTTGTGGCACTCTTTTTTTATTACCACTATTAGCTCCTGTCCCTCATATAGAGGGTTGTGTCAGGAAGGGCATCCGACGTAAAACTTTTGCCAAATCAAAATATGCAAATTTAAACAGAAGAAAATGATTCGCTGCGGCGAACCCTGATGGGATAAGCAGGGATAAGCCGAAAGGAAAAGAAGACGAAGTGGCATAAAAAAGGGAGAAACTTAACACGTCCCTAAGCTGGTGCGTGTTAAGCAGACAAAAGAAAGATTGTGGTACTTAAGGGGATGGAAAGTAATTATTACAATCCAAAAATAACCATGTAACTAACTTCATGCTGCATAAGTGAATCATGATGAGCCGACAACGACCGGAATCAACCCCGTCCATGAAACAAACAACTTTGACCCATTAGCAAAGAGCTTAGTCACCGTTTACTCTACCTTATTATCATCATGTGTGAATGTTTGTTTGTCTATATGTGCCCTGCGATCGACTGGCGACCAGTCCAGGGTGTACCCCGCCTCTCGCCCAAAGTCTGCTGGGATAGGCTCCAGCATCCCCGCGACCCTAATGAGGATAAGCGGTATAGAAAATGAATGAATGAATGAATGAATGAATATTATCATCATTCATTTGGTTTAATCAGTGACTCCATGTCTTACTACTTCCTGCCAGATTGAAAGTGTGGTGGAACTTTTCATCCTTTTCAGACATGTTGTATTAGGCAAGCATAAACATGTAGCGTTATTGGTTAAGCAAGCACGAAACCAACATTTATTTTTACCAAGGGACATCTGAATTCCCCTCATCTATTAAACTATAACCATAAACATTAGGAAAAAATGTTTATGTAATGTAACATAACTGTTTTATATTAAATATTATCACTGTAAAACATACGTATTTTATCAAGGCGTAATTTCTGTGTCAAATCAGTATGACACAGATTGTATGACAATTGCAGGTTAAGTGTGCAACCGGGTTTCGCCTGAATAGATTCTGCTTTGAGGAAGAATTTGGGCACCAGGGCGGGAAAATTTGACCGGTAGAAGATTGTATGCGAGACACACTGCGACTGGGGCTCCACTGGGGTCACACCCTGCATAATAACTCCACTGCCCAAAAAACGGTGTTCAAACCGCGTAAGCACCACTGCTGGCCCAACCTGACAGGGGATCAAGAATAAACAAAGAATATGTCTAGAACACGATATGTACCTCTACAAAGTGTGGCACATTGAAAAGTGATGATACAAGCATTACGTAATACAAGAAGACATCATACCTCAAATAAGATTGGGTATCATTTAAATATTATCCGAAACCAGTGCCAAATGGGTACTTTTGAAATGGCGCCTGCATTCAACGGTGCCCAAACCAGTAATTGAAAAAAATGACAATAACAGTGCAACTTCCAATGAAGCCGATATACCATAAAAATGATTCTCAAGCTTTAAGTCCAATGTACGGTTCCAACTTATGGTTGTTGTTAACCTTTCTTTACCTGTCTTGCAACAATATGAAGATCCAACACAGGCCAATGGCGTCCAAACACATAAAGAGAGAGAACAATGGTTGTTGGGTAAGGACTCGGGTGCCCACTGAGCCTCGAATGAAATATACATGCACACACACTTTAGTGCAAATGTAAAAAACAGAAAAAGAAATACACATACTTTCCAACCGTGTCGTACAAACTGCCAGGTCTTGCTGTTTGTGTAGCGTAGGTCGGCTCCACTGGCAATGCTTGCCGTGTGCAGGTGAGACGGGTGAGAGAGGTCTGCTGCGTTTTCAGGAATCTCCCGTGGCAATGAGTGAGAAGGACAGCTTCATGCAACAGTTTACTGTCAAGCCTTGCATCAAAACTGCACTTTTATGATTCAAATATAATACACTCTGTTGTGTGTATTGTGTTGCACATCAAACACAGCCAGACCATACACGTGCAGGAAAACATCTCAATAAAAATATACACAAATGGAGGAAAATGTTGGATTCCTCAGATCAATAAAAGTAGCCATAGGTTCAAAAATCCTTTGCTATTGCCAATTCTCCTTATGTTTCTGGCTGTGGGTTTAGATTATGTCGACAAGCACTTATGTCATCATCAGTCAGTCAGCCAGTCAGAAGGGCGTGGACTTAAGGGGGTTCCAGTGCAGTGACTAAATATCACAAACACATACCCGTATGTGCGCGCTGACAAAATGTTCTGTTCTGCCTCGATAGGCCCACTTGCCCTTGGTGATCTCCTGCTGTTCTGGGACGGTCCACTGAGGCTCTTCTCTATCACAGTGAAACCACAGCAGGATCAGACCGTTAACTTCACAGCTGGGCCAGGCGTTCACCTTAGCAAAATCTGGCACTGAAAGGCAGAATAGATGCCCCCAACAAAATAAACAATACCATCAACTTCATGTAATATCACATCCCAATGGGTCCCTCTTTTATCTATTTCATGAAAAAAGATGCTGAAAGAAAAACAATAAATATCAATTGGAAATAATACCTTTTTCAGCGTAAGGTATCATCTCACATTTGCCATCGTTCAATGCAGTTTCCCACCACACGTCCTCCCACAGCCAGGTTGGCACCCAAGTGGGGATAGTAGGCGTCAACCACGTAGGGCTTCCCATCTTCGCCTCGAAACACTGCTAGCTGTTGACCTTTAAAAGACGCAAATGAAAGAATGAACTTGCACAAAATAACGTGATCCAAAGTATGGGTACTCTGCAAATGTCTCGGGCCATTATTAGGAGCTTTCTTGTTTGACATACAAACACAGAAAATAGAAGGGTTGTTATGTTCCGCAGGACAGGAGGCATCGCTTCCTGTCCCGCACTCTTATTTTGGCAGGCTACACTTCCTGTGAGTGGCGATCTGCTTTGCCCCAGGGATGTGGGGGTGCATGAAGTAAGTAATCAACTCTGCTAGGCATCTCAACAATAAAACTAATAACTGATTACTGTACAAATGGTCACGGCGCTTCGCTTGTCAGGACGACTCGCCTGCAGATTAGTTGTTAAGGCATCATTTTTGTAGCGAAAAATACCGTGCCATAATCCCACCGCCACCATGGGCCACTCGATGGGCAACACAAGTGCATTTTATCGATGGCATTTTCAATACAACATGAATAGATACCATAACGAGAGCCTGAAGCCCTTTGGTTATGCCCTTCATCCACAAGCACCACCCTATGTCGCCAGGGTCTGTACACACTTCCTGGCAGCTGAAAACGTCCTAGATCTTGCCATCTTGGGATGCTCTAGACCGTCATATAAGGTATGGTATTCAAACCAGATACTGACTGGTGTTCGGGGTCACAAGGGAGCTGACCCAGAAGTTACTCTGTTCCTGTCCATCACAGGGCACATATAGATGAGCACACTCACATTAACACCGATGGACAACGTAGAGTCTCTAATTCACCCATCTGTCATGCCTCCAGAAATGCTTTCAACCCCAGCCCTGATTTGAAATACTACTGAGAAACTGATTGATTTACCTGTACTGTCCAGACTTGAAACTGCAACCAGCACAATGCAACACAATGAAGAGCAGTAAAGCATACCAGCATATTCAAGAGACAAATTGCATGCTGAATACAGAAAATTCATACATGTTGGCAGGTTTGCACTAATATTGAAAGTCCTCCCGGCCTCTCATGCCCCCCCTCTAGATCAAAGCACCCGTCCAGGGGAGGCTGCCCCACTATTTGAGAAGCACTGGAATTAATCCAACATGCATTTGTGCAATGTGGGAGGAAATTGAAACCCACACAAGCACAGGTACATGACACATAACACATGGCACACACAGGGTTTTGGGAAAACACAAAAAACGGACTCAGAAGCTTGTAGTTGACCTTGCCGTGAGGGTTAAATTAAAAAGCCCGCAAATCATGCACAGCTGGGTTTCCTGCTTTCTTGCCCGGTCTGATTCTAGAATTAAGATCCATTGAGTTTGATTATTTCATCATGCTTGACCAATCAATCAAAAATGGTGAAATATAAAATACATTCATTCATTCATTCATTTTCTGTACCGCTTATCCTCATTAGGGCCACAGGGATGCTGGAGCCTATCCCAGCAGACTTTGGGCGAGAGGCGGGGTACACCCTGGACTGGTCGCCAGTCAATCGCAGGGCACATATATAAAATACAAATAATAATAAATATATAAATAAAAGAATAAAATATAAAATCATCTTGACACAGGCCATTGTTACATAGTGGATAAGATCTTACACTCAACTAAGGATTTAGGTTAAACATCAGCATCAAAAGATGATTTAGGCCCCAAAATCATTTTTGTCCAAAAAATGACTTTGGCCGTTCTTTTAATAGGGTGGCGATTTGGAAACACATCGTTTTTAACAAACCTCTTCCATTGGCTGTTGATTGCATATTACTAATTACCTAGTGCCTATATTAGCATATTTCAATAGAAATTAGCAGGTAAACGGAATATATTTCCTGTGTATGCACTGATGAGACTTAAGCCATTAGTTACTGCAGATACTACTACTTACTTGTCACTGTAACTCGTCTGGGTCTCAGCACTTGGCTGACCTACAGTGATTAGGTTGCCTCAAGATTAGAAGATGATGTGTGGCTATATGGAGGACATAAAATCTAGTCAGGGAATGATGCAGTATTTCTAAGAAATTCTAAATATGGTGGAAAAATAATGTAACCGCTGTAAAAAAAAATGAACAAATACAAACAGTCTTCAAACATTCTCTTAACTTGAATGAAGAGGGCATCCTAAAAGTGGATACACATCCCCAAAAAACAGGCGTGCAAACACACACACACACACACCTAGTTCCCCCCCCTTGATGTAAGGGTGTCCAAAGCGCAGCCCGAGTGCCATGTTCAGCCCACAACTTGTTTTTTATTGACCCTTTGTATAATAGATTAAAAAGCTTGAAGAAGAAGGACGCCACACGCCTGGACAAACTGGTGAGGAAGGCAGGCTCTGTCATTGGCACTGAGCTGTACAGTCCGACATCTGTGGCAGAGTGAAGGACACGGAGGAAGTTCCAGTCCATCATGGACAACCAGCATCATCCAATGCACAGCATCATCTCCCAACAGAAGAGCACTTTCAGTGACAGATTACTATCACTGTCCTGCTCCACTGACAGACTGGGAACCAACTGGGAATCATTCCTCCCCCATGCCATGCGGCTTTTCAACACAACAGAGGGGAAGAGATAAATAAAAAAAGCACACACGCATAGGACTGGACTTTTTACTTATTATGTATTCTATTAGGGTCACGGGTATGCTGGAGCCTATCCCAGCTGACTTTGGGTGAGAGACGGATTATTCGTTGATTAATATAATTTATTATCATTTATTATTGCACCACAACTTGGAAGTGAACAGTTACATATTATTTATTTATCCTTCTATGCTTGCGTTCTTGCTATTCTGGCTGTACTTGTGTTATTCTGTGATCAAGTGATTAAGTTTAGAATGACATTTTGGAGAGCTGCTTGAAACCTAAATTTCTCTTGGAGATGCATAAAGTATCTACCTACAGTGGTGTGAAAAACTATTTGCCCCCTTTCTGACTTTTTATTCTTTTGCATGTTTGTCACACTTAAATGTTTCTGCTATTAGTCAAAGATAACATAATTGAACACAAAATGATGACTGCCAAGACTTTTGGGAAAATATCTTGTGGACTGACGAGACAAAAGTAGAACTTTTTGGAAGGTGCGTGTCCCGTTACATCTGGCGTAAAAGTAACACAGCATTTCATAAAAAGAACAGTCAAATATGGTGGTGGTAGTGTGATGGTCTGGGCTTGCTTTGCTGCTTCAGGACCTGGAAGGCTTGCTGGGATAGATGGAAGCATGAATTCTACCAAAACATCCTGAAGGAGAATGTCCGGCCATCTGTTGGTCAACTCAAGCTAAAGCCATCTTGGGTGCTGCAGCAAGACAATGACCCAAAACACACCAGCAAATCCACCTCTGAATGGCTGAAGAAAAACTAAATGAAGTGGCCTAGTCAAAGTCCTGACCTGAATCCCATGGAGATGCTGTGGCATGACCTTAAGAAGGCGCTTCATGCTAGAAAAGCCTCAAATAAAGCTGAATGACAACAATTGTGCAAAGATGAGTGGGCCAAAATTCCTCCAGAGCGTGTAAAAGACTTGTTGCAAGTTATGGCAAATGTTTGATTGCAGTTATTGCTGCTAAGGGTGCCCAACCCGTTATTAGGTGCAGGAGCAATTACTTTTTCACACAGGGCTATGTGGGTTTGGATTTTTTTCTCCCTAAATAATAAAAACATTCATTTAAAAACTGTATTTTGTGTTTACTTGTGTTATCTTTGACTAATATTAGAATGTGTTTGATGATCAGAAACATTTTGTGTGACAAACATGCAAAAGAATAAAAAGTCAGGAAGGGGGCAAATGGTTTTTCATACCACTGTATATGTAGATAGGTATATTGTGTCAGGTTGTGGTTTAGCGTTACACCCGGATGCAGGGACGTAGTGGCATAGCTAATTAACAAAGCCATTGGAAAACTAAATATCAGCTCACACGGAGTGGCCTTTACCCTAAAGTGGAGGCCTGAAGTCACAAAAGGAGCGTAGGATCTGCAGGAGGTGCAGTGAACAGAAAGCTTGGGAATGCTCACACCAAAGCAAGTCACGCGTACAAAAAAGGAGTTGGGCGAGTATCTGAGTGAAATAAAACAATAGTGCCCTCTAGCAGGTAATGCATTCAGTGACATATAGGAAACAGATAACAGAATAAAAGCACAGAAGAGGACATAATCTATCAAGCACAACATGACATGTTTACCTGCGAGGGGCTGATTTTCACATCTTTACCAAAACAATTGACACAAAAATGTTAAGAAAAAAACTCTTTTAACCACATTGACTCTGACTGAATGGTCACATTTAAATCCTGATTGGCAGAAATGAATAAAAAACATGTTAAATGATGTACAGAAATATACTGTACAAATACCTTATCCGCCTAACCAGCAATAGAATATAAATTAAAGTGCTTTTTTATTTTAATGACAAATGTTATTTTGTCCAGAGGAACACTGCACTGAACACTTTTGTGGTCTGACTGGTTGCAGCTCACAGTATTTGATGCTTTGGGTTACATTCCTCCTCCCTTCTTCCAAGACTTTATTACAAGACTTTAATTAGTCTTAACAAGCTTTAGAGGTTAGACAGAAGCATGATGGCAGAATATTTTCTGCCACCAGTTTACCATGACTTCCGAAGACCCAGCAATGCATTTCAAGTGTTTCACATCCTCATTTAAAATGCATGGAAATGACCTTCTGGGGTTTTCTCTGATTTGTTGGGATTTTGTCCAATGAAATAAAAAAAAATCTGTCTACCATATGGACCAGTGTTTTTTATGAGCACAGGAGAGGTTATTGTGTACAGTATAGAGGTACATCTAAAAATTAAAAGAGCATGGAAAAGTGTCATATTTTTGTCACTCATTTCAGAAAGTGAACCCCATATGTTAAATAGATGAGTTACCCATCTGGTGAAATAACTGGGACCTTCAGCGTTTACTGGAGCGGTTTGCAGCCGAGTGTGAAGCTTCTGGGATGAGACTCAGCACCTCCAAATCCGAGGCCATGGTTCTCAGTCGGAAACGGGTGGACTGTACCCTCTGGGTTGGGAGTGAGGTCTTGCCTCAGGTGGAGGAGTTCAAGTATCTCGGGGTCTTGTTCACGAGTGAGGGACGGTTGGAGCGTGAGATCGACAGACGGATCGGTGCAGCATCCGCAGTAATGCGGTCGACTTCCCTACTGAAGCTGCTGCCCCCGCGACCCGGACCCGGATAAGCGAAGGAAAATGGATGGATGGATGGATGATGTACATTTTTGTTTTTTTTCTGTCAAGTCGGGGTGCTGAGTGTACATTAATTAGAAATAAAATTAACAGTTTTGATTTTGGCAAATGGCTACGATGACACAAAGAATGAGAAATGTTAAGGGGTCTGAATACTTTCCGTACCCACTTATACTGTATACACATAGTATATACTCTACATACATGTATAGACATACAGTATACTGTATATGTATATATAGGTTATAATTTTTTTTATTCTAATAATATGAGAAACAAACAAAGCAATATAAAGTTTTAATTTTTGGAAAATTAGGTTAGGTTATTTAGGTCGGTGCCCACTACCGGGCCCTGAAGTTCTCCAGCCTTCATGGTGAGAATGGCAGATACCGCCCGGCCGGCCGAGGCTGCCACCCACCTGCTGTGCAGGTGCTGACTGATCATACTGGATCCCTCCTGTCGTCTGTGACGGCACACCTTCAAAAGTTTGTCTTCAGGGAAACTCCAGGAGGGACATGCTGTTAATTTGCTCCCTCCCACTTTTGCACAAGTACCATTACATGATGATGATGATAATGATGATGAAATCCCCTTAGTCAGGTGAACCATGCAGGGACCATAACTTGCTTGCTTACTGGGGTGGGCGTATGGATCCAAATATAGGATAGTATCTATATCATTGGAAGCATAGTTATCTTCTGTGTTTATTTCCACAATTTCTGTGTTATTGTTAAATTAAATACTTTTGTTATTCTGATTATAATCATGATCAACCAATTCCAAATCCTTCAACGATACTGGACATTTTCAAGTAAAAAAGTATCCTTATCAGCAATACTTGCCCTGTAGTTAGTTGGGATTCATAGCAACACTTGCAGTATAACACATACTGTAGAAGGCTGGCGCTGAGTGGGTAGCACGTCAGGAGACCAGGGTTCAAATCTCCATTGGGCATCTCTGTGTGGAGTTTGCATGTTCTCCCCGTGCGTGCGGGTTTTTTTTTCCGGGTACTCCGGTTTCCGCCCACATTCCAAAAACATGCATGTTAGGTTAATTGGCGACTCTAAATTGTCCATAGGTATGAATGTGAGTGTGAATGTTTGTTTGTCTGTATGTGCCCTGCGATTGACTGCCGACCAGTCCAGGGTGTACCCCGCCTCTCGCCCAAAGTCTGCTGGGATAGGCTCCAGCACACCCACGACCCTAATGGTATAAGCGGCATAGAAAATGGATGGATGGGATGGATGAACATACGTAGAAGGCTGGCAGCTGTAGTTTCCGCGATACACCAACCATTTATGTTTTTGCATTAGCTTCTTTAAACTTCTAATACATGTCTTTGTCTTACAATGTCATGTGCTTTTTACTTTATATATGGTTATAGTGACAATGTACTTACTTTATTTGAAGCAAACTGGCTGGCATATAATTTCTCACATTCTTTTTGTATTATACAGTATATGCAGTATATGTATAATGTACTGTATACAGTATTTCCAAAATGTGCCCTGGAGGCCATTTGGGGAAAAAAATTAATACGGCCCACATTAGAATATTTTCGTTAAAGAACTCACAACAGTCATTTAGATGCCGGAAGGAGAAGAAGAGTCACTTTGCCACAAAGCTGTTTTTATATAAATGTATTTATTAGCTACACAAATCTTGACCCGTATTGGATTGATATTAAGCTTTTATGATAGTTTAGTTTAGTAAAAGTTATCACTAAGCTTAATCTTCATTTCTCTGTGTTTGTTACCTAGAGGGGCTGCTTTGGGCACAGTCACTCCAGTGACTATTGTTCAGTGGGGCGGCGTAATTCAAGTCAAAAGTTCAAAACAAGACACTTGATCAGGAACCACCCCACTTGCACATACTGTGCAAAGTCGCCATCATTTTCGATCATAGTTTTGCAAATGTGTATATAGGTATTTTATATTGCTTTTGTATATGGTTATTTTATCGCCTCGGCCAAGCGCAAGCATTTGATTTGGATGAACTTTTCAGGAAGAACTGATCAATGGTGGGGGTGATCCGGATTTCCGTCTGGATCCTGACCTTTTTGTGACAATGTGACATCGACCATTTTTGATATTTGTGCATTTAACTCCCAAAAAATGGTCAAAGCACAGCCAAACAAAATCTTGTCTAGGGCACCACTTTATGGTGATGTCTTATGCAATGTTTTTTTGGTGATTGCTGCTCATGGAATGTAAGGCAAACTTCCGTGCAAGTGTTGTCTTGGACACTTCAGTCTTAAATCGTATAATAGTAGTATATATAGTTATACTAGTGCTCCCCTAAAGCTGCAGAAAAATGTGTTTCCAGTCAAACATACAGTAAATACTATCCAAATGCCATCCATCCATCCATCCATCCATTTTCTATGCCGCTTATCCTCATTAGGGTCACGGGGATGCTGGAGCCTATCCCAGCAGACTTTGGGCGAGAGGCGGGGTACACCCTGGACTGGTCGCCAGTCAATCGCAGGGCCTATCCAAATGCCAAAATCATTATTTGTAATTTATATTTTTATATATTTCCAATAAAGGTGACTCCAATTTATACCTGACTTTCACTTAAATAATGTCAGAAACCCAGTACAAGTGATTCACTCCACAGAAACACAGGCTTACGCACACACACACACACACACACACACTATTTTGCATTTACTTAATGAGATAACTTCAGAATAAGTCAGTGACTGATGTCAGCTTGCAGCTTTACCAAATTGAACATGCCTGATCCGTAATCTTGAGGCAAAGCAGTGTTGGTTGGATGTCTGCGTTGCATGTTTTTGGAATGTGGGAGGAAAGCGGAGTACCCGGAGAAAACCCACGCATGCACGGGGAGAACATGCAAACTCCACACAGAGATGCCCAACGGAGATTTGAACCCTGAACCTCCTGACCGTGAGGCCAACATGCTACACATTCAACCACCGTGCGGCCTTGCTGAACTTTATGGTTGTAAAACAATACTTAATATGCACTTACCACAAGAAATTCATTCATTCATTCATTTTCTGTACCGCTTATCCTCATTAGGGTCGCGGGTATGCTGGAGCCTATCCCAGCTGACTTTGGGCGGGAGGCGGAGTACACCCTGGACTGGTCGGCAGTCAATCGCGGACTACAAGAAATTGATCTTTCAGTTTTTAAAAATGGTGTCACACAAGTAAAAAGCAGACTGTGACTTTCATGTTTTGCTGTCAGTCTTTTTTATTTCAACATTACTATTTGCTCTTTTCTTTTTTGTGGCCAACTGAAGAATCCCAGTTGGAGCTCAAATGAAAGTCATTATTACAGTATTTGGTTTGATGTGTTGAAAAGGATTTTAGGTGTGTGTACCTTTAAACCCATACTAGAACCACAGGGAGCTGTTGATTTTTGACTGTGTGATGGGAAACAACCATCTGTTAATCGCCAGTGACGGTATTCCAGGTAAATCAGACGCCTTTTACTGGGGACAATACCAACAATGAAATTGCACCATATGCTGATCACATTCCCCAGGTTTGTTTTTAGAGTACTACAATGATTTTGGACAATTACTCTGCAACCATTATTGTCCAAAATGATTTGTGCTTAACAATGAAATAACATAACATTTTGGCCTAGCAAATTCACTGCCTGGCCAAAAAAAAGTCACCACCAATACATACAGTGTAATATTTGCTTGGGCCGCCTTTAGCTTTGGTTACGGCACGCATCCGCTGAGGCATTGTTTCCATAAGCTTCTGTAACGCCACAAGATTTATTTCCATCCAGTGTTGCATTCGTTTTTCACCAAGATCTCGCATTGATGATGGTAGAGTCTGACCGCTGCGCAAAGCCTTCTCCAGCGCATCCCAAAGATTCTCAATGGGGTTAAGGTCTGGACTCCATATGTGAAAATGATGTCTCATGCTCCCTGAACTACTCTTTCACAATTTGAGCCATATGAATTCTGCCATTGTCATCTTGGAGTATGCCCGTGCTGCTTTTATTTGGCCAGGCAGTGTATACCACAAAAGGCAAGCAATATACAGCAGCCATCTTTCTTTTTAATTAAAGAGCCATCCTGCCATGGAGTTCGCTGTATGCGTCTCAATCTGTGGGCAATACTGCAAATGTCACTATTGATCCGATACCAAGGGAATACACTGCCTGTATGGCAGATAGCGATGCTAACGCAGATACTTTTTATGTGCAATTGTTTGTTGAATGTTTTTATACTTTATTGTGTTGATCATGAATACAAACAGAATAAAACAAGACAATTATTAGGCAAAACAATTTTAAATCACTTCAATTCCTCTCATAATTGGCTGTTTTCTCTGCAGAAAACAAATCAGATTCAAGTCATTATTAATGAATACATACGTGATTATAAATGATGAATTACATACAAGTACTACTGTTTAGGTCTTTGCTCCACTGATCTTTTTTTTTCGCCCTTTGTTCCAAGGTACTTGAATGCACCACAGTTGCTGTGAGACACAACGGTCAAGCTGGTAACTTTTACACTGTCACTCAGAAAACATCTGTTCAATATAAGACTATTTATGAAAAAAAACCAATTGGTGACGTAACAAAAGAACACATATGTGTAAAACAACAGATACAGATAGTGGTGTAGTCGCTCATCCCTACTGTGCTCTTACTGTACCTGCTATAACATGCAAACAAACGAATAAGGATGGTCACGTGAGATGAACAAAGTTTCATTCTTAACAACCATAGTAACGTTGAATCAAAAGTGGCAGTTTGCATCAGTCAGTGCAGCAATTTGTCAGATCCCGGCGGCGTATTATTCATTATTTTTTAGCAGGAAATAGGAGCACACGCCAGCTGAGTAAGGCTGAACTACAATGCCATGCAGTTCTGCACGTAGTGTAATATAAACAGATAAGATCACTTTAACTAAAGGGGAACAGAAATAGTTGGCCCCCAGTTTGCTAAGCTCCTAAATGCAACCTACACGTCTAGGTTTAAATATGGGAAAAAGGGGAAGCTCGGGAGTCCGATACCGTTAGAGTAGTTCACACGCAGTTCAAATACACAAACAGGTGCAAAAATTCTCAGCTCAATGGAAAACAAAGAATTGGAGATAAGATTAAAATATTTGAACTCTTATCACATTGCTTCTGATTAAAAGCTATTGAAAGCTATTTCAAAGCGTTCAAAATCAAAGGAAAGTTTACAGTAGATATTGCGTTGGATTGTTATGGAACTATTTGGTTTAACCCAGGAAGCAAGGACACGGTGGCAGGACTAGTCCATTAAGTCTTTAATGAACAAAATATCAGCTCACACAGAGACGAGTGCTGGAGCCACCAAAAAAAGCAGAGAAAAAGCAGTCAAGGCAGTCAAATTTATTCATGCATTGATCAGAGCATAAAAACTATCTTGTGTTTGACTTGCTGCTCTCCACCTAGTGCTGGTCAAAAAAATAACGCTCGTCCAAAAAAGCACATAGCGCTTTATCATCTTCCGTCTCACGTGGCTTTGATGCATCTGAGCATTGATACCCAGACATGGTTGTCCAGTTTTAGTGAATTTGGGCCAAGTAGCAGGCACTCTCAAGTCTCCTTTGTTGGGGTCTCTGTGGACAAGAAAAAAAGCAAGCGCATGAATGATGAACATTGAGCAATGGCTACCTATCAGTATTTATGTCTCGTTTCTGCAAGATTATACCCAGTTTTGGTTAAGTTGGTCCAACAGGCGATCATGTAACCGGAGAGTTTACGATGGAAAGACCGGCACGTATACAAGAGATGTGGCAAAAGGCGGTCGGAAGATGTATTGCATGGCATCAACGTGGTCCATCCAGCTAGGGAATGGCTGACCCATGCCACTCAGACCCCGGGGCTCAGAGAAAAGATCAGAAGAAGCATAACATGTGTGGTAAAAGTCTCATTGAAACTTTCACTGCACTTCTCATGCCCTACCCAAAGCAACATAAAAGACAAACATTCCAATACAATATGTGGCTTTAGCAACATGAAGGTAAAGAGCAATCAGTGTAGCAACTAGGAAGATGTAATTGGTTTCAAGACCCACGAGTGTCTTCTTAGTGTCTTTCCTGTTGGCTTTGGTCGCCCATGTTGAGGTGTAGGTGGAGTATGCTTCTTCCAAACCAGCCTATTCGACCCTATTCAATTAAGAATACGTTGCAAAAAGTAGGGAGCGGCATGGAATATGACCGGGCCCTTTAAACCCAAAGAATAAAGCTTAAGTTCCATCTCCTAACCGGGCCACCCCGGGCTCAGGCCGGGGGAGTGCCGAAGTCCCAGCGTCCCTGAAGCCCGACCCTGAAAGTATCCATGCCTCCCCCCCCCATGACAGTTCACCACACCCCGCTATTTAAGAACCACTGGGTCAAGCCAAACACCAAGGGTCTGCAACCCACGCCTCTGGAGCCGCATGCAGCGCTTTTATTCTTCTGCTGTGGCTCCAGCTGGATTATACTTCTTTAGTCACGATGCTGTCTCTGATGCTGTCATGAGCCTTTTAATGTTGACCAAAGTTGAGCGTCTCCCCTTTTATTGCGAATGTTGATCTGAAATTGGTGGAAGGCTTAAGAACCATGACTAATTGCCAGGTAGCATAAGGTGACACAGTAAAGAAATGTACCCCTGCCCTACACGGACCAAACAAAAACAATTTTGGTTTGGTCTGCAAAATATCAGAAAAGAGGCAAAAATGTAAATATCTTGTTTTCATAGTTTCATAGGATAGTTTCATTTTTCACTACCTGAACTTAACATTCCCTGATCAGTGAGACTTTTCTGTAAGAACAACAACATGTCGGCTTTTTCAAAGCTATTGCTAAAGACAAACAGTTAGGAAACTTATTAAGGTTGGTTTCCCTCATGCTGCGTTCCTCTGAAACATCCGTGCGGGAATTCAAAGAGAACTAAACTTTCTGGAGATTTGTGACAAGGTAGCAAAAGAAAAATCAGATATGTTGAGCACAAGTACCAGTATTAAAATAAAACCCGACATTTTACTGAGAAATGTTCCTAATTGTTTGCAAAATACCAAAGCTGACAGTTCTATTGGAATTATTTCTTGTGCTGGGATTGACTCTAAACAGCATAAAGTGTAACAAATCTACAGTATGGTTCAAGCTAGGATGAATATATGTTTTAATGTAAACATGTGTGTAAGGAGACTTTATGAATGGATTGCTGCTCTTTATTGTGAGAGTTTTGGGAGGTTGGGCAGGATGCTGGTCCACATGTGCACAAAACGCATTCTCATCTTCTGTCTCACATAGCTTTTATCCATCTTAGCATTGATCTCCAGATACTGGTGTCCAGTGCTGGTGAATCTGGGCCATGTAGCAGGCACGCTCAAGTCTCCTTTGTTGGGGTCTCTGTGTACAAGAAAAATAATAATAATTGATTGACATTTAGCTTTCCATGACTACTTTTCATCATTTTTTAAGCATTTCTTGGTCTACACAATCATACCCAGTTTTTGCAAAGTTTGTCCAGTAGGCGATCATGTAACCAGAGAGGCGGCGGTGGCTAGGCCAGTAACCCAGCGGTGTGGTGAACGGTTTTCCAAAGACATACTGCAGGTCATCAGCATGGTCCGCTCCCATCCAGCTGGGGTAGGGCCGACCGATGCCGCCCATACGGTTCGGCTCAGAGAAAAGATAGGAGTAGGTACGACCATTTCTTTAATCAGACAAGAGAAACAAGGCATAAACATGTTGTGAGTATGATTACATGCCCAATGTTCCAGCACAAGCATCATACGTACAACCATTCAAATACAAATGGAGATGAACTTGGCGTCTTACGCTTACGTGGCATTGGCAGCATGTAGGTAGAGAGCAGCCTGTGTAGCAATTAGGAAGATGTAATCCGTTCCAACATCCACAATTGTTGTCTTAATCTCCTCCTTGCTGGGTTTGGCTGCCCACGATGAGGTGTAAATGGAGTATGCTTCTTCAAAACCAGACTTGCCCGTGTCTTTAGTGAATGAAGCCAGCAGCCTCTTCATGTCATTGCTGAGATTAAGGGAAGGTGAGAGGAAAAGTAAGATCAGCAAACATCCTGACACTCAAAACAGTAAAATAGCCCTATTTGGAGCACAGATTTACACGGGGGTCTCTACTAGGTGGGAGTTGACTGAAGGAACATCGATAGCAATGAAAAAATGTCCATCCATGTCATTGACCCCAGCCATGTAGTCAATATCAGCGGCATTGTGGAACAAGTTGGAAGGCTCATCCGGCAGGAAATCCCCATCGATCACAGCTGTCAGCACCAGGTTGTGTACAAGGGGAGCTGACAGAGGGAGGCAGACACAGTAACGCTTTCAGAATCCAACAACAAAAATGCTGCGTCTACAAATTGATATGTAATAATCATTGTGGATTGTGGGAGGAAATCAAAGCACCTTCAGTAAACCTACACAAGGGGCTTTGTTACAGAGGCTCACGGATGTTGCAAGACCAAAAGTGGAGCACTGCCACACGGTTACGTTTTTTTTTTTTTTTTACTTTGCATAGTAGATTGTTTACCATCAGGTGAAGAAGACGTATTGAGAGGGAGCGCCAATGTAAGGAGCGTAGGATCACTCATCTTCAAACAGGATGCCATCCTCTCATCGGTGGGGCAGTTGACTTTCAGAGCAACCTGAGCGGAAGGGGACAATCGTCAGCCTGACAGAACGAAGAGAGAGTTGTACAAGTTACAAAAAACGTGGACAGGTCAGAAATCTTTGGTGCACCTCCTCAGCGACTCTGCGGGGGTTCCTGTTGACACCCCAGGGGCAAAGAGCGACGCCGCTCTGGGAGATTGCTCTCTTGATTAGACCCTTGTTGTGAGGTGTGAGGGTCTGTGAGCAGAAATACGTAAACCATTTATTTTTTCAAATCTGCTTCAAGCCGCGTGTCGATGCTAGAAACATCTTCTGAGCACTGAGTGGAAGTCGGTATGATTGCTTTGCTTAACAGGATCTTCATACTTTTCAAGAAGGGGACAACCTATTCCCGAATCCTGCACCGGAGAGTTTAGATGTTGGCTGAACCTCAGATACAGGAGATGCAACGTGGTTTTCCCTCAGGAGGATATTGTATGGTAACGGGAGTTTGTCTATCCAGTCTACCTTTGCTTTTTGGGCATGGACTTGCTGTATGTGACCCTCTCTTGGATCGCTACCCACTACTTCAGACTCACTGGCTGAGTAGTAGGCCAAACAACCAAGAGTCTCACCTGAAAGCTGACACTAGCGCCACCTGCAGATTCTCCAAAAAGAGTAATATTGTCTGGGTCTCCTCCAAATGAGCGGATGTTTCTGTGGACCCAGGCAATGGCGGCCTGCTGATCCCACAGACCGTAGTTTCCTGTCAAGGAATGAACATTCAACTCAGACACAATGTTTAACGTTGTAGGACAAAAAATACTTGAGCAATTTAATCTTGGAGTTTCCCCCAAAAAAAATCTACCAGGTAAACTTGAGTCTCCAGTGCTGAGAAACCCTAGAGTTCCCACACGGTATGCCAGTGTCACCACTATGACGTTTCCTCTATTTGCAATCTCCTGGCCGCTGTATAAATAGTTGTCCAGGAAGTTGGCTCCCATTGATCCTCCAACCATGAAGCCGCCTCCAAAAATCCAGACCATGACGGGTAAATTGGTGGACACTACCAAGCAAAGACAATAATTATAAACTGGACTGTAATAGGAATGATGTTCTCTCTGCTTTTTGCAGTTCTTACCTGTTCGGCCGTGGGGAACCCAGATGTTAAGGTAGAGACAGTCCTCACTTCCTCTGGTGTCAGTCATGAGTAGGTTTAACTGAAGGCACCTCTTCCTGTATTGAGTGGCCTTCAGAACACCTGAGTACAGACATGATACATTTACAAGGTTAGCACCCATAGAAGATGGAATTCACTACAGTATATGGACCTCTTTGATTAGAGTTTGATTCAGTATACAAAGTCCTTCAGGACATTTGTATGAGAACGTTTTCTGGCGTGACCTTGCCCCAGTGAACAAAGCGGTGTCTGTAAAAGCAAGCTGGAGTTTGGTGTGGAAGAACATTAGAGCCTTGACCTCAAGTCCATCAAACATCTTTGCAATAAACTAAAATCGGAATGGTCAGCCATCAGGTCCACCATCCATGAAGAAATATTGTTGCCATACTTCCCATAAAAGAGATAAGATATGCCTTTATTAGTCCCGCAAGGGGAAATTCCAGAACAAAAGAGTAAGATGACATACAGTAGGTACAAAAGTGGACTTTCAATAGGTGTAGTTACCAGGTATCCCAAATAACATGCAGTGAACCTTCTTAATCGCTTTATTTGGCAGGTTTCAGTCGACTCACCATCCCAGCCAGGATGACGCTGGGGTTTCTCAAACCTCCCAGGTATGTCAGCAAAAGGAATCCCCTTGAAGACGTCCATGTGACGACGGAAACCAAGACGGATGTTCTTGCCTTCCACCATGCCGCCCTCAGTGAAGACCACCCCCAGCTAAAGAGGGTTGGGCGATATACAGTACAAACCGTAACCCATATAATTAAACACTTGTCTCAAATTGTAAAGCACATTTATTGATTTATTGGTAATACACTGTAAAATACAACAAGTGTCTACCAAGCTAGATCAGTGCAAGTATACAGTTTAGTAGCAACTGCAGATTTTAAATTTTTAGACATTTCCTTATTAAAATAATTTATTAAAAAAATCACAACCCTACTAAGAAAGTTCATCAAATTAAGGAACATATTCCATGCTAATATCAACCAGTTGAGCTGTCTATCTCAATGAAATTCATCACTTAGTGATGTGAGGGTTGACATTTGATAGTAGTAAATCTCAGTTAAAAGGAGCATGCGATGTAGCAAAATGATTATTTGACCAGTACGCACAATTAATGGCATGGATATGATTTTTCATGCTTCAATGGACAGGTGCTGAAGTGTTTAGAGGAGTTTTGCTGTTAATTGGAAAATCATGGCGATAAATGAGGTGTCATTGAACAAGTTTTTCCTAAAAAAAAAAAAAAAAAAGTGATTGAAAAACATTTATATCTTATATTTATGTTTTATATTTAGGTCAGTATGGTATTGATTATTCCACTCCAAATGCTACCGAGATGCATTTTTGAAGTAAAGTAGGAGTTTATTGCAAGCTGAGACCAAACGTTTTAGCTAAAAAACAGCAGAATAATAAAAAATAAAATAAAATTGTAACTCACAGAGGCAGCAGACACCGTCTCCAGGAGCACGGCAATGGCAACCAGGATTCCCAGCTTCTCCATCATGACCACACTGAGAATTAGTCTGATTGCTCACTGACTTTTATAAAGTGGACCCCTCCCCTATAATGCACCTATGGAAACCCGTTTCTCACTGTTGCGTAACTTCTAATATTTACTGTACCTCACGCCCTGACCAGAAATGACCTGCCAGATTTTAAAGATTGTTCAGACAAACAGCATGAAGTCAAAATGTATGAAAAACATTGACTTTTGACATGCAATTGCAGGCTTGGACTCACCACATACCTGCACAGTTGCATTAAATCTAATACAAAAACAATCAAATAAACAGTAATGGTCAATATAAATAAAAAGTATTTTATTTTGCTTCCAAGTTGTTATTTGACTGAGTAGACTGCTTTCTCTACATCGGTGGTGATAAAAATGGTCAGATGTGGGCCAGCAAAGCACTGTGGAGTTGACACAGCTGTGCTTCTCACTCACATGTCACACAGCGGCTGCTTGACTTATTTTTGTGTCATATACAATCATAACTTATTCATCTGAACATGTCATGTTCCGCTGTGAATTTGTCCTATTAAAAAAGTTTTTGACATCCTATTTATTTATGAACAGCTAAACTATGTACTGTACATAATACATATGTATATATGTATGTGTTGTACATATGTGTTATGTATGCGTTACTTTTTGCATAAATGAGTTGAGAAAAGGGTTATGTAATCAATATGAAGAATTAATTCACAATAGAAGTGATACAACACAAAGTACTAGAAAAAGTCATGTTTATTTGTCTGGCAATACAATAAGCATCAAGACAATTGCCCTTAAAGCATCTTTTCTCACATGTAATCCAGTATTTCTGTCTCCATCTCGTTTTCGCTTCCTTCTGATGGCTGATATTCATCATCCTCATCTTCATCTTCATCTTCCTCATCATCGTCATTATCATCATCTTCTACGTCTTCTGTGTCCACTTTTGAACTTCGGACTGCACGTCTTGGTCGTTGGGAGACCTTTGGCAAAGCTGGGACAGAAAGATCCATAAACAGAATGTGCAAGACTTCATGAGATTTTTCAAACAGCAGTAACAGTAGTGACTTTTAGGAAGGAGTTGAAAAAGGCTATGGGTGGCCAGGAAGTCCTTCAAGATAACTGGACAACTACAGCTACTGTGATCAGAGAGACAGGTAGGAGAGTACTTGGTGCGTCATCTGGAAGGAAAGTAGATGAGGAGACCTGGTGGTGGAATGAGGAGGTGCAGGAGTGTATACAGAGTAAGAGGTTAGCTAAGAAGAAGTGAGACACAGAGGACTGAAGAGAGTAGACAGGAGCACAGAGAGATGCAGCGTAAGGTGAAAGTAAAGGTGGCAAAGGCCAAACAAGGGGCTTATGATGACTTGTATGCTAGGTTGGACAGCAAGGAGGTAGAGAATGATCTATACAGGTTGGCAAGGCAGAGGGAAAGAGATGGGAAGGACGTGCAGCAGGTTAGGGTGATGAAGGATAGGGATGGAAGGGTATTGAGAGGTGCCAGTAGTGTCATGGGAAGATGGAAAGAGTACTTTGAAGAGTTGATTAATGCGGAATATGAGAGAGAACAAAGAGTAGAAGAGGTGACTGTTGTGGACCAGGAAGTAGCAAAGATTAGTAAGGAAGAAGTGAGGAGGGCATTGAAGAGGATGAAGAGTGGAAAGGCACTCAGTCCTGATGATATACCTGTGGAGGAATAGAAGTGTCTAAGAGAGGTGGCAGTAGAGTTCCTGACCGGGTTGTTTAACAAGATCTTAGATAATGAGAAGATGCCTAAGGAATGGAGGAGAAGTGTGCTGGTGCCCATTTTTAAGAACAAGGTAGATGTGCAGAGTTCTGGCAACTACAGAGGAATAAAGCTGATAAGCCATACAATGAAGTTATGGGAAAGAGTAGTTGAAGCTAGACTAAGGGCAAACGTGAGCATTTGTGAGCAGCAGTACGGTTTTATGCCAAAAAAGAGTACAACAGATGCAGTATTTGCTTTGAGGATGTTGATTGAGAAGTACAGGGAAGGTCAGAGGGAGCTGCATTGTGTTTTTGTAGATCTGGAGAAAGCTTATGACAGGGTGCCCAGAGAGGAACTGTGGTATTGTATGAGGAAGTCTGGAGTGGCAGAGAAGTATGTTAGAGCGGTGCAGGACATGTACGAGGACTGTAAGACAGTAGTGAGGTGTGCTGCAGGTGTGACAGAGGAGTTCCGAGTGAAGGT
>QODF01000147.1:799236-900529 GCA_024372805.1 Oostethus manadensis
TGTGTTTGATGATCAGAAACATTTTGTGTGACAAACATGCAAAAGAATAAAAAGTCAGGAAGGAGGCAAATAGTTTTTCACACCACTGTATAGACATATATACAGTATATAACAGCCTGACACATATTAATCCTGTCATTTAAGCAAAATGAAAAAAACAGTTGTTTACGCGATAATTCAAAATGGAAGAAATGCAAGCGAACAGTCAATATGAGCGCTAAGCAACATCTCAAACAAGGTCTTCTGGCAAGACATTGAGCCAAAACATAGAGCGGAGACAACAAAGGCTTCTCAAAAAGAAGCACATTAAGATCCTGAAATGGCCTAGCCAGTCCATGGACCTCAATCCCATATAAAATCTGTGGAAGGAGCAGAAACATTGAGGTACCAAGGAACAGCCTCAAAAACATCAAAACTGAAGCCTACAAATTGTAGCATGGGCTCCTACAGTCGGTTTACATGCAAAAGAAACCCTAAACATTTTGCTAGTGTCAGGTTTGGGCAAAATGTAAATTTTTAAGTATGTCACACTTGCAGACTCCCATGTGTGTCGTCCGCCACAAGTGAACCCCGCATACGTAATTAGGGCGACCAATGCACGTGCAAATATTTTGTACGTCCTCTATGCGTGTCAAGATCTTACTCCTTGATGGTCACTACAACTATGTTCTCACTAACAAAAACAAATGCAGCGATTAGGAGAATGCCCAATTTGCATGGGCAAAATCATACGTACAGTTGTTACCTTAGCTTAAGGAAGAGTGGACCAAAATGCCTCCTAATATACCATTAGTAATTACATTTTTTTCAGGATTTGCTGTTTATTGCTTCTGTTAAAATAAACCTACCATAAAATTGTGGAGTCCTCATGCCTTTGTAAAGGGTGTTAACTTCAGCAAAAAATCAAATACTGATTTCCACCACTGTACAAATACAAAATGTAATGCATATTCTGTATACTGATGATACAAATCCTTGCTTTCANCTCATGCCTTTGTAAAGGGTGTTAACTTCAGCAAAAAATCAAATACTGATTTCCACCACTGTACAAATACAAAATGTAATGCATATTCTGTATACTGATGATACAAATCCTTGCTTTCAAATTGGGAAACAGTTTAAATATCATTTAGAAGACACAGTAACATCCTCCTCTAGGACGGTGACAACTGACCTTGAGCTGGTAAGAGACTCGGACTGGATCTCGACTGGTGCCTGAACCCTCTTGAGTAGGAAGGTCTGTTACACTGGCTGGAGTTGGACCTGGGCACCAGCAACAACAAAAAAACTTAGGTGTATCACTGTTTTCAGACTGCACCGTGCCTAAAAAGAGAACGTGTCAGCCTAATAACTGTACATAGTCATTTCATTCATCAAACACACATTCATGTCTTTTTTTTGTATTGAAAAATCGAGACACAAATATTGCACACAAGACATTTGAGTCTGTACACTGATTCATTTAGGCCTCACATTGAAAAAAAAAATGTGTCGAGTTTTATAATATCTAGCTGTCCGTTTTAATGTTTCTACTGTGAATGAATACATACTGAGGGTGGTTGAGCTGATTTACAACCGTTGTTTGCTGAAGCTTTTAAATGTGCCATTCACCAATAAGTGACTCAACAGTTGCTGGCTAATTTCAATCTGCCTTAATGTTTACCACTGGCATCCTTTTTTGCTGTATGACTACAGTAGTAACGTTTGACGTACGAAATTTTGCAACCCAGCTCTGAGGCATGAATGCATCCACTAACCGATCTTGTTGATTGCAATGGGCAGGGTGTAGTTCAGGGCACTCCTTTTGGGTTTCACTGGTAGGTCTGACAGTACATATGCTAAACGTGCAAGACAGAGAGAAAGAAAAAGTAACAGTCAGTGTCTTAATGACCATTTTTAAACCCAAAAAATGACATCCACAATCTACACATTTTATAAATATAACAATTCCATCCTACTACATTACTATTTACATTACAAGTTTTTAAAAATAACAACTGTTTCCAGTCCCAGCTCCAATATTACCATTTCTGGTGCTACATCGCATCCGGTAGTCCAGCATCTGGTATATCTTGGCCTCAACTGTCTTTCGGGGGTCATAACCTAACTTGACCCACAGACTTCTCCACGGTCCAGTGACCTTTGAAAAACACGTTAAGCTTTGATTTGGTAAACTTGCGCTTACATTTCACTTCATCACTTAACTTTAGCATTCAGAACATATTAGAGTCATCTTATGCCAGTGATTCCCAACCACTGTACATTGGTGTGCTATGAGGGATTGTCAGGTGTTCTGCAGGAAAATATGCAGTTTCTTTAAGTGGTTTAAAAAATATTATTTCTATACTATAAATAAAGTTATATAAGGCTGTGACGACAAGCAAAACAATTAAATACTCTTCCACTAGATGACAGAAGGTACCCATTTAAACTGTGTATACATCTACTGACATTCATACATTTTGTTTGTTGATGTGCGGTAAAAAATGTTCTAGTAAAATATGTGCCTTGGCTCAGCAGAGGTTGGGAAACATTAGCTTATCTTGTAATGTATACAGAGTTGGGATTTATTACTTAAAATAAGTAAAATAATGTGTCTAAAACTGTCTTGACAAAATAAAATTTTCTTGATCTTGATTGAAGAAATTTAGAAAGTTGGATTGTTCTGGGGCCGCACGGTGGCTGAGTGGTTAGCACATTGGCCACACAGTCAGGAGATCTAGAAGACCCGGGTTCAAATATCCATTGGGCATCTCTGTGTGGAGTTTGCATGTTCTCCCCGTGCGTGTGTGGGTTTCCTCCGGGTACTCCGGTTTCCTCCCACATTCCAAAAACATGCATGTTAGCTTCATTGGAAACTCTAAATTGTCCATCGGTATGAATGTGAGTGTGACTGGTTGTTTGTCTATATGTGCCCTGCGATTGACTGGCGACCAGTCCAGGGTGTACCCCGCCTCTCGCCAAAAGTCTGCTGGGATAGGCTCCAGCATCCCCGTGACCCTAATGAGGATAAGCGGCATAGATAATGGATGGATGGATGGATGGATGGATGGATTGTTCTGTTAGCAGATCAGTTTGCTTCTTTTCTCACAGATTTAAATGCATAAAACTCAAGATAAGCAAACTGCTGTTACTGTTTTTACAAACATTCCCACGGGATCACTAAATGATTTGATGTTTGAGAAGAATGCATGCAAAAACATAATACTATTACGAATAAATGGCCAATCGTGACTATAACTGACTATAGTGTTTGTGCCTGTAAAATATCAGGTTTGTAAGTTGTACAGTAAAATAAACATTAGGGGTGTCCGATATCAGTAGTATCGGTAGGTATCGGTATCATGTTTAATCTGTATAATGAAAACCGATTTTTTTAAAAAAGGTGTATATAAGAGAGTAAAATTTTGCTGTTTACTCAGCTGACCCTACAAAAAAAAGACTTTGTAAAGCATATAAATGGTATTTTTGGAGTGTAATTGTTTAAAGAAAAAGGGTAAAACACAGTGACTGCTTTGTTTTTTTTACTTTTTAATACTTGGTTAAATTTGCCTTTCAAGATAACAGTGGCAGTTGACAAAAAAATGAGTAATTTGTATTCTGTATCAGGCACACTCTGCCTTTTTATCTCACCATGTAGTAGGCGAAGACCGGCAGGAGAGCCTTGAGTTTGTCAGGGTGGATGTCAATGTTGGCCTTGACTGCGTTCCGTGACCAGATGGGACGGCTCTCAAACATCTAGGAACAAAAGTTGGCTTTCAGATACAGTAGATAAAAAGCCTGCTAAACATTATATAATTGTGACTGATAGTACACCACATGACAACCGTAACCTCAGCACTTCCAGGGACGTTCATGATATAACCATTGTAGGGCAATAAATCAAAACCTACCGAGCCAAAATTGCTAACTTAAACTCTGATATTACTGAGACCGTAAAATGCTTACTTTGCTCTGGACACACTAAGTATGTAGACGATCTATAGCACAAAAGACAAATAAGATTTCAGATTTGCTACTTTAAAATTAGAATTTGTTTAAGTTCATTTCTAAAGAACAGGTCTGTAGTATTTAGATTGAAATGTTTAAAATATAGTCTTATATCATAGTGTAGTTTATACGGTACATGAGGGGGTCCTTGAAAAAAGTTCCACCATAAAGGTTGATGGTCCTATGATGGTCATTAAGCTTTTGTTTGATGGTGCACCAGTTTTGTTCCGGATCTAATTTTCAGGTTTGGTTCGTCTGCTCTTCCTGGAACTCTGACTGTGTGGTCATCATATCCTTTTTACCACATTGATGATTTCACCTGTACCTGGACATAGATCTCCTTTGACATTACCTGGTCAAACTTCAAGCAGTTCGACCGACAATGGGTTCACTGTATCAAAATTGTTTTTAAAAATATTACAATATTCCACTAAATACACAGGAGACAGCTGTATGCTTTGCCTTTCATTTTACATTGTATAAAAAGCTGAGAGGGCGGCAAAACTACACTCAAAATTTTTCAACTCTAAAAAAACAGCTTGCAGCAGCGTGCATTAAACCAGTGATTTTCAGTTACTTTTTGCCATGCCCCCCCAAACTGAAATTCTATTGAAAAACCGATATTTTGTACTGTACAGACTGAAGTCAAAACCGAAAGCAGGAAAATGCAAGAAAATGGAGAGCTGTGAAGCATACAACGGTACTCAACAAATGCATGAATGTTGGCAGTTCTGCAATAAAACTGAAAGTACTCCCTGCCTTCCACGTAACCCCCCTTGACAGTTCACCAGAATTAGCCAAAAGGCTATTTTTCATCTGTTGTCCCTGGAAGAAGCACTACATTAAACCAACAAAACCAAAACAAATGAAACAGCTCAACACAACTAATATTACAACTTGGATGTTAGTAGATTTGAAAATATCATAAATGGAGTTTGAAATATTGTGCAAATGTATGCACAACATACTATATTTTTACAGTGTATTTGTTTACAATATTCCTTCACTTCCCTGAATGTGATTGCAAACATACTGCAGCCAATTTTTCTTCCGCCTGCTTGTCGTGGTCCCTCACGCAGATTCGTGTCCAGTTCATCTTAGCTGCCTCCAAGCACTTGTTGGGCACAACAGGATCTGTGTAACTGATGAAAATGGCATTGTGGGCTCGTCGAACTCGATTCAAACCAATAAAATTTGTCTTGCTCTGATGATCTGTTTGCCTGTGTAGAGAAATGTGGAAAAAAGCAGAAAAAAAGCATTCCTGACAATCTTTTGTCATTTAACAGAGCATCTCAGCAGTACAACAATGCTCCTTACTGTCTTTGATTAGCATCAGGGCGGTAGAAATAATCCACGGGAGTGTCGAGACGTGAGAAGATGGCTGGTGGAATGAAGTACGGCATGGGCTGCTCAAAGAACTCTTGCTTTTCTGTTTTGCGGAGGATGATCTTTTCATATAAAGATGTAAGTTTTCCATCTTGGCAGTCCACAGCGAGGCACTGATAATCTGCCATCCCTGCAAAAATCAAACACAATTTCATATTCAAGGATACAAAAACATGTTGTATCAATTCTAACGGCCACTGGCAGACAATTATCAATTTAACTAGGATTATTATTGTTTAATTGGAGATTGTAAATTGTAAATAGGCATAGGTGCAAGTGTGAATGGTTGTTTATCTATTTGTGCCCTGCAACTTACAGGTCTTTCCTCAAGTCAGCTCACCCGGGACCTTTATGTGGACAAGCGATATAGTTTGCAGTGTTGTAGAACTGCTCAGCGTCATACCAGAAATGTTCATGAATAAACATAAATCATCCATCAAACAAAAACAAGAGGATAAGGTCACATACAAAGAAGATTTTCAATCTAACCTTGAAACTTATATGTTGTTCCAATGACTCCGAGTATTTCCATTTTAATCTCAGCAACTTTTGGGTCATTTTTGCAGATTCGCCTTCGCACCCTGAGGAGGAGGTTGTTGGACGGAAAGCGGTTTCCACACAGTGAATGACAGAAAGGATCCTGGGGTCGATAGCGCAGCTCGAGCCGCAGATTCTGGTGAGCGTAGGTCTAGGAAATGAAAAATTGCAAGTATGACAGTAGATGCTTCTCACATAATAAATGATTAGTTGACTTTGTTATTGTAATATGTACTTCTCATCAGTGTCAAAACTTATCTCAGCCTTCATTTGACAGCCATGCAGATCAACTTTATGCAGAATGCGATGTATGGTCTGAGCACTGATATGACGACCACCAATATTCTTAAACCTATGCAATAATGTTGGCAGTACTCATTCGCCTTTTTAAGCATGTTTTTGTTTGCCTAATACATTTCTCCAGTCTTTTATTCTTATTACAAACATAATAAGCAGAATTAAAGGCATACCTCACAAAACCTTTAAAGGTTCTTGGAAATGTCCAAGTAAAAAGACTGGATAATGTCAATGGTTATACTGGACCTGTATTTATGTCATATCATAACAATACTAAAATTTTGATCAGGGGGGTTCAAATATTTTTCAGCGAGAGCCACATGCTGAAAAATGAAAGGATGCAAGGGACACTTTGATACTTTGAATGTTTATGAAAATGTTTGTAAATATTCCAACATTTTTCTTGTAAATTTTATTTTCATAATATTTTACTTTATTCCCATATTATAACTTCTCCCCAAACAAAATGTCCCGAATATTACAACTTTATAAGTTTCTTAAAATGTTTTAATATTTCAACTTTCAACAAAGATTTGTCTTTTTCTCATAATATTGTTTTATTACTTCTTTTTCTTTTAATATTTGTACTTTATTCTTGTTGTATGAGTGCTGATTATTCAATTTTTGCTGTTGTTTTTTTAGTTTTATTGTTGAATTATTACCGTGGCTGAGGTAATTGGGGTAGTTAAAACACTCCCCAATGGCAAGGCTCCGGGGGTAGACGAGTTCCGCCCGGAATTCCTCAAGGCTCTGGATGTTGGGGGACTGTGTAAGTCGGGAAAGTACCTCTCGACTGGCAGACCGGGGTGGTGGTCCCCATTTTGAAAAAGGGTGACCGGAGGGTGTGTTCGACCTATAGGGGGATCACACTCCTCAGCCTCCCTGGGAAAGTCTACTCCAGGGTGCTGAAGAGAAGGGTACGACCGTTAGTCGAACCTCGGTTACTGGAGCTGCAATGTGGTTTTCGTCCCGGTCGCGGACCACTGAACCAGCTCTACACCCTTGCAAGGGTACTGGAGGGTATGTGGGAGTTTGCCCAACCAGTCTACATGTGTTTTTTAGACTTGGAAAAGGCATTCGACCGTGTCCCTCGTGGTGTCCTGTGGGGGGTGCTCCGGGAGTACGGGATTGATGGTCCGCTTCTACGTGCCATTCGGTCCTTGTACAATCGAAGCAGGAGCCTGGTTCGCATTGCCAGCAGTAAGTCGAGCTTGTTTCCGGTGAACGTTGGCCTCCGCCAAGGCTGCCCTTTGTCACCGATTCTGTTCATAATCTTCATGGACAGAATTTCTAGGCGCAGTCAAGGTGTTGAGGGAGTCCAGCTTGGTGACCTTAGGATCTCGTCTCTGCTATTTGCAGACGATGTGGTCCTTATGGCCTCATCAGGCTGTGACCTTCAGCGTTTACTGGAGCGGTTTGCAGCTGAGTGTGAAGCTTCTGGGATGAGACTCAGCACCTCCAAATCCGAGGCCATGGTTCTCAGTCGGAAACGGGTGGACTGTACCCTCCGGGTTGGGAGTGAGGTCTTGCCTCAGGTGGAGGAGTTCAAGTATCTCGGGTTCTTGTTCACGAGTGAGGGAAGGTTGGAGCGTGAGATCGACAGACGGATCGGTGCAGCATCTGCAGTAATGCGGTCGCTGTACCGGACCGTCGTGGTGAAGAGAGAGCTGAGCCGGAAGGCAAAGCTCTCTGTTTACCGATCGATCTACGTTCCCACCCTCACCTATGGTCATGAGTTATGGGTCATGACCGAAAGAATGAGATCGCGGATACAAGCGGCGGAAATGAGTTTCCTTCGTAGGGTGGCTGGACTCACCCTAAGAGATAGGGTGAGGAGCTCGGCCATCCGGGAGGAGCTCAGAGTAGAGCCGCTGCTCCTTCACATCGAGAGGAGCCAGTTGAGGTGGCTCGGGCATCTAGTCCGGATGCCTCCCGGGCGCCTCCCTGGTGAGGTGTTTCGGGCATGCCCAGTCGGGAGAAGGCCCCCGGGAAGACCTAGGACACGCTGGAGGGACTATGTCTCACAGCTGGCCTGGGAACGCCTTGGTGTCCTCCCGGTGGAGCTGGATGAGGTCGCCGGGGACCGGGAAGTCTGGACTTCCTTACTGAAACTGCTGCCCCCGCGACCCAGACCCGGATAAGCGGAAGAAAAGGGAATGTTGAATTATGTTCTTAAAATGTGCCGCAGGCTGATTCATGCAAATTTTCCTGCAAATTTGGATACTGATTTGATACCAGGTAGGTACAGCAAAATACAGCAAAGTATTGCCGATTTCAATAATTTAGTTTATTGAAATTTCAAGGTCCTCGAATGTTTTTTTCCCTAATTTGTTGATAATAAATGTCAATAATAAAGAATTAAAAATAAAACCAGGACAAATATAGTACCCGGAGAAAACCCACACGCGCACGGGGAGAACATAAACTCCACACAGAGATGCCCAACGGAGATTCGAACCCTCAACCTCCTGACAGTGAGGCCAATCACAAACATAGTAAAACGAGTACTCTATTAAACGCATACCTTGGACAAAGTTTGTTCTCCACCAAGAGTTTGTAGCATTTTGTCCACACTGGCAAACAGCGCCGGATACTCGACGCACACCAGCTTGTCATCCCCCAGCTCCAAAGTGGACGAGCAGCCCGGCACTTCGTCACCGCCGCTCACCCCGGAAAGTGTCAGTTCTTTGAGTGTGAAGCCTAGTTTTAAATCACTGGGCTCCTCCATCGAAAATATTATATTCCATACGATATATCTAAATACCGAGAGCAGCGGGGCACAAAAAGGTCAAACGACGGGAAATTTTCCCCCCAAGCAGGTTGAGATGGGAACCGTTTACAAAACCTCTCCGGCTAGAAACATTAACCTTCACATTAGTTCCGATAGTGTGTGGGGTTTTTTTTTACCAAAACAGACCATATTTTGACATAATGTGCTATAATTATGTGAATTTATTTTCATAATATACTAGTTTTTGTGAATACAAGTATTGAATTTAGTCCTCGCAATTATATGAAAAATGTCAATGCACCCCATAGTGAAAAATCGGTAAATGACCTCATTTTTTGTCTACGTCTTCATAATTTAAACATTGACTCAGTCATATCGTATTTTCTATTTTTTATAAATCCAATTTGTGCATNCGGTAAATGACCTCATTTTTTGTCTACGTCTTCATAATTTAAACATTGACTCAGTCATATCGTATTTTCTATTTTTTATAAATCCAATTTGTGCATTAAATGTGTGAATCGTGACATTAAACTAAATTTCGAACTAAGAATGGCGCTGTTGCCCAACGATTGGCCACACGATGGCGCTGACGGGACTCACGAGGGCTGTTTGGGGTGGCGCTGTTGGCTGGACGCTTGTGCGATCCTCTCCGTGTTTTTCTTTGCGTTTTAGAAGCGCTGGTCATAGTGTTTCATTTTTGTTATTGTTATATTTATTTGTTGCTGTCGTGTCGACATATTGAGGGAATAAAGGAGAAGTTTGGGGGGGGCAAAAGCCAAATCATTAGAATGCCAGTCAATAAAAGCTGTTGCTTTAGTTTATCTATTTTTCCGCCATTTCTTTTTTTAATTTAAAATATAAAGCCATATTTGCATTATTTCGTTGATATTGTTGTTTTTTCCCTCAAATGTATTTGACTGTATTTTAAAACTGTATTTTATTCTGGTTAAAATTATGGTCAAAAAATTCAAAGTACAATCATAAAATCGTTTAATGATCTTGGGAAAAACATCACCTAAACGTATCTGTATTAGTAAGACTGGCAGATCATTACCAAAATGGGTTTCAATATTTTAGACGATGCTGTGAATGAATTATTAACTCCCAATCCTTAATATAACACATAGTAAATAATCTTGCTTTGAACACACCACTGCATGAAGATCTAATAATAATCTATGTATGCTCAATTCACACATCACACTGCAAAAATGTGTCCCCGAGGTGTTGGAGGGGTGTTGACAAAAGAATATCAGCAAAGACGTCTTGTGTAGTGTCCCTCCGAAGAAATAGTCAACACACTCCGGGCCCCTCAGAGAGTAAAGGAGACAGTTGAGTCTCAGAAAATTAGAATATCATGAATAGGTTTCTGTATATCTGCAATTCAACATAAAATGTGAATTTGACATATTATATGATCGAATACATCAATATATTTCTTTATTTTTTCTTTGGATTTTGCTGATCAGGTCTTACGGCTAAAAAAAAAATCTAATTTTCTGAGTTTGTTTGTTTGTGGGTTTTAGAGGCTGAAAATCTTGATCAGCAAGTTACAACAAGGAACTGCTTGAGATATATCAGTTTGCATGTAATGGCTCAATAAAATTTGTTGGTTTCATCTCTTATGTTAAATTGCCAAAAGAAATCAACTTTTACTTGATATTCATATTTTTCAGGTAGTACTGTGTAAAGACTATTATTTTTAATGGCATCGTGTGTTTGCTTTTATTCTAGTTTGGCTTCTTTTGGGGCCTGTGGGTATTGCAAAGTGTCATTTGGGGTCATCACGTGTTCAAAAGTATCTCGGGGGGGGAGGGTATTCAAGAGTGGAGCTATGGCACTGACTGACAATCAGTTGCGTGCTGTGGTGAAGTTGTTATTTTCCTTTCTTTTACTTTGCAGATGCTGTATGTTTGACACTCATGCTGCTATCTCTACGGGGGCCTCGTTCACTCCTCCCTGCCTCTCGGCTGGCTGCTCCAACCGTCAGCACGTGTGGAAGCCATGATAGCCTTATCAGGCGCCTTTCGCTGCCCGGCTTTCACCAGAAGAGCCTGTTGCACTCAGATTTCATTTCGCTTTTTTGATGGCTATTCACTCACCACACTCCCTTCAACTTTTCGGATCTTCTGCCCCTCCTGACCCTGAACATGCAGCTGACTGACAGTTGGAAAGGTCATATGGCATAAATGTGCCCATATTTGGTGGGTATGAGGTCACACACAAATGGGCGCGTGAAGCCCATTAATGTGACAATGCACATTTGCTGAGCTAATTTAATCTGTAAGTGCCATGTAATTATTACTTTCACTGGTTATTGCATTTTTATTGTGATTTGAAAACAATGAATCAGGGTTGTCCAAATATTTCCATATACCTGTATGTCCAAATATACTAGTGGATGAGGTTTAGGACTTCCTTATCACTAAAAGTTATGTTCAAATTATATCAACCATATGATCTGACCCATGTTTGACCTCGTCACAAAATTCAATACAGTAGCAAATATTAATAATGGTAATACCACAAAGAACAATCTACAGTGAAACCCATTTACGGTATGTCAACTCACCTCGGTGTGGTTTACTGACGTCGCCATAAGACATAGGAATAACTGTAGGCGAATAATTGCTTGACTGCAATCATAAATCATTTTTTGTTCTGCTTCATTTCTGCATAGTTTTTTATTCTCCTCTTTTCATATGTACAGTACTAATGTGGCTTTTGTGCATGGTTCTGAGCTCAGGGATTCAGGGCTTGGGCTATAAAGGGAAGTGCTGCCTGGCTGCTAGTTAGAATCAGACAGAAGAAGAAGAGTTGCCAAGCAGCATACACATATTAATGTTGTGTAACTAGAGAGTAGCTGTCTTTTCACGCTGCTTAGCAATAATAACGATGTTGAGATTATTGGGCATTGGTGACAACTGACCTGAGGCAGGATTCATTTGGTGTTTTTTATTTATTTCATACTAAATACTTCTTAGTCTCATGTATTTTTTTTTATTTACTGAAAGACATTTGTGGTCTTACCTTTTATTTGTGTATGAAGTACATGTTCCCTGTCATTCTCCGTCAAAAGTTCTGATACTTTGTTGTAGAAGTCTGATGGTGAGATTGGATATATAATCCTCCATTTTGCCAGCAAAATTATTAAATCATTCAGCAGAATATAAAAATGCATTTGATGTATTGGACTTGCTGCTCTTCGGCTGTGGCTGGTGCCAAGAAAAATCACTGTTTTTTCCTCTCTACTGGAAAAATGGCAGTGACAAGCACCTTGCAGCCCGCACTCTACAAGGATGAAAAGTTCTGCTGAGCTTCAATGTATGACATTTGTCTGCATTTTATTGTCCAAGGGCAAGGATGTTGATGTCACACTTACATTAAAGACATTACACAGGCTTGTACAAAGTCATGGTGTATAATAACTGTTTGTACAAATTATATTACTGCCAACATGCTGACAAACAGAAACTGACAGGCGCCACGATCCAACTCTGTACACCCACTGGGTGCACTCAAACAGTAGACCGAGCTTGTGCGCAAAGAGATGTTTGTGGCAGCCTCATCCAAGGTTTCTGGCCTGTATTTCTATCCAAACAATTGCATTTTTTACTTGAGAAAATATTAAAAACTATCAAAATCATACAGAAAATACATTTATAATGCAGTTCAATGGACAAATTTATTTTACATTATGATTTGTTTTGTTATTTTTCATCATAACCGGTAACATGAGATGAGATGAGGCTCTGCCTCACCTGCCTCTCTTGACCGAACAGTACTGAAAAAGAATACGGTGGACCGCAACTTGATGAGCTGTTCGGCACATGCGGGTTCCATTATGTTTATATTTAGCTATGAATGTATGATTGGTGGTGGTCGGAGAGGACGTAGGCGTGACTTAGCAGCCACGTTTGTGTCAGTCTACCCCAGGGCAGCTGTGGCTACAGATGTACTGTAGATTATCACAACCAGTGTGTGACTGGATTGAACGAATAATGGGTTTTACCGTGAAGTGCTTTGGGTATCATGAAAGGCACTATATAAATTCAATCAATCATTATTGTCACTATTATAAATATATACACTCTCAGGCAACATCTGCATGTAACCAGCTGCCGTCTGACGACCCTGCACCACCTGAAGCTCCAGTGTTCACCTGAATGAAAAAGCACCCCAGCACATGATGGACCCCCCCCTGCACTGTGCCGGGTAGAAAACAACTCAGGTGGGATCTCCTTGTCATAACAGTAAGTTTTCAATAAATTACTTTTTCAATGTGCTGTTTATCACACTCACCCTTCTTGTTTTTGCATATTGTAGCTCTGCTTAAAACCTCATTTAGATCCAAAAGGTCAACTTTAGCAATTTTTCAACTGGTCTTAAGATTTTGATCAGGTCTGTATAACAGCCATCATATGTAACACAATATGTGCGTGACTATTGGAGCTGTATGGTTAGTATCAGTCTATGATTTAACCCGGCATCAATAACCAATGATGTTTACAATCGTCAAAAGGTATTTGTCAATATTCCTGCATTGCTCTGCCATGTTGAGCATCCTAACTAGTATTTATGTGAACCTAAAATAGGCTTGCTTCATCACTCTTATAATGACACTGAGTGGCATTTAGCCAAGTCTTTGCCATGTCACTTATCCGGGACACTGGCAGTGTGTGACAGCAGCCGACATGATCATACGGCAACTTCCGTTTGTCAAGTCACACAGAGGAAATCTGCAGACAGCTTCAGCTATCACTACACAGAAAAATACAAACAAGAAAAAATGTAAAAGTAACATCCTAAACAGCCATAAATACATTTCTGGGGTTTTCCCGTTCTGCCTTCCATGAATGTGTTGTGCACCGCAACCTCTGGCACATGAAGCCATCATTCTTGCGCAATACCGGCTGTGGTTCATTTGCATAGACAACATTTGCAAGACAAATAAGCATCTCTGGGGCTGACGTGAGTGTGGGCGATGTGGAGACACTGCAACAGTTGGATTGAACCCACTAAATGTGCAAGATACACACTGCAATTTTGCAATTGCAATTTTACAAAACTCATTTGATTGATTTGATCTTGTTTCTTGTCATTGCGACTGCCCTTTTCTGGGTGCAGAAATACCTAAGGAGAAAACTCTAAACTTTCCAAAATGATTTCTTTACTACCTGTTAGTCAGAAAGCAAATGCTTCAAAGTACTGTACATTTGCAACACCTGGAGTGCGATGCAAATGTACAAGAGGTGGACACGCACACACCTTCAGTAAGCCCAAATGTATCACTTTTGCTGCAAGGAATATCACATCACATCATCTTTGCATAACGCTTTTCAACCACTGATAACGGATGGTTTCTGGTACACACACTTGGTTTTTTTTTTTACCTTTTTTCTCCCGTTTATCCTTAGGCAAGCCACAAGGCAACCCCTCCCCTATTCACAACCTGTGTCCTGTTTGTTGAGTCCCACCCAGAACGATCCTCCTCCTCCTTTCCTTTCTGTTGCTTACATGTGTTGGATTTTGATTAGCGCTGCTCCCCTCCCCTCCCCTCCCCTCCACCCTCTCAAACCAGGTCTCGCCTGCAACCATGCAGCCGTGCAGCCTTGCAACTGTTACACTAACACAAGGGGCCTTGTTTTCTCTGTGATATCCACAGGTTTTGCATAAAGACCTCAGATTTGTTTGCCAGCCTCCATATCTGCTCTCTTCCATACGTAGACACTGATTTCTGCTGAATTATACACTTCTCAATGGCTATTTTACAATATATTGTTGTGTGACCATACGTGTGACACTGTGATGGCTCAAAAATGAGAAGATAAAAAAACCTATGCATTAAAACGAGGTTTTCAAAAGTGTTTCCACTTTATTAGTTTATTGTTGTCATTTTTCTGGACAGCCTACAACCAATCATTGGACATTGGACACCATTGGACATCAATGGTGTCCAATGGTGTTTTTATCGGCATTAAACCAAAAACACAACAAACTTGGAAAAAATATAGCAAAAAAGATACAATGTAAAGAGAAAAAGTTGACATTAACACCAATAAATATTATTAACACAACGCTTTCCATCCAGCCATTTTCTTCCGCTTATCGAAGGTCGGGTCGCAGGGGCAGCAGACCAAGCAGGGAAGCCCAGACTTCCCTCTCCCTGGTTCCTCCCAGCGTATCCCGAGGCGTTCCCAGCCCAGCTGAGAGGCATAGTCTCTCCAACGTGTCCTGGGTCTTCCCCGAGGTCTCGTACCGGTCAGATGTGCCTTGAACACCTCCCCAGGGAGGCGTCCGGGAGGCATCCTAACCAGATGCCCGAGAAATCTCATCTGGCTCCTCTCAACACAGAGGAGCAGCGGTTCTACTCCGAGTCTCTCCCGGATGACAGTGCTTCTCACCCTATCTCTAAGGGAGAGCCCAGCCACCCTGCGGAGAAAACTCATTTCGACTTCTTGTACCCGCAATTCTGTCCTTTCGGTCACTACCCAAAGCTCATGACCATAGATGAGGGTAGGAACTTAGATCGACGGGTAAATTGAGAGCTTTGCCTTTCCTTTTACGAAAATCAGAAAAGTCCTGCCACTACCAGATGCAGAAGCACTTGTTCATGCTTATGTGACTTTCAGGTTGGATTATTGTAACGCTTTCTTAAAAGGCTGCCCAAAGAAATATTTAAAACCCCTTCAGTTGCTCCCAAATTCTGCCGCATGAGTCTTAACTGGAACCAGAAGCAAAGCTCATATCTCACCCATATTAGCCTCACTGCACTGGTTACCAGTATAATTTAGAATTGAGTATACAATTCTCTTTCTTACATGTATAAAACACTACACGGTCTGGCACCGGTATATCTTAAAGAGCTCCTAGAACCCTATCAACCCAGAAGAACATTGTGCTCACAGAATTTACTTGCCACTTGGAAGTACTTGGACCTCTAGAATCTTTAGAGGTAGAATGGGAGGTAGATCCTTTAGTTAGTCACCAGGCTCCTCTGTTATGGAACCATCTGCCCGACTCAATCTGGGGGGAAGACATCGTTTCTTTATTTAGAAGTCAACTCAAAACCCACCTCTTTGCTAACGCATACAGTTAGAACTGACCCTTCTTGATATGCTGATATACCAGAGACATTTATTTATGTTCCTTGGTCTAAGAGTAAGTAAGACTTCTGGCTTGAGCTACCATGTATCCCTCTTATTATTTTTCTATCTCAGCCCAGCCGGTCGAGACAGACGGCCGCCCCTAGTAGGCTTGGGTTCTGTTCAAGGTTTCTGCCCCAGAGAGAGTTTCCCTTGCCTCTGTCGCCGAGTGCTTGTTCATGTGGGGTTTCAGTTGGCTCTCTGAGACCTTCATGTGCAAAGTGCCATGAGATGACCGCTGTTGTGATTTGGCGCTGTACAATACATTGGAATTGAACATCACTCTTTTGGACCATCCTGTAGATTCCCCTGATCTAAATCCAATTCAGAACATTTACGGATGGATGGCAAGGGAAGTTTTCAGAAAAATGGACATCAGTTCCATGATGTAATTATTGTTGCATATCGACTGGTTTACCACAAAGAGATTTACCTGGCTACTTATTATACTGAGGCTAGAAACATATTTCTATCTGCAGTTAAATGCGGTAAATTATGAGTCACTACTTACTGTTACTGTTTGTTTAGTAACAGTAACTTACTGTTACTATTTTCTACATGTATTTTTCCATCACAGGATTAATAATAAAAATTGTAAATGTTATTTTTAGAATCGAATGAAGGCCTAAAAAACGAGTTGGACGCCGCACATTGGACACCCCTGCGTTAAGGGGTCGGGCACGCTCATTGCTCTGACATCGCGATGACGCTTTATCCCGTTTCTGATAGTGGTGCGGTGGTTCCTGAAGCAAACGCAGGTGATGATCAGATTTGCCTGCAGCATCTTGATGTGACAACTGGTTTGGTGTTTGAGGAAGGAGGTAAGTTTTCCTTGCAGTCTGTTTGTTAAAGTAAATCCAACAAGTTGACTGGGTGTGGTGACGGTTGACTAAGCAATCAATCCCTTTTCCAGAGCCTATTAAGTAATCCCTGTATCCCATTCACCTCAGCGCACTCTTCGGACACAAGTAGCTACAGCGGACACATGCATGCATGTGTGAGTGTGTGCACGTGCGTGTGTGTGTGTGTGTGTGTATGGTACCAAACTTTAGTATGTCCTCTCTTAAGCGTTTGTGTAATTCTGATTTCCAGCTGTGATTAGTTCTCAGCGTTGCACGGAGAGAACTACTCCATCTACTCCATGCCTTGCTGGGCCGTTCCTGCAGCAAACTCTTGAGTTGATGCTTGTTTGTGCTTTTCATTTCTTGTCTTTAGTGAGTCAAAATAATTTTTTATTGGTGGCGTGGCCAAACTTTTTCCAGCGACAACTTATGATAAGCTGTCTGAACAAACACTCATGTTCCAACCTGATATTGACACGGATCTTCTCCTCTATGTGTAGTTTGAAATGATTAGTTAAGGGTGAAATGGAAATTCCGTGGTTTTAACTGCTACGTGATTGAGGAATAAGGATGACAGAATGTGTCTTGGATAAGGTTTGGTCTTTTCCCGACAGATGATTTAATCCTGAATTTTGGGGGAAAGGACCCAGAAACCTGATAATAATATAACAATTGTATTGAGTGGCTCTGAGAGTAAGTTTTATTACATCATGTAAAATGCCTGTTTGCAAAATACGCACACAGTTTCTGCTACACAGATAATATTGACAAAGTACAAGAACTTTGAAAATGTGTCCACAGCCATCAGACTTGTTAATTAGCATGGGAGAGACACCTTCAACTCCTTCTGTTGAATTTCCAACAGGCAATGCTAGTCTATAGTTATGGGGCCACATTGCTCCACGTGAATGTAATGAATGTGTCGCCCAATCATCACAATAGTTATCAGTGACATATGCAGTAATACTAGGTTTTATTTGCCTCTATTTTTCAGCGTACAGTTTTCTATGATGTGGCGGTGATTGAACATGGCAAAAAAAAAAAAGCACACCTCAGCTCTGTGTCAGGATTTTAGTCAGCGGCTTTGAATAACCTCTCATATAGACAAACGTACATTGACGCCTATTGACAGTTTAGAGTCTCAATTTCACTTAATGTGGGAGGATGCTGGGGAATTTTTTGTGCTATCTCAAATGAAATCTGTAAATACACCTTAATCGTATTTTGTCGTTTGTCTCCAAAATTTATTTTGGTGGTGAAATTTAAAAAAAACCCACCTGTTACATTGCCGTTGTCCAAATCCTTCTGGACTTTACTGTGCCGTAGCGGATTTGATCACATAGAGTACGCGATGATATTCAATGATACGGCAGATAGTGTGCAGCTTGTTCAAGATGGAAAGAAACCAGGATGAGATATATTCATCGTCACATCATTTTACTAGACTAACAGCCTGCATGAATTTTACCCTGCAGGGAACAGAGACAGGACACCCACAGCTTCAGTTGGTTCTTTATTTCCATAAACAGCATGTAATAACCCATAAGGACCAACCATATGTTCGATACACCGGCAAAGAACTCATAAACAGGTACAATTCTTGGACAACAAAAAGCCAAAAAGACACATTTACTCACATTTGTAAACACTTGAAAGCAGGGGACTTCCAATATATTAAGTCAATATATTTTCATTTACTGTGCATGTTTCAAAGAGTATAACAGGAACTTTCTCCGTGTTATTATTCAACATAAAACAAAGCAGACACTTGCATCGTCCGCTGACGCCTCACTTCATGCCGTGCTGGCTCTCGTGGTGCCTGCGAAGGTCTACCTTGCGCTGGAACCCTTTGGAGCAAATGTCACACCCAAATGGCTTGAAGCCTGTGTGTTTTCTACTGTGGGTGATCAGGTTGGAGCTCTGACTGAACGCTTTGCCACACACTTGGCACTTGTGGGGTTTCTCACCTGCAAAGCAACAGTGAAGAATCGACTCAGGAAATCTTGGATTATTTGTATAAAGGGAGCAGCTTTACACAAATCACTCGGCTTCTGGAAAATCAGGTTTGGCGTTAGTCCGCAAGACGGGAGCAGCGCCATCCACCATGAAGAGGATTTTTGCATTTTTAGTCATATTTCACTTCAACCAAGACCAGTACTGACAGCTCCTTGTACTGAGCTCTCTGTGAAACAGGGAACTTTGATATGCAAATCCTACCCCCCCCCCCGCCATTGATTTACCAGTAGCGATATCACTTTACTTTCCAAGCACTGTGGTACCTAACAGACATCAGACACGCTTTATTTATAACATCATACAAATATGGCCGCCCAACAATGTAAGAGTCATACCAGTGTGAATGTACGTGTGTTTCTTCATATCAGACTTCTGGTGAAACCTCTTGCCGCAGAACTGACAGGGGTAAGGCCTGGTGTCAGAATGGATGAGGAGGTGCGTGGAGAGCGTGGAGGAGCGCTTGAAGGACTTCCCACACATTTTGCACTCAAAACTTTTCTCCTGGACGAATACATAAGAAGTGTAAAGTAAGACAGTTTCACCTGGGAGTCAAACTTAAAGGAATTATATGATTCATCCATGATCACTTGATTGTTATCAGCATGGTGTGAAGGAAAGGATCAATGTTTAGGAATGGTATCCTGTACGCACCCAGTATGTCGTGTGGAGCAAAAACTACATAACGGCTTGAGCAAGGACATCGTGCTCATAGGAGAGAGTTCAAGAAACAGTAGAAGAATATGGTTGTATGGGAAAAAATGAATACTTGGAACCTCAGTGTCTGGTGTCTGATATCATTCATCTTGAATTCATTCGTTTATTATCCCTTAATAAAAACCATTGTGTCTGATATAATTTATCATGAATTCATCCATTTACTATTACATAATGAGTACCACAGTGTCTGTTATCATTTACCCTCAATTCAGTCATTTACTATTATTTAACAAATACCATGGTGTCTGATATCATTAATCCTGAATTCACTCATTTATTATTCCTTAATGAATACCATTGTGTCCGATATCATTTTCCTTGAATGTATCCATTTACTATTACTTAATGAGTATCACAGTGTCTGATATTATTTACCCTCGATTCCGTCATTTACTATTATTTAACAAATACCATGGTGTCTGATAGCATTAATCCTGAATTTACTCATTTATTATTCCTTAATGAATACCATTGTGTCTGATATCATTTATCTTGAATTCATCCATTAACTATTACATAATGAGTATCACAGTGTCTGATTATTATTATTATATAGTATTTGATGAATCATCATTAACATCATCATCATAATATCAGTAATACTGAGTTCATACATTTATTATAATTTAATGAATACCATTGTGTCTGATATCATTTATCTTGAATAAATTTGTTTGCATATTTTAATTTACAGTCAGTTTTGTACTCATGTATTGATTATTAATGTATTCTTAATTGTTTTTGTTATTTTCCTAGGTATTTAAAATTGCCAAACAATACATTTGGAATACAGGAAGTGAACAAATGTATTGTAATTGATGTGAAATGGAAAAGGAACAGGATTATTTAAGCTTTGCTTCTTCCTACTCCGTTTTGGACATGTGGAACTGCGAACTGTACTATGTGATGCATTCCAATGTAACATGAAAATAAATCAAACCAGTACCATTTCCTTTACATTGTGATTTAATTTAGGCATTGTTTATCATAGATTTATACTTATTGTATTTGCCTACTGTATGATGTTTCTGTCACATTTTGTTCCTTTATTTATGTCTTCTATTTTTCTTTTACTGCTAAATGAGCTATCAACAAACGTCCATCCATCCATTTTCTATGCCGCTTATCCTCACTGGCATTGTGAGGGTATGCTGGAGCCTATCCCGGCTGGCTTTGGGAGAAAGCCGCCGTACACCCTCAATTACTGTATTATTACTGTATTATTACCATTTTTCCCCCCCCATTAGAAAACGGTAATAGGTGAACATGTTAAACCCAGGAAGTGATCAGGACACGAAGAATTGATAGGATTAATTCAGCTCTGCATCTTCCTACTCCTTTTCGAACACGTTGAACTGTGCAAGTGTAAACATGCGCCGTTCTTACATCTAACTTTGTAAAGCAAGTTCAAAAGAAACTAAACCGTTGTACCTGAGAGTGGACGTTCATATGCTGCTCTAGACTGACGGCATGGCCAAAGGTTTTTCTGCAGATGTTGCAGCCAAAAGGTCTCGTTCCACTGTGGGACCTCCTGACATGAACCTCCAAGCCGTGAGGCGTTGAGAACACCTGAAGCACAATTGAAATGTCAACAACTTTTCAGGTGCTTTGAAATGTTGCCATATAACATCAAAAGCTTAAATATCTTACACATATATTATAATACCTTGACATTAGTGAATAACTAACAGTTGGGAAAGAGTGTGAGAAGAAGGCTGGCTGAAAAGTGAGCTGAAAAGCTTTTTTAAATGTGAGTAACTATTATGTAATATTATGAGTAATAATAGCAACAATAATAATGACATCAACAAAAAATAATATTACATATAAATTATATATTTAAAACATTTTTTTTATTTTTTACTGCGTTACCAAAATCATGCATGAAAGTTGTATAACTTTAAATAACGTTTTTTTTTTTGCTGTTGTTTTTTTTAAACATGCTTACAAAAGTTACATTAAAGTCATTACATTTTTCATTTGTACACTAGTACAGTAGACGCACATCTTATTTCATCCTCGCCGTGCGTCTTGTTTCAGCAATTACTGTACTTCACTTCCTGTGTTGTGTTCATGTACCAGTGTAGCTATTTTGTTATTGTAAAGAAAAGATGATTTAAGTGTAAAAGTGATAGTACTGGTACCAAGGGTAGTACAGATCATACCAGATCAAACCAAGCTGTCAAAGCCGGATCCCGTCAGATCTCCGGAGCTAAGCAGGGCCTGGTCAGTACTTGGATGGGAGACCTCAGAGGAACACCATGTGCCACAGTGGGAGGTTGAGGAAATAAGAAGCTCTTGTTGTGTCACCCACATTGGCTAGTATGAAATTGGTGTGTGCGTGGTGGTCGGAGGGGCCGATGGCGCGTACTGGCAGCCTCGCTTCCATCGGTCCGCCTCACGGCCGCTGTGGCTGCTTTTGTGCCACAGCTTATTATCGTAGTAAATAAAAGGCAAACAGTTTGTTGATATTGTTGCATTTCTATATTGATAAATTCTTTCTAAATATTTTTGTTTGCCTAAAATTGTTGTCCTGTGTTGCATTTTGATTATAATGGTGAGTATCGGCAATACTTTCCCTGCATTTACTTGGTATTGGATCGTTGACAAGATTTGCCGTATTGCCCACCCCCGAGTTTGTAGAGTGTTGAATATCTTTATGAAAAGTTACATTTGACTTTTGAATTTTTAACTCATTTACAAAGAGGTGATAATGTCATGGTTCACCTCATCCGACTTTGTACCTTGTTTTGGGTACCGTGTGGGTTTTAAAGGGCTTTTTGCATCTGAAGAACCCACCTTGTCACAGGTAATGCAGTGGTAGGTGTCGGAGGTGGGGGAGTAGTGTGTACTGCAGTCCAGAGGCTGCTGGTGCTGTGGGCTGCGGCTGGCGTGCGTGTTGTACAGACCGGCGGCGTGCTGCAGCACTGCGGGGCTGAAACCCATCTGATACGAGGAAGCAACCTGCTCCCAGGAATATGCCGGCTTGTAGTAAGGACGCAATTCTCCCATCTTTGGCTCTGAGGAGCATAGGGGGAAAAAAACAGTTTTCCATTTGTAATATTGGTTAGGCCTGCAGGGAAACGTAACGTTTGCATTGGCAACTCACCTGTTAGATAATAAGGCTGTGCGGGAGCCACAGGGGGTCTGCTGGGCTCTGAGCGCACAGATGAGGGGCACTGAAGCTCTTCCTCCTCTTTTTTTAATGGGCTGGGGTCGGTTCGGGAATGCTGGCCTTCAGACCGAGGCCCGTCTGAAGAGTCAGCGACGACGCCTTCAAATCCAAAACAAATAACCGTGCGATTGACAGGCTAAATGCCCTTTTTGGGCCTGAAACGGAAAACGAGTGTATAAATTATAGTGGAAATGCAAAACTCACCTTTGTTCTCTTCATACAATCTATGCACATGAAAAGAGATGCTTCTTTTGCTTTTCACCAGGAAGGATCGGGGCATGTTGACTCTATAGAAGCACAAAAATCCTTTTACTTCCCCAAAAAAAGAGCATTTTTTTAGGGAGCAGTTTGAATTTCTTTAACAAACAACAAAGTTTGACAGGAGCATGTCACGGAAAAGTTGTTTTCATCTTCAAAAAAAGGTAAAAACTGTAATCGACAATATCCAGCTTTTGGACAATTTGATTCCCAATGTGGAAAAAAAACTTCCCTTTTTAAGATGAACCCCTGAGTAGATTTAACTTCCCGGGGCTGTACCTGAGACGCACATTTGATCCCAGTGTGTGGAAAACACAAGCACACCTAAGTCGGACCTCAAAAACGGTCCACCGTCAACGGCAGAGGTCTTGTTGCGTTCGGAAGGCAGGTTCTAGCACTGACTCACCGTGCACGCGGGGAGTTCGGATGACGAGCGATGACCTCCTTGCCCCCTTTTCTTTGCAGCGCCGGTCGCCCAAAAAAAATCCTTTCCTCCGGGTCCCGAATGCAAACCGGCGCAGAAGCATCGCACTCGTCGCTCCTTCTGCTTCTCCCCCTCCCTGATTTCCAATCAGATAATTTCGCAGGGGAATCTGAGTGCGGTTTCAACCAATGGAGGGCCAACCTGCAGAGGGCGTTTGCGTAGAAGCCTCCTGCTCGCCACACTGCTGCAGGGAGGAACAGAAAACACATCTAAAGTCAGATATGGGGAATGCGGTCTGGGCGTTTTTTGGTACAATTTGCACTGGAAAAATAAGATCGAATCTAATTCTAATAAGCCATTTTCCTCCCCTAACCGTGTTTACATTTCAATGCGCGGCTTGGGAGAGTGTTCCTCCCATGCGCGTCCACTTGTTCATGATTTAAGCAGCTCAAAGCTCGCAGGAGAATCGAGCACCTCCGAATTGCCAGTTCGCTGGTGTGCGCTGCACTGTGGTGCGTTTGGATCAGCACGGCTGGCGGAGTTCTTCTTAGGCCGTGCCTGATGGAGAGGTGTCCAAACTTTCTCCACCCCAAAACTCCAAACCGGAGGACGCGGCGGGCCACTTTCTTATGTCTTTTACGGTTTATGCGTGTGCGCGTTTGAATTGCTTTCAAATGCATTTTCTTTTTCCGGGCTGTACTTAAATACACTCAACTCTTTGATTCCATGGATTCACTTTAAATATTTCCAATGTGCATTCCCAACGACGCATTTTAAAAAAATGGTTGGTCGAAAAACCTAAAAAAAAGTCAAGAGTTTGTTCCTATGAAGTCCAAAAGCTTCCCGAGCCTCGCGGGCTTCTACTTTGACGTGAACTCGTGAAATCAAATCAGCTTTGCACAATATTCCAATTTGTTGAAATAGCTTTAACTAATACAAGGACAGGACTGATATGCAACATTGATTTGTCTTTTACCCAAAAATTCGATGGTGCTGATCAATACGATTAAATAACCGTTTAATAAAGAAGGAACTGTTTGCGCTCATTCGCACGCGAGGTCGCAAAATGGGCTCAAGTGTGAGTGCGCCATCTTGTGGACAAAACGTATACGGCTTCAGGGTCTCGACGCATCCTTGACGTAACTCGGCGGCCATCTTACGGCGGTATTGTTGCGGTATGCTCAAGGTGAGAGCTGCGGATGACAGAAGCGAGTCATATTCAAAATGGGGTTTATTACACAGACGAACTCAACAAAAGCTAGCCCTGACAGTACATGTGCAGTAGAAATGATTAGAAAGTCTTATTTGCCAAGGAGTATGGCTTCACCCAGGATCCCTACCCACTTGGGTGCGGCTTGGTATCGGGTATGGGTGTTTCCCACCCAGGCAGCAAATAACATCAACTCCTTATGTTTATATACTTCAAATTATATCTAACTATAAAACCACTGTGGAAATGATGTGGTTTATTTTTGTTTCAAAATAATAATACGCAATCAATTGAAAGTTCGGACAGGGACACGGGCCACGCTTGGGCCAAAAAAGTTGTTAGTTTTGCGTCTGTGTGCCTCGAGGCCTGCCTGCTTACGTCAGACTGCATAGTAGGCCTCTTATGTGAGTCAGTTGCAATACCGCCCCCCACCACCGGTGGCGGTAATACGTCAGTCATTTGTTAGGGACACTTAAGGGCAGAAGAAGACACTCGGCTAGCAGCTAAGGGATGGAGAAAATTTTAAAAAGAGAAAATAAAGATGAAACTAAGGACGACCTCCCTCAAAAGAGGGTTTCCCCCCCAGAAGTACGATCCAGACTTCATCAAGTATGGCCTTGTGAATGGCGGCAGAGCCCAGCTAGACTAAACATCCGACGCTCGTTGGAAAGCCGATGGACGTCTTCAGGCAAAAAGAAAATGGCCGACAGACAGTAGCGTCTGCTGGTCATTCAAGGAGGGGGAGCTCATTTGTGTTCGCAAAAGTGTATTTAGATGTAAAGACTACATTCCATGCCTAGTCGCTTTTTAACAAAGACAAAGTCGCTGGTCAATGAATGTGGATGTTTTTACTTCAAGGTCGCCGATTGGCACATTTTACTGTCAATCAAAAAGGGACGCCCACCTCAGGCAGATCATCCAATCATCATGCAGAAGCTGAGCGCTCAGGCCAGCCCACTGTCCCATGGGTTCCCAGTGATGCTGAGCGTCCAACGGGCGGGACAAAGCCCAGCATTTATCCAATGACTGTCCAGTTTAGTGCAACAGAACAACCCACTCTATGCTTCTCCATCGAAGTCAGTAGACGCTCAGTGTGAGGATAAACGATAAGATAATGTTGGAAGTCGTGTCAGTGACCTGTTTTGAAGGTATTCTAGCATATATTTAGACATTTTAGGGGAAGCTGAGCTTTCCTTGCAGTCTTAGAGCAATCACCATTGGACACACTAACCATCATCTTTGCTAGCCACTCCAAATGTGCTTTAGAAAGCCAGCTACCCAGTAGCCATACGTGTAGCACAGAGCAAGAAGCCAATCACTAAAGCAGAGGAGTTGGTTCTGCCTGCCCCAGTTGATGTGCCGCGCCTGAGATGATCGGGGAGGCCGCTGCAAAAAAAGCTGTTCCCCATCCCACTTTCAAATGACACCGTGGGTCACCGTGAGTTGTTCTTAAAAAAGGTTCTTGTAGTACATTTGTTCCATTGTTAGCCTGTTTTGCATTTTGATATGAATGGGCCCCAGGCCACACTGTACAGGAAAACCTGGACGCCAAGGTCAAAAAGATTGACAACCTCTGTACTACACAAAATCATTGCTCTTTTTAATGACTATTCTGCTTTAAGAGAACGAGCTACGTCACAAACAAGGGCTGCCATTTTGGTCAAGGACTAAAGCATGGATTATGCTCCTACTCGGGATTGTCACCCCCTTTTAAACCCTCACGCTTAGCTTGATGTAAATCCTCCCAAAAAAATCTAACTTTGCGTTGCAGCGATGCAGACAAAAAAAGCTGTGATTGCTCAGCTTGTAGTACATTATTTTCATGGAGAACTTAAGCTCAATGTTTTAACTTTGGGGGTTGTTTTAAGTCATTCTATTCCCGTGAATGTCGGAAAGAACATTGGAAGTTTCTTTGGTTAAAACGTGAGCCACCACTTTGGGACAAGCACTTTCTCCTGTATATGTTCTCTTGTGGGCCGCACGGTGGATGAGTGGTTAGCGCATTGGCCACACAGTCAGAAGATCTGGAAGACCAGGGTTCAAATCTCCGTCTCTGTGTGGAGTTTGCATGTTCTCCCCGTGCGTGTGTGGGTTTTCTCCGGGTACTCCGCTTTCTCCCCCACATTCCAAAAACATGCATGTTGGCTTAATTGGCCACTCTAAATGGTCCACAGGTGTGAATGGTTGTTGGTTTTTGTTTGTCTATATGTGCCCTGCGATTGACTGGCGACCAGTCCAGGGTGTACCCCGCCTCTCGCCCAAAGCCAGCTGGGATAGGCTCCAGCATCCCTGCGACCCTAATGAGGATAAGCGGTATAGAAAATGAATGAATGAATGTTCTCCTGTCTGATATTAACCTTTTTTTACCACAAACTGAACAAAATGATTTTTCAAGTGTGTTTTCTCATGTGTGATACCATTTTTGACTTTTGAGAGAATCTTTTGCCACAAACTGAACAACTAAAAGGTTTTTCTCCAGTGTGTGTCCTCATGTGTGATACCATTGTTAGCTTCCGAGCAAATGTTTTATCACAAACTAAACAACTAAAGGGTTTTTCTCCTGTGTGTGTTCTCATGTGTGACCGAAATGTTGCGTCTTGAGCGAATCTTTTGTCACAAACTGAACACCAAAAGGGTCTTTCTCCTGTGTGCGTTCTCATGTGTGTTACCACATTCCCCTTTCGAGTGAAGCATTCGCCACAAACTGAGCAACAAAAAGGTTTTTCTCCCGTGTGTCTTCTTATGTGCAGTATCATCGCTCCTTTCGTAGAAAATCTTTGACCACAAGCGGAGCAAATAAAGGGTTTTTCTCCAGTGTGCGTCCGCATGTGCTGATTCAAATTGCACTTTTGAGTAAATGTTTTAGCACAAACTGAGCAGGTCAAACTTTTTTCACCAGTCCTTTTTTGTGTGCATCCAGACTGTTTGTTGTCAGTGTGAGTCCTGAAATCACCTTCACAGTCCGTATCGCTGCTCAGTGGTTCTTGGGTTTCGTCCCCGTCTTCAGCCGCAGGAGTATGTGACGTGTCGTCACAATCTGAGAGTGGCGCAATCAGGTTGTCTGCTTTTGATCCTCCACAGTGGTCTCCATCAGCCTTTGTTCTCATGTGGTGTTGTGAGCTGCTGCTTGGGGGCTCTGCCCCTCTGTTCTTCTCAGATGGGGTGTGATGAAGCCGTGAGGACGGAGGTGCTCGGTCTTTGTGGTTCCCAAACTTCAGTCTTAGACCAAATTCTCCCTCCTGAGTGGTCCAGAGTTCCTCCTCTTTAACGTGGGGGGGCTCCAGCTTCAAAGTGGACCCCTCCGCATGCAACTGGGGGCGACGTTCGGGTTGACGACCAATGGTCGGCTGGACGTCTGCAGGACACAAGCAATACAAACGCATTTTCACTCAGACATGATCTTTTAGATGTTTCTTCACTTGATGCTGCTTGGAGTACGGACAGTCACAGAGAAAAGAAACCAGTAAATAAATCAGAAATGCAACCGTAAAAGTGATACAATAAATGAAATGTTGCGCATAAAGTGTACCACAACAAGAAAGTTGGAACTCCAAAGCAGAAACGAGGTCCCGTCACATGACCTCCGGGGCATTTTCTGGTGGGTTGGTTGGAAAATTAACGGGGGGGGCATTTGAAAAGTGAAAAAAGTGATTATATTCCTTTTAGAAGTTCGTCTTGTCCTGTGCTTTGATGCAACGTTCGCAGCTGTAGACAGCAAACCGGATTGGTTTCTCATATGACCACTTGTCATGTCAAAGTACAAACATTTCAGTAGTACTATACACTGCCTGGCCCAAAAAAAAAGTCATACACTCTATTCTTTTGTTCCGCCTTTTAGCTTTGATTGCTCTGCATTTGCTGTGGCATTGTTTCGATACGCTTCTGCAACATCACAAGATTTATTTCCACCTAGAGTTGCATTCACCAAGATCTTGCATTGATGATGGTAGAGTCTGACGGCTACGCAAAGCCTTCTCCAGCACATCCCAAACGTTCTCAATGGGGTTAAGGTCTGGACTCCATGTGTGAAAATCATGTCTCATGCTCCCTGAACCACTCTCTCATTTCAGCCTGATGAGTCCTGGCGTTGTCATCTTGGAATATGCCCTCCCATCAGGGAGGAAAAAAATCCATTGATGGAACAACCTGGCCTCATTCTTTGAGCTCACAGTGTTGCTGAACCTAGACCTGACCCACTGCAGTAACCTCGTACCTATTTTCTTAGTTAAAGCCAGGTGGTGACTTTTTTTGGCCAAGCAGTGTAGTATTCGGATTCAGTCCAGGTTGGTCTTTAACAAAAAACTCAATTTTGAGGACACTGCCCATTGAGAGAGAATCCCCTGTATGTATAGAACATTTTCATAAGACAAAATGCTATAAAATGTATCATTATAATCTATAACCATCCATCCGGCCTTCCATTTTCTGTGCACCTTGTCTTCTGACTTTCACCTGGACTGGTCGCCAGTCGATGGCAGGGCACACATACAGTGAGTTCCAATTTATTATACAAATTAAATTTTTGTCTGATTTTGCTAAATATAAAATGACAGTCGTCATAATTTTCAAGTCATCATCCCTGTCCAATTTTAATGATTTCAAATACCTTTCGAAATTTACCGTCGATATTGTTTTATTTCTGATGAATTGAATGCTCCACTGAAAAGCAACCTTCAAGGAAGAGCCAGGACAAGTCGGAGAGACTACGGAGTCTCTCCAACTAGGGAGTCTCTCCCGACTGGCCCGGATGGACCAAGGAGCCGGGGGGAGAGGGAAGTCTGGGCTTCTCTGCTTAGGCTGCTGCCCCTCCACCTCCCATGAGCCGAATAATCCCAATGGACGGATGAAAAACCATAAAAGCCAGGACATGTTCATCACTTTCTTAAGACAAAACAAACCCAAGTCAGGCCGGACAGAGCATGAAAACAGGACATGTCAATATCTTATTACCAAATGAATATATATGTAAGAGTAGAAGGTTATGGACATCAACGGTACCCTTCATGTGTAGCACAGGGTGACTCTTGTCCGCTTCTTCTAGTTGTTGTCGAAGCCGATGGTTCTCCTCCCTTGTTCGGGAAAGTTCCTCCTCGTACGACCTTAGCGTTCTTTCAAACCGCGAAAAGATCTCATCGGCTGCCGCCACGAGTCGCTCCTTCACCAGCTCTTTCAACATGTTGCTGTTGTCTCGCAAGCTCCTTCAATGTCTCGCTTCTTCCTCTCGGCCGCTTTTTCAGGTGTTGCTAACGTCCGGCCGTTCTTCTTCGACGGTTTTCCGGAGGTTGCCCATTCCCTGACGTTACGCGGCTGCCATCTTACGGCGGTATGGAAGAGTGCTCAAGATGAGAGCTGGGGAAAAGACAGCAGGGCTGCAGAGAGAGAGAGATCCCTCCATCCATTTTTCTATATTGTTTATCCTCGTTAGGGTCGCGGCTATGCTGGAGCCTACCCCAGCTGGCTTTGGGCGGGAGGCGGGGTACACCCTGGACTGGTCGCCAGTTAATCGCAGGGCAGACATACAAGCTTTCAGAGTTTAGAGTCAAACATGCATGTTTTTGGAATGGAAAGCGGAGTACCCGGAGAAAACCCACACGCGCACGGGGAGAACATGCAAAGTCCACACAGAGATCCCCAACGGAGAATCGAACCCTGAACCTCCTGACTGCGAGGCCAACACGTTACCCACTCATGCACCGTGCGGCCCGGCTGCAGAGAAGTCACAATCAAAATGTTTTTGTTTCATTCATTCATTCACTCATTCATTTTCTATACCGTTTATCCTCATTAGGGCCGCGGGTATGCTGGAGCCTACCCCAGCTGGCTTTGGGCGGGAGGCGGGGTACACCCTGGACTGGTCGCCAGTCAATCACAGGGCAGATATAGACAAACAAACATTCACACTCACACTCATACCGATGGAAAAAATATGGGCATATCACACTCAACAAAAGTGAAATCTGACGGGTTTTCTCCGGGTACTCCGGTTTCCTCCCACATTCTAAAAACATGCATGTTAGGTTAATTGGCGACTCTAAACTATCCATGTGTATGAATATGAGCGTGAATGGTTGTTGTTCTATATTTGACCTGCAGTTGACTACAACTAGTCCAGGATGTACCCCGCCTCACTCTCCAAGTCAGCTAGGATAGGCTCCAGCATACCCCGCAACCCCAATAAGAATAAGTGGCATAGAAGATGGATGGAGGGACAGATTTCACATTAAAACAGAACAAGCCACAATATCAAAGTAATAAGCCTTAATTGATTGATTGTCAAAAGCAGTAATCACTGGGATTCCCCCAGCATCAGGCTGCATCAGGCTTATGACATGTGGAGATCTTCATGCGGTCTCTCATCGGGCCCACATGAATAGAAACTCTTCTTTATTTCCTGTGAGAACCAAAATAATTAAAATAATTAATAGCATGACCGGTCACATTTTTATTAATTTCAATAATTGTTTCTATTTTTTTATTTTTGTTTGTTCGTGTTGGAACAACACAAAAACAACAGAGAAAAAAAGACAAATCCGATAATTCCTTGCAGAACATTTATTGGCAGCCTCACTTAACATTTGCTATCACACCCTTTGGAAAAAATACTTGCACGTAATAACATCTTGCAACCATGAACAAGTTTCTTATACCTCCCTGCTGGAATGTGGACCCACATTCTTCTGCCATCTGCTCCAGGTCTCGGAGATGTAAAGGGTGCCATTTCCCAACTGATGTTTGAGCTCTCACCAGGGGTGTTCCATAGATCTGGCCAACATTGTTGGCCACCAGACGCAGCAACCCCAAAACATCAGTGAGCCTACTTCCAGTTTGACCGTAGGGACTGTGTTCTTTTCTTCGAAGGCCGTTTATTTTCGGTAAAGCAAAAAGCTCTACTTTCTGTCTGTCCACAGGACATTTGCCAGAATGTTTCAGAATGCACACCACCGTCATCCAAATATTTCTTCACATGGGTTATTTGACTTGAATTTTATTCCAAAAAATGTCAAGCTTGACATTTTGCATGCTGATCAAATTACATAAATAGAAGTTATTTTGAGACTAGAAAAACCTGCAATGAACGAGTATTGTGAATGCCTAGATACTGATAAAGAGTTCACATGAGCTAAATGTAGCTGAAAAGAAAGGTTGATTTTACAGCTGAAACTGTGGAATGCACAAAAAAGGTGTTGGCACACATGAAAAGAAATGTTGGAATTACATCTGAATGCTTACAAGTGACTATATAGTGTCATCTGCACAAAAATGATGCTCCTGCTTATATTTTGAAGTGAAAATATTACACGGAAATGTCGCTTTGCTTTGAAGGGTAAATTGTGAGCTTCCTGTTCAAAATAGGCCAGGCTCAGCAATGAGTCTTGTGGTGATCACAGTTGTTTTTTTTCTGTTTTTACACCAATCTTACAATGAGATGCCTCTAAGGAACACGTTAAAAGTCGAAAAGTAACAAATAATTATCTCATACTTACAGATTCATGTTATAATTACATGATGTATCCCCTTCTTATATTGTACTGTCCGATAGAAACAAAAAATGGGTAAGCAGGAGTGTCAGACTTTTTTTTTAGTGTGGGCCACATTGCAGTTATGGCAGCCCTCAGGGTAACTGAAACTGTGTAATCTATATTTTTTTCTGGATATTATTTCTCAGTCGCCCCCTTACTTTGACTTATTTGATTGCTATTTACTTTTAAACCAAGGCGACAAGGAGCTATTCAAGTATACCCCTATTGTACAATTTATTTTAAAAAGGGGTTTGATAAAACAAAAGAAAATACTTGGAATGCTGTATTCTGTTGCATCAACCAATATTGTGTTAAAAATAACTGCTACTACAAGTTATGATGATGAAGAAGTGCAATATTGATGCACATTATCGCCAGGTTTTTGGGGGCCCAAATAAAATATGTGGAAACTCAGATCTGGATGGTTAATTTTTGGTTTAATCTCATGAGAGATGTTGGTTTTATACACGTTGATAAAGGTTTATTTGACGCTTCTTTGTAATTTGTAACAATTATGACATTACTTATTGAATGATCACTCAAATACCTGAGCGGAAGTGTTTGCGCCTGCGCAGTTAACATGTGGGTCACGCGAAACCGCATTACAGTCCTCCGCCAATGAGTCTCTGGGACAAACACACTCGCCTTGGCAGGGGATCGCATAGTCATATTGAGCAACAATAAAAAATAAAACTTTAATATTATTAGCCACGGTAACGTGTGCTATGCATACCCCATTTACATTGGCGAGACAGAGTACTTGTAGCGGTTTTTTAAGGCGCTAACTTGTGGGCTTAGTTCGTATGCGGCGTCGACAGCGGAAGCGGACAGCGGTGGGAAGGGCTGTGAGGTGTTCAAGATGGCTGCGCCCTGTGGAGTGAAGCTACTCTAACAGGTAAAGAGCTCCGAAAATTTTAATTCTAACGCCATTTCTTACAGACACCGCCAGGGCATGATTGTTGTTTTGTAGAAAGACAGGCTCCACGGCTCACTCCCCTGTGATTTTCCGCGGCTGACAGGCCACAGAAAATCCTGACCGAGCGTCGGTCGCTGCTGCCAGCTAACGTTAGCTGTTGGCTGCGGGACTGACTTGTTTTTGTAAAGACCCGGTGATGGATTTTCAGCAGCAATTCACCCGACAAACATCTCACCCCGCTTTCCTCGCGTGCGGCGTTCTGGCCGTAGTCGCGTTGCTTCGCACAGCAACTACGGCCACATATTCGTATAATCGGATAAAGTAAAGCCAACCCTGGCTATTGTTCTCTGCGAGTTGTTTACGCCGAAGCAGCAGCAGGCAGTGGTCAGCACACACACACACACACGGAGTCGCATCGGCGCATGTGCACACATCTGTGCACATTGCATGATCTGCTGTGATAATGCAAGGGCGTAAAGGTAATATTATGTTATAGTAGTTTGGTGACTCGCATTCCAATGTAGCATGCAGCTCTGACGTTACTGTAGGAATTAATGTGTTCTCAAAATTAGCCTGGCGCTTGTGGTTCAGTGTTCCTATCAAATAATGATACCGTTGTCATGGTTTCGTTTAACTGTCACAGTCCAGGCTCATCATAAGGACAAACCGGGTCGCTAGTTTCTCCAACACTTCTGCAATAGTCCCATCGAACTGAGCTCCTTTTCTTGACTGCCACTCATTCATGTCTGTCCGGTTAATTTTTTTCAAATATATTTTACATTATATTTTTATAATATAATTATTTTGAAATTTGTGATACTAAATTATTTTTTGAAGATTAATTTAAAGGCGGCCGCACGGTGGATAACTGGGTAGTACGTTGGCCTCACAGTCCCGAGGTTCACGGTTCGAATCTCCGTTGGGCATCTCTGTGTGGAGTTTGCATGTTCTCCCCGTGCGTGTGTGGGTTTTCTCCGGGTACTCCGCTTTCCTCCCACATTCCAAAAACATGCATGTTAGGTTAATTGGCGACTCTAAATTGTCCATAGGCAAGAATAGGAGTGTGACTGGTTGTTTGTCTTTGTTTGTCTATATGTGCCCTGCGACTGACTGGCGACCAGTCCAGGGTGTACCCCGCCTCCCGCCCAAAGCCAGCTAAGATAGGCTCCAGCATACCCGCGACCCAAATGAGGACAAGCGGTATAGAAAATGGATGAATAATTTAAAGGCATTGTGTGCACTAAATCAGCATGATTATAAAAAATGTGCATGGTGACTTTGTGGATTAGAATTAAGATTGCGGTTCTCTGGGACAATTTTTCACAAGCCACACACACCGTGTTTAGAGCCATGTGCCTTTGTTTTAAAGAAATCACAGTTTTTAATTACTATTGTTAGATTTCTTGTTGTCTTGTTCTGCTTTAAAAAAAAACCTTGAGTGGGTGTTCTAATGTTCTTCAGTGGGATATCTCGTAATGACAGTTGACAAGGTTTTTTAATAAACAAAATAATACAAGTTAAACAATTGCACACTTGCTTGCACACACCACAATATATTTACGGATGTAATAAAGACAGGACAAAATCATGTTAGGGCATCTAGATCAACAATATTATTTGACCTATTGGCTGGGCTGGACAACGGGAAAAAATATTTTAACTATAGAGCTGTCAATCAATTCATTGCATTATGTCTGTAGTTTACTCATAATTATCACGAGATTGCAGATAGAAATAAACTTTCATCTAAAATAAGTACAGTTGATGAAACATGGATTTACATCTCTTTCATGTTGATATGCAACATCCATCCATTTTCTATACCACCTATCCTCATTAGGGTCGCAGGAATGCTGGAGCCTATCCCAGCTGACTTTGGGCGGGAGGCGGGGTACACCCTGGATTGGTCGCCAGTCATTCGCAGGGCAGACATACAACCATTCACACTCACACTCTAGTGGACAATTTAGTCACCAATGAACTTAACGTGCATGTTTTTGGAATGTGGGAGGAAAGCGGAGGACCCGGAGAAAACCCACACACGCACGGGGAGAACATGCAAACTCCACACAGAAATGCCCAACGGAGATTCGAAACCAGAAGCTCCTGACTGTGAGGCCAACATGCTACCCACTCAACCACCGTGTGGCTGAATCGCAACAATGATAACAAATAATGAAATCGATCAAATTTTACGTAAAGGGATATCAATTTTAAACATTGATTTATTGACCTTCCGTCTTCCCCGCTGTTGGTAACAAGGGGGCAAAATTACAGTAGTTAATGAGGCAATAACCTACCCGGCCACTGCTCATTAGTTCCTCAGTAGCAACTGTATTTTTGTGTACCTTTTATTGTAAAGTGAGGCCCTGTTGTCCATTTTTCCTGGAACACGGCACTCTGCGTCAACTTTCCCCCTTTTTGACAGAGGCATATTAGAACAATGAGGGTGCCAAAGCACATCATGTTAAAAATACTTACTCTAATAAATAGCGTGAATGACAAGTCGCTCGTCCAGACTGGCTGCACTTGCTCTTTCCAGGTATGAACAGTTTGCTTGCTTAACATACTTACTTAGAACAGCAGTTTATTGTATTGAAAAATTGCAGCTCATTTTTATACTTTACAAGATCATCTCGCGGGCTAGATTAAACCTGTTTGCGGGCCTGATCCGGCCCGCAGGCTGTACGTTTGACAACACTGATCTAAAGTATTTATCATCCTGTTTCTATTTGTTGGGAATGATGCTTGGCGTTTACTGACGCTTATGTTTCATCCCTGAAGGGAGTTTTTATTTTTTTTAGCTTGACACATGACTGCAGTGAATAGATGGCCAAATCTGTTGGAATTTGATTCATGTTTCGCTGTGTATGTTCCTTCCCATGAGAGCTACTGTAGTTTTGGTTGCACATACAAGAAAAGTCTTGTGGAACATCTTGTCATCTGTACATGTTTAAATGTGTCATTCTGTGTGAAATGATTAACAGATCATCGCTTACTTGGCCAGCGAGAAGCAGAGGTGGAGCAATTCTTTGGCTTTGTGGCAATTTCCAGATTTCTTGCTTAATGTGTTGGAATTTCACATACTTTTCCAGGGAAAGTGCTTTAATTATTTCTTACTGGAAAAAGTCACATTTAAATAATCACTGCTGCTTGAATTGTGTCTTACATGGTCAATCTGCTAGTATGTGTCAGCATATTTTACTGCCTCAAGTTTTTCCCTCTACTGATGTGGGTTTGGTGAGCGGTTTGATGGACACTATATCTTTGCCAATAAGCTTCTGTGAAACCTTGGTGGTAATAACTGGTTGACCCTTCGTTGGCGGCAATGACCTCAAACAAATGTTTCCCGTAGTTGCAGATCGGACGTGCACAACCATCAAATTGATTTTTGGACCATTCTCTTACAAAATGGTTCAGCAAGATTCCTGGGGTGTCTGGAGTGAATAGCTCTCTTGAAGTCATGCCACAGGATCTCAGTCAGGTTGAGGTCAGGACCATGACTTAACCACTCCAGAACACATACTTTGAACTTTCTCCATTTATAGAAAATGTGTCTATCTGTGGACTAAAAAACATCAATTTTTATAGATACTTTGTAACCTTTTCCAGCTTTATACAAGTCAACTATTCTTAATCCTAGGTGTACTGAGAGTTTTTTTGAGCAAGGCAATGCTCAAAGGATGAAACTGGTGAATGTTTTCAGAGCAGCTTTACATCACACCTCCAACCTTGTCTCATTGCCTGGGCTCCATGTTGGCTACCACCTGACTCTAATTAGCTCTTGGAGAATCGGTAGTCTCAAGGTTCAGTTAAATTTTTAGTCCTGTCTTGTTGATGTTCCATGTTATTTTCACTAAAAATATGACAAAATTATTTGCATAGTACTATTTAAAGCAGACTGGGTTTGTTTATGCTTGTGATTTTAATGAAGATCAGACTGCATTTTGAGAAGATAAGCCATTTAGGATGCAATTTAGACAAGCGAACACAGTAAAAGTGTTCTTTGTGGAGGACAGGAAAGGACATTGGCGGTTTTAGCTTGTCGTGGTTTATGGTCGCAACAGTAGCCCATTTTGTTAATAATAATAATAATAATAATATTATTATTTTATTTTTGTCTTGTCCAGCATCATAACAGCTGAATGGGAGTCAAGCTGCCTTTAAATGCTGAGCAAAATTGCTTTGCCAAGGGAAGCTACATAATACAAATGAGTCTCCCTTGACATTTGACTGCGTTTATTATGAATTTTGTTGCACCGCATTTAGATGCCGGACCTGACCTGAAACGGGACGGGTGGGGGATATAAGAAAGGGTGCCCGTATGCTCCTGGCACCTCCCCCAGCCACCCAACTCTCAGAGGGAAGTGAAAGAGCTAATCACCGGGGACCAGAGTGAATAAGAATGAAATTGATTGTTTAAAGAGCTAGACATTGTCTCACAAGAGGTATGATCTAATAAAAGGTTCCTAAATTGGTTCATACTTCAGAGTGGCTTTTGTTTTCCAATTCATGAGAATAGTTTTCTTTGCGATGCATAACACAGTAAGGACCATACGTGAGGTGTTATTATCGATATTGATACCACCTAAATGGCGAAGTAAACACAATGTGGGGTGTGCTGGAATATTACATCTGGACCAAGTGGACAGCTCCTTACATACCTGAAGCCAAAACCTTTGGACAGGTGCACAATATCACACAGCATGTATGTAGTTATCAACAGAGTTATTTGTGCACTGTGAGCAAATATTTGACTTTGTGAGACCCATCTTGAACATCCTTTGTCCTGTATGATGAGTCCTATGAGAATTTTGAACTGAATTAGCTGTAGATTTAAGTTTTTCATCATTTTAAATGTATTTGAACATATTTGTATCCATGTGTTTTGATCCATATTACTGAGTAGGTCTGTTTCCCATTTTGCAGTCGGTAGGTGTATTAAAGAGCCTTGTGCCTCTGTGAAGGCTAAAGCTTGAAGAAGTTTGATCATTGGTCCTCACACATGCATGTGGGCTGGTATCAAATATTTTGATCCAATCAATAAAACCCGGTCCAAACCCAAATGTATTTAATGCCCTGAGTAGGAATTTCCAGTTTACCCTGTCAAATGCTTTTTCTGCATCTAGAGAAAGGATAATAGTTTCCAAATTCTGTATGTTAGAATAATCTATGAGGTTAATTAATCTACGTGTGTTAGTTGAGGAGTGTATACCTTTAATAAAACCTGTTTGGTCTGGATGGATTATGAAAGGAGTTATTTTCTCTAACCTTCTGGCCAAAGCTTTACTGATGATTTTAAAGTCTACAGTAATTAAGGAAATTGGGGGGTAGCTAGATGGGAGTGTGGGATCTTTTCCTGGTTTTAATAAGAGAGTAATATTAGCTAAATTCATAGTTGGAGGCATTTTATTTTTCTCCTTAATTTCTAATAACTTTATTATTATTCTGTATATCGTGGCCATTGTAGAATACTATGTTCACAATTTGAATAAGTCCTCCTTAATGGCTTTTATTTGTATTTTACTTCTTTTAGCCATTTTTATGCTTGAAAATGTTTAATTTTCCTTAGTTAATAAAGTTAAAAGTACATACAATTTACTCAAATTTGCACATTTTGTTTTTACAAATAATCAGCCGTATTAAATATACAAAAATATATTAGTTAATATGTTTGAAAAATTGTGATAGAATTAGGCCACAAAATTCAAAGACCAAAATTTGTTAATTATAGAAAGTTGTTATGTACAACTCTGCATGTACATCATTCTCATGGTGAGTGTCTGTAAACTGCAGAATATGTCAATAAATCATATTTAGCCCACCAGTTCACTTGCAACGGACCCAAATTAAGTTTTTCAAAGCAAACGAGCTATAGTGGTCAAATGGCTGCAGTGTGAATGGACACCTTGTTTATGCTTCTGCGTAGTCACCACACCATCCCTCCGGACATAGTGCTGAAACATTTTGAAGTTGCATAGGGATTGAGTGCGTGGTATGTGATTTTTATGGCGAAATGTTCCAGAGGTGCCTGGAGACTGAATTGGTGGGTGGCCCCAAGGGAGTCCTCCAGGCAGGAAGAGAAGGACACCGTGTGAGAGAGACACTGCCTCCACCTCCAGCACTGCCACCATGGCTAGGGAGCAGCCTAGCATGGGGGATCTCCTCCTGCTCCTAGAGACCTCCGACCTCCACCAGCTAGAAGAGATCAGAGGCCTTATTAATGAGCAACTCAGCACTGGTAGTGTTGCTTTTTACATGGTTTATTTATCCGCCTCTATCTTTGTGTCAGAATGTAACACCTGCGTGTCGTATTTTTGCAGAACGAGGGTCTGTGCTGCTCAACGGGCTGGTGGACTACTTTTTAGAAACAAACTCTTCTGAGGCCATGCATATTCTTTGCTCGGTCAGAGAGCCACATGACAAGGTGAGAAAACACGCTGTTTTCGTACAGTATTATTGATGTTCAATTCACGTGAAAAGTGTGATTAATATGTTAGCGTGATTAATATGTTCCAGAATGTTAGACTCAAGCCAAAACAGACTCTAATCAAGGAAAGTTTTCCCATAGAATATAATGTAAATCCAATTATTTCTTTCCAGACACATATTGTAACACAACACATATTTTAAAGACAATAATTATAGTTTTTTATATGCAGAAAATTACAAAAAACAAATGAATAGACAACTGAACATTTAACATCCCTTTTACATTTATTTAACTCTATCAAACAGCAACCTGAGCAAAGAGGAAGTGGGGTTTTGCAGAGAGGGAGGGGCAGGAGAGGAGGGTATGCTTGGAGGGCAATCCATTTTTTAACCCCTAATGTACTCATGTGGGAATCTATCTTGTGAGGTCTGTTAATGACTTTTTCATGTGTAGTTTTACACTCGCAACCTTCCTTGGACTCATAGCAACTTATTTAGAGTTTGTCTCAATTACAAAATATGCACGGACATAAGTCATCAACAGGGTGCACGGTGGCTCAGTGGTTAGCACATTGGCCACACAATCAGGAGATCTAGAAGACCTGGGTTCAAATTTCCGATGGGCATCTCTGTGTGGAGTTTGCATGTTCTCCCCGTGCGTGTGTGGGTTTTCTCCGGGTACTCCGGTTTCCTCCCAAAATCCAAAAACATGCATGTTAGCATCATTGGCCGCTCTAAATTGTCCATCGGTATGAATGTGAGTGTGAATGTTTGTTTGTCTATATGTGCCCTGCGATTGGCTGGCGACCAGTCCATGGTGTACCCCGCCTCTCGCCCAAAGTCTGCTGGGATAGGCTCCAGCATACCCGTGACCCTAATGAGGATAAGCGGTATAGAAAATGAATGAATGAATGAGTCATCAACATTGAGTGTCCATTGTTTGGCTATTTGATTTCGGCTGCCTTATATGTATGTGCCTTACAGGCTGCCGTAGTAAAGGGTGAACTAAGTATTGTGAGATTTTGTCTTAGGTCTTAGGTCTTAGGTCCGTGATCCAAGATAAATGCGTGAACAAACAAAGCACAAATACAACAGTTTGTAATGCGCGCCATATTGCATGCTAACCAGGTGGGTGAATGCGAAATAAGGACTTTTCTTTTTGCATACATTTTGAACGTTACCACTGTAGTATTCTTTGTATTTTGTTTGAAACGACGTTCTATTGGAGACTCTAAATTGTCCATAGATGTGAATGTGAATGTTTTTTTTGTCTATACAGTGGTGTGAAATATATATATACACATACTGTATACACAAGTCAGTAATTCTTGTAGGTCTTTTGAGGGAGGCATGGTACACCTCAGGCAATGCTTCTTTACAAGAGAATAAACTGACATATGTTTTCTAGTGGCAAGAGCAGCTTTACGGCAAACCTCCAATACTATCTCATTGATTGGACTCATGTTGGCTCAGGATTATACAAAATTAGCCTAAACCTAAATTAGCCTACATGTTAACTTTTTGCATTACATTAACATTATTTGTAATAAAAACATGGAATCATATAATGGCTTGTATGTGTGGTAGTTTAAGCACACTTTATTATGAAATGAAGATCAGACTACATTTTATGACCAATTTATGCAGGAATTTAAGATATTCTAAAGGGTTCACATACTTTATTTTCAACCTGTATATCTCCATATACAGGATGGAATGATTATTCGAATATTATTAGGTACATTAGTGATTTTATTGCAACATGATAAAATAAAAACAAAAATTAACTATAGGGAGGAATTATTTGGGAAAATAATTTGAACATATGGAACAAACTCTCTGTACTTAGTGGCAACATTAAGTAATATCATCGTCCCTTGCTTCACAGCACCTTCTGGACAAGATGAACGAGTGTATGACCAAGCAGTCTTGCCGGCTGCACACCCTCACCATGCTCGGCCATGTCATCCGCAAGCAGCCTTCCTGGATCCACAAAATATCTCGATACCCTCTTCTGCTCTCACTACTCAAATGCCTAAAGGTAATAATGCGGTTATGTCAGAAATGTTCTTAGAATAGTGTGTACACTTTTGCTGATGGTCCTGTAGCCTATCCAGTCTTGTGCATGTCTACAGTCTTGTCCCTGAGGTTCTTCAACTAACCATAGGTATTTGGTCTTGCCCATGGTGGTGGAAAGGTTTGAAAATAAGTGAATAATCGGGATTCTGTGTCTTTTATTAACGTTGCAAATTGAGATCAGGGGTACTTTACTACGAGTCTCACGGGCAGATAACCAATCTGTGTCAGAAGTGGTCGGTAGGGGATCCAATACAGTGGAACTTGCTTATGGCAACGATTAGTTTTTGTTGACCGGCTCATCAAGTCCTGGTCCATTTAGTTGTTTTTATTACTGAAAAAATGTCCTCTTTAGGCTAAGTCAATGTCGACATACACAGTCAACCACTATAGTCAACATAAACATTTCTGTGCATTAGTTTCCATTTCTTCATTATCTGTAAATGTGAACCATCAGCAACTACATTCTAGTTACTTTATTAAAATAAGCACACAGTGATTTCCTGTTCAGTGCAAAGTATGTCTTCAAATTTAAAGCATGGCATTATTAACCTGCGTTCTATGAAAGCAAGTAATAAAATGTGCCCATTTATTTATTTTTGGTAAATGAAAAAAAGTAAACTACCCAGCATCACCCAATCTTTTTATTTCCTGGGGAAAAGTCAAAAGTAAATGTAAAAATAATGGCTAGTTTCGGTTTCAATTTTTGTTTATATTGACAACCTCTTATGTTAACATCAGTCCATCAGTCAGAGGGCTGTTGATATAACTGTATTTATTTAACGCAGTCAAATGCAAATTAATTTGTAATAAAATATTGATATGTTTTTGGGATTTTTAAAAATATTCTGTCTCTGTTGCACTACACTAACTATGTCCAATAATATCGGCCACCACCCAAGGAATTGGAAGTCTTGCAAGAAGAAGTTGCATAACCAATGCTTTGCAGTGATTACACCTCCCACTGTAGCCCATAGGCCTATATGCAGCATGTTTTCAAAGTCAGTTTTTGTTATAGGGGAAAAAATATCGCTATTTACAGATATTATGTTTTTATGCCGATAATAGACACTCGAAAAAGTTAGTACGTACACAATGGACATTATAGCCACTTTCACATGAGACAAAAACGCGCACCAAACTAACCGCATTGTTTGTTTTAAAAACAAACATGTCGCTGTGGTAAACAGTCACATTTAGAGTCCGGAGACAAGAAGCTAGGCAAATAACCCAAGCTAGCTAAAGTTATTTGCTGCGGCAGTTGACAGCTCCGGAATGCATGTAAATAGGGTGCCCCCCTCACCCCCACCCCCAAGCCTATCAACCCGATGGAGCATCGCGGGTGACACACTGTGTTTCTGCCTTTCTCATTTTATATAATTTCTGCTTCCAACAACAAAGCATAAGCATTCCAACTGTAGCATGTTTGCAGTATCCACAGTCTAACATGCCACACGCTACAATGTCATTGCCCCAGCCGTTGTTTTTTTTTCATTTTCAATACTAAACAGCAAGGTACATGCTGATCGGTTCTAGAACGTTGATATTTATTTTGATATATTTCATACATTTTTGCAAAATATGGTTGCGTTAGAATATTTTGTTGATTTTGTGATGTTTTGTTAAGTGATGGTTCTGTGGAGTTTTTTCCCCAACACAACAAGGTAAAAGTGATTTGTCCTTTATTTTTTCATTATTTTCTGCATGTAAAACTAACTTTTGTCGATAAATATGTTTTCTGTTAACATTTTTGGGTGTCTGGAACAGATGTATTAATTTTTTTTAAGGGAAAATTTGCTTTGGTTTGAGGCGGACCTTCTGCAATGGATCAATGATGTTAACCGAGGCACCACTGTACTATAACTTATACAAGTAGTAGGGGATGCAATGATTATTTCCCGGACTGTAGACAGCAGCTTTGTCACATTCTCATTGTGTTCCACTGGCAGACTGATACGGATGTCATGGTGCTGATTACTGGGGTGTTGGTGCTGATCACACTACTACCCATGATTCCTCAAGCAGGGAAACAACACCTGTGGGAGTATTTTGACATTTTTGGTCGCCTGGCATCTTGGAACCTGAAGAATCCCGGTGAGACATGCATACTATGCCCTTCAAAACCAGTGGACTTTATTTACAATGAATGAAAATTTTGGAGGGTGGGTACAAATCTGTCTCGTATCCTTTCAGGGCATATTTCAGAGGTTTACTTGATCCACCTTCATGCCAGCGTCTACTCGCTCTTTCACCGTCTCTATGGCATGTATCCGTGCAACTTTGTGTCCTACCTGCGCTCTCATTATAGCATGAAGGAAAACATGGAAACCTTTGAGGAAGTGGTCAAGGTGAGGTGCTTTTGTGGGCATTTGATGATGAGGATTTTCATCAAATTAAAAAGTTTGTTTTCTAACGCTTTCCTCAGCCAATGCTCGAACACGTCCGTATCCACCCTGAACTGGTGACAGGAACCAAGGATTACGAACTTGACCCTGCCAGGCAAGTCTTGTAGCATCTGCCAGAATTTGAAATTCATGTCCGCGGTGTCTGTTGGGCTAAATAGTTTTTTGTTTCACTGTAGGTGGAAAAAGTACGAAATCCACGATATTGTCATTGAATGTGCCAAAGTCTCTCTCGACCCGAAGGAGGCCTCCTGTGAAGATGGATACGCCACCATGCCTGAGAACTTTTACCCTCAAATCCACCTGCGGCCACAAGACTGCACTTCCAGCCCGTACACAGACCTCTACAGCAGCTATGGTTAGTTCAGTGCGTCTCGAATAGTAGGGTGTCAGGGGGCGTGAGAGGCAGGGGGAACCTTCAGTTTTATTGCAGATCTGCCAACATGTAGGAATTTGTCATATTTAGCAGTTTTAATTATAATGAATATAAATATATTATTTGAATACAATATTTTTATCAGTTATTTACCTATTCTATTCATGTAGCTTTTATACATTTGGAATTTGGACCTCACATGTGTATCACATTTGGGCGGACTTTTTTGTTAGGTACCCTTATGTTTTGGATATTTTATGTTTTGTGAAGAATCATGGAAAACATCACTGAGATCCTGGCACTTCAGTTGAAGATTGATCTTTGTCTTCTTGACAACAGGAAGCTCCTCATCGACTCCGTTCTCCACTCCGCGGCAGCCGCTGCCTCCGCCCCTGTCTTTGCCCCCCTTCTCAGGGACACAGCCAACCAGCCGTAGCCCGCAAACCTCCAAACGCCAGGTAAGAACATTTTAAACACTTTTTTTTTTTTTTACACATGAAAGTAAAAGCTGATGATCTTCCAGCGGGGAGACATTTTGGTGTTCGTCATGCTGAGATTGGTGACCTGGCATCAGCAGATGCCAAACAAACCTCAAAACTTTTAAATGGATTATTTTATATATTTTATGTATCATAAATAATAATAATAATACATTTTATTTGTTAGGCGCCTTTCAAGGCACTCAAGGTCGCAAATAATGAAGTATATTAATAAAGTATATTAATAAAATTGTCTAGTATTATAACGTCAGTCTGTGTAATTTTGTATTTATTAGACTGTTGCTTCCCGACAATGTCTCATACAAAGTGACCTTCCACACACTTTGAAAAAAGGTAGAAAAGGGATTTTCTGTCAAAAATAAACTAGCAGCCTTGGCACCCAGAAGGTAAGTGAGGGCTTTTATCCATTTAAAATATTTAATTACATTTTTGTTTGTGATTATTATGTACGTTCATTGCTCATTCCATTTATACTCCTTATTGGGATCAATTTGAAAAGCTCTTCATTTTTGAAGCTTCGCACTGAAATATGACTATGAACCTGGACAAACTGCAACATGTGCAATCCCAATCAAAGTTTGCAATTTTACTAAATACACATGTACCTTGCCTCAGATTATAAATCACCCTAATGCTAACGAGTAGGTTTTTGCTTTTGTTTAACAGAACTCCACTTGTGAACTTAACTCCTCCTATGGGGGTAAGGACCCACTTTGGAGCCCCTCCTCCTTGTGTGGAATGGCTACACCGCCTTCATCCAGGGGCATGTCACCCAACTTTGAGCTCTCCCACAGTGCCTCTCACCTACCCAGCCGCTTCCACAGCACTTCAGGTCTGTTGCTTTCAAACACTTTTTAAATGAATAATTCTTTAGAATGATGCTTGTTTTTTTTTACATCTGTTGTTTTCATGTTGAATGTGATAAGGAGGGAAAGGAACACCTGCCTCCAGTACTCCAGCCACCTCATCACCACCTCCCATACTATCAGATGACTTCCCTATTATTTCCTTACCGGCCAACACGATACAATCCAGTCCACCTAGAAAAGTAAGCTCTGTACAATTTTTGCGTTACAAAAATAATGTCTAACAATGTCTTTGATGTATCTACTAAATTGCCCCACCTTTTACATTTTAATGGAGTAACTATGTGTTTGTCTCTTTTGATAATTCTGTAGTCTGTATGTGGTATGAGCATGTTTCTGCATTTATTTTGGTTGTAAGTTGAGTTCATAATACTCTAAGCAGTAATCTTGGATAGTTGTTTGGATCCTTGCCTCACAAATATCGAAACAACATATTTCCCGTCATTTCCGGTGTATAAACCGCTACCTTTTTGTCACGCTTTAATCAGTGCGGCTCATGCAATACAGCTGATTTGTGGTCATATTCGGTGTGCTTCAGAGCAGTCCTTTTGCGCTCTGTGTCCACGCGCTTATCATTTGTGATGTGCGATACCACTGATTTTTTTTGGTTTTGATACTGAGTAAAATTCAAGATGGCAACGGTGATACCGATCCGATACGTTGTAAAAATACACCAAATGTGTCGGGTAAATGTACTGTAACGTAGAGTAATAGTAGCCTACCAAAAGAGTAAGTAATCACCGTCCTCTTGGGAACTAAAACCACAAAAGTCTTCACACACATCATCTATCTGTCTCTTTTGTTGTGCTATGCATGTCTATCTGGCAGTAGTCCCAGCCCTTTGAAACCTGTTGATGATGGTATTTTTTCTGCTCCACACTGAAGGATCCACCGACAGACTTTTGCAGAAGTTGCACAGTTCTTTCTGATAGCCAAATCCATCGCCTTTAACTTGTAAGCGGCATCATATCCATTTTCTACAGGGTGTATGTGCACAACGCATCTACATTCCTGCACAGTAGGTGGTGGTATGCACCTAAACGTTGGTTGTGACCTGCCATAAACCAAAAGAAGAAGCGTCTACATCCGGGCGCCTACATTTTGGCAGTCCGTTTTAGATATCATGATGGGTAAAAGAGGCATTGCGGGACATTACCCAAACTGGATCGATACTGTGTCACTGCCCTGCTCAATACTGACACATGCTGGATCTTAAAGGGTGCGCATCACTTCCGTGACACATGAGACACCTTGATTATACCAACAGTCTGTTAGCGTAGGGGTACATGTTGCTCCCTTGCAATGCAGAGGGCACATATATGATCCTGACCCTAGTGTTGTAATGGTGGGATAGGGCGGGCCCAGTCTAAACCATAAAGTCCGTAGTCAACGTTTTGTCCCAGTCCAACCTTGATTGGAGGCAACATAGTCGAGAGACTCAACTGACATTTTCATTCAATGACTATATACAGTACTACGCAGAAAATTAGAATATCGTGAAAAGGTCGTTGTATTTCTGCAATTCAACTTAAAAGGTGAATTGGACATACTGTGTTATATATTATCGAATAATATGCAAATCAATATATTTCAAGTTTTTTTTCTTGGGATTTTGCTGATCAGGTTTTGCATGCTAAAAAAAACATTCAAATTTTCTGTGTTAATCTTAATCAACAAAGTTACAACAAGGAAGTGCTTGACATATGTCAACATGCGTGTAATGGCTCAATAAAATTAGTTGGTTTCATCTTTTATGTTAAATTGACAAAATAAAACAACTTTTACTTGATATTCTAATTTTTCAGGTTGTACTGTACAATATTGAAAATATTCTCTTGTTTTATCCAAGTTCATTTGATATCTTTACATTTAAATCCCATTTTTTGTTTTCATTCAGCATGACAGGCTTTACAACTTTGACTGTATATTTATGTTTTCTATTGCAATGTTTCACATTTGGACCGGAGTGTGTGCATTTCTGCTCCACTCAGCCAGAGCGACATGGTTAGTAAACACAGAGAAAGATGATTGTTTTTGCCTTTTAGGATGGACTATCTTAGGAATAATTTCCAAATACACCCTAATGAGGATAAGCGGCATAGAAAATGGATGGATGGATACTTAAACCATTAGTAGTAATTCTGATTTTTAGGATATGTCACGAGATTAGATTTAGCCGACAATTAGATTAGATTAGATTTAGGAGACGATTAGCCGCTGCATAATCCTCAGTGTTTCGGGGGGCTGGACTGCTGCGTGCCTGGGAGGACAGCATGGCCTCAGGGGCTGGTTTGCCTCAAGGTGGGGTGACACTGGTAGCCAGAATGAAAGAGGGAGAAATACTGGTGCTGATGGAATTTTGGAGCTCGTTAGTTCTGACACTTGAAGAGGACTACTTTAGTGGTTTTAGTCACCCGAAGGAGGATGAGGACAGCAACAAATGAATGACTTTCTGTGTACTAAATACACCATGCTGTGACGTGGACCTTTGGCCTGTATAAGCAAAAATCTGTTTTTCTCTCTATATTTAGTGCGTGTGGATTATATACTGGTGTGCTCTATACTCCGGAAATTATGATACATACAACATAGTTCTGGTGAATGTACATTTTCGAGTATCTCTCCTCCACCTGACATATGGTTTATTTATGTCATGTTCTAAAATATAACAAGTAATTGTATTCAAACTGTGGGACTTTGCAGGAACGCAGACATGGAGACAGTGGTAAGCCTGCACTGGTGAGACAGGAGCCTGTGAAAGACTCAGAAAAACTTGGCGCCACAAGCAAAGGTTAACTATGATCTATCACATTAACGCAAACACATATGCATTGTTGAAGAAACAATCCAAAATATTTGTTCTTAGTATTTAAACCTGAACCGGGAGACCACTGAGCGTGGTCCGACCATTGAGTAGAAGACAATATAAGTCAATATATCATAATCACGTTTTGGTTTTGGTTTCTGTCATCCACTCCGGCCATTTTCACAGACATTAGTGTTGTTGACAGGACTCCGATCTATATGCGGTGTTGGATTGGGAATGGGGTGCTAATTAGCATATCTGTCCACAACACAAAACTCTGGCCAGAGTGGAGATTTTCAGAAACCTTGACTTAGTGTGGACAGTCAAGACAGAGATTTTTGATTTGTGTCATAAGAATACAGTGCCCTCCAGACGTAGTGGAACAGTGTGGTCAATTTCTTATTGTAGCTGTAGACTGCAAACATTTGGGTTTGACATAGGGGTGTACCAATTACCGGTATTAATAATTAATCTCCCAGCAGTTAGTATTACCATTTAAAAATAATTGCAAAACCGTGATTATAACCGTACCGATATTGCGGCTTTCCTGGAGACGCAGCCGTTCGCTCCATTGTACATGTTAGAAAATTAGATGGTAATATTGACAATTGACAGTAGTCATGCCTGGGTCCGTCAAATGTCCCAAATGTGGCACAGTTTTAATTCAGTCCGGTTTGATGACCTTCCAAAATATGACTTACGCTTTATATTTTGACCTGTTGAAACTTATTTTGTGCAACCATAGTTACAGTTGTGATATATGACCTGATACAGGAGATGCTGAGAATGTGTCCATGACATTGACGGAGCTGTCATTTTTCATGAAGAAACAGGAGTTGGAGCTTCAGCTCAGAATGGGAAAAGAGAAAGAGGAGGGTGAGCTTTTACGTTTTTTTTCTACATTGCAGAACCACGTCCAATCTGTCACACACAGGGTTATCTTTTGGGAAAAAGTCCCCAAAAATCATTGAAAATTACAAACTCTTGAAATCTATATTTCTCTTTCTGGTGCAGCTGATGCCTGACACCATACTTTCTGGCTTTGCACCAGAATTTTCCATATGTTGTCTTGTTTTATATATATGTGCAGCGGCCATCACAGAGGAGCTTCTGAAGATCACAGAGGATAAGCAGGAGATGTTAGGCCTGAGGGGTTTTGACTCCCCTTTCTATCGCACCACTGAGACTCTGACGGGCTGCCAGACACACAACAAGAACCTCACCAACAGCCAACCTGAAGGGTCCATCTTGGAGACACGCCATGTGGTGTCAACGCCAGACAAAGTGGAGAACACTGCAAGTTCTAGTGGTGTCGAACGAGGAGGGGGAGTGGGAGATAGTCAGAGTTCAGTCATCGGCCTTGAGCAATCCTGGCCCTTCTTGTCAGGTTTTACACCCATTGATCACCACCTGCACCGGAGCTCATCTGCCCCGGAGGACGAAGTGGGCAAGTTTGGGATGTTATCGCCAAGTCCATGCAGCAAGACTCATGCCTCGGTGCCATACGAGGTGTTCTTTGACCTAGCTTTGCCCAGGGCAGCGTCACTTTATGTGGGCCAGAAGACGTCTGAGGTCATCTATAAGGCGGCACAGGAGAGACTTTCAAGACGGGAAGAGGGACTAGAGGACGGGGATGAGGAGGGTCTTGTGACTACTTCACCACTAGAGGTGCTGGATCGGCTTGTTCAGCAGGGGAGCGATGCCCATGATAAAGTCCTTAAGAGGTATGAGGCTTTAGCTATAGTTTTTTAAATGATGTTTTACTATCTCCCATTTGATATCGGTCCTGCATTTCATGCAAAGTACAACTTAAAAAGGGGAAGAAAAATGCTGTCAGAATGTCAGTTTCTTTAGGAAGGCCACTTGGAAGTAGCCTTTTATTGTGGCCAACATAAGGCTTACCTGTGCTATAATCATGCTGAATAATCAGTCTCTTGATATGCAACACCTGTGAGGTGGAAGAATTAGGAATAGAAATAGGCATTTTGTGTACATAGAAAAAATTTAAGCGCAGTTCATGAAAAATGTGAGCATAAAAAAGTGTAGCTTGTAACGTAGTATTGCAACATAGGGTCAACCCTCGGTCACTCTGTCACCAAGTGTATATTGTTTTTCTGTATAAATTTGATCAGTCCGGTGTGTTTTGATGTTGTTCACCATGCAGCCTGCCTGAATTGTTTTGTTTGTCTATTACTGTGTGCAGTTGAAAACAAGTACAAGTATTGTTCGGTACTCTGTTGACCCAGCTTGTTTATCTTCTCTCCCATGGCTTCACTCCCACCAGCTGCATCTTAATCACAACTAGAACAGTCTTACATTTATTTTGTCAAAGGACATGTTTCGGTCATTTGGGCATGAGAACAAATGCGATGTGATGCAGTATTTCGGGCTATATATTTTACTTGTAATTAAATCTCTCAACTTCCCATACTTGATAGTCACTCAATGACACTTAAATTCAAATTTCCTAATAAATAACTGACTCTCATAAAATATGTTTCTTCCGTTCTTTCCTTGGACAGATTACCTTTGCCAAGTAAGTCAGCTGACTGGACACACTTTGGAGGTAACACACTCGCTTTTCTCAGCTGTTGCTCACTGATAAAAGAAGCAATTATGAATGCTGCAGTCACAGCATTCTTCAGCATGACCAGTGATGTGTCACGAGCATTGCGTCGTTACCAGGAAGTTAAAAATCAGGGAAATTTGTTCAAGATTCCTACAGTGATTGAGTTTGAACTGCATGTTTTGAATTAGAGATGTATATCCTCTTACTGTTTGTACCTCCATTGAGTCAATCTTATATTGCTACTTGGTATCAACATATTTCATAGACTCATAACCATATTAATTAATTTGTTATAGGTCATGTAATAGATAAGGTATGTCTCTATTTCTGGACTGTCCTCACTATGTTCGTGCGCTCTTATGACTTGTTAAGGTTAAATTAGGGTTTGTTGGTCTGATTTGACCATGTTTATGTTAAATGGTTGCTTCTGGATATCCTCAGGGTCGGCTCCGACTGATGAGCTTCAAACGCTGCGTAGCCAGCTGCTCCTGCTGCACAACCAGTTGCTGTACGAGCGCTACAAGCGGGAGCAGCACGCCGTCCGCAACCGCCGCCTTCTGCGCCGCATCATCAACGCCACTGCACTTGAAGAGCAGAACAATGCCATGGCAAGTGTGCATCTGCACATTATTCTTTTACTGGTCATCTTTCTGGAACAATTGCATATTTATGCTTTGCACAACAAGGTTGTTGTTTTTCCCCAAATGTTGTATCTTTAACCATGCTTGGCATTTTAATTATGGAAAATACAGAGGTGTGAAAAACTACTTGCCCCCTTCCTCATGTTTGTCACACTTAAATGTTTCTGCTCATAAAAAAGAGTTAACTATTAGTCAAAGATAACATAATTGAACACAAAATGATGACTGCCAAGACTTTTGGGAAAATATCTTGTGGACTGACGAGACAAAAGTAGAACTTTTTGGAAGGTGCGTGTCCCGTTAAATCTGGCGCAAAAGTAACACAGCATTTCATAAAAAGAACATCATACCAACAGTAAAATATGGTGGTGGTAGTGTGATGGTCTGGGGTTCTTTTGCTGCTTCAGGACCTGGAAGGCTTGCTGGGATAGATGGAAGCATGAATTCTACTGTCTAGCAAAAAATCCTGAAGGAGAATGTCCGGCCATCTGTTGGTCAACTCAAGCTAAAGCCATCTTGGGTGCTGCAGCAGGACAATGACCCAAAACACACCAGCAAATCCACCTCTGAATGGCTGAAGAAAAACCAAATGAAGACGTCGGAGTGGCCTAGTCAAAGTCCTGACCTGAATCCCATAGAGATGCTGTGGCATGACCTTAAGAAGGCGCTTCATGCTAGAAAAGCCTCAAATAAAGCTGAATGACAACAATTGTGCAAAGATGAGTGGGCCAAAATTCCTCCAGAGCGTGTAAAAGACTTGTTGCAAGTTATGGCAAACGTTTGATTGCAGTTATTGCTGCTAAGGGTGCCCAAGCAGTTATTAGGTGCAGGGGCAATTACTTTTTCACACAGGGTTTGGATTTTTTTCTCCCTAAATAATAAAAACATTCTTTTAAAAACTGCATTTTGTGTTTACTTGTGTTATCTTTGACTAATATGAAAATGTGTTTTAATTGTTTAATGTGTTTTGATCAGAAACATTTTGTGTGACAAACATGCAAAAGAATAAAAAGTCAGGAAGGGGGCAAATAGTTTTTCACACCACCATATGCATCTGAAGTACATTATCATTTTTGTTTTTGTACCAAACTTCTGTGCAGAAGGACCAGCTGAACCTGCAGAGTGTGGACATCACATCTCTGAGGGAGAGTCTGCAGGTGGAACAGCACCGGTACAGGCAGCTGTGGGACGACCGGGAGACGGTGCTGACCCGTCTGCACAGTCAGATCAGACAGTTGCAGCAGGGACGAAATGACTACGACACCAAGAACCAGGAGCTCCAGGTACGTGTATGGGTAAGAACGTTGGGATTTCCTAAGAATGATTGATTTTGTGCCTGCAGAGCAAGTTACAGGAGTGTCAGAAAAGGATGGATGAACTGGAGGCAGAGCTTCAGGGGGCAAATAACAGAGTCTGTCACACTGGACACCTGCTCAAACAAATGACCGTCAAGGTAAATGCTGTCAAATATATATGGCATGGTTTGTTTCAGACACACATAAACAAGTTACGAAACATCACTTGGTTACATTTGCATAATTCAACATGTCTGAAGAAGAGTAGTAAGAATTAAGAGTTTTAGCCCAACCCCTTCTCTTTATCCATTATTTGATAATTCATGCACACCATAACCGTTACATGTTGACACTTGCTTACATGTTTGTCAGTTACATTTTGCTCTCTTCCTCTATGAAAAGAAAGGAAGATGTAGGAAATCGGAAACAAATCAGAAAGCAAAAAGGAGTTAAAAGAATCAACCTTGTTAAGGAAAAGAAAGAAATACAAATTCAAAAACAAGAATTTTTAAAACATAAAAATTTAGATTAAGATATAGTAAAAGTGATAAAATAAGAATAAAATGTGATAATAAATTGAAATTTATTTAAATAAGTGGGAACATTAAATTAGACAAGTTAATCAAAAACATCGAAGATAGATATGTGTTTTTTTTTTACACGATCACACAATTTATGAGTTATTTATGGGATGATGATGTTTGGGTTAGAATACCCATACATCAGTTTTGATTGTTTTGCTCAACATATGTTTGAGATGTAGCCAGAAAATCCAAAAGATGATGACAAATAGTTTGCCTGTGTTTATCAACAGAGGCGACTGGGGGGGATATGAAAAAGGCAGACATTTGGATTGGTCATTCAATCTTCTCTCGACAGACTGCACAGTGTGTCTCTTGGCTCAGTAGCCTTTGCTGTGTCGCCCTGTGTTTTTCAGTCAACGGCAGACAATGAGCAGTAATTAAGCCATGTTGATTCAGGGAATGGGCATTTCATAGCGCAGGCAGCCACATGGTCAAATAAGGGAAAAAGGTTGTGTGGTGATAAGCATCCATATGTTTTTTTGCACATCGCCGAAATTATTGCCACGTCTTCGTCTCAGATCAGTTAGGATGAGATTTTAACGGTAAATGCTGCGAGGCAGCGGCAGGAACTCAGCAACAAGTGATAACCACAAAGACGACTCACACGACAACTAACAAACAACAATGTTCCAACAACCAAGAGTGCGCACACCTGAACTTAAATAGCAAGCAAACAAACAAGAAACAAGTGCGCGTAATTACCAGAAGTGCAAAATCCGGGAAGGCAGGAAAAAACATACGAAATAAGGAAAATAACACAACACAGGCAAACTAATAGAAACTAAACCTACTGTCACGCCAATAAACACCCGGAGCGTGACACTTATAGCTTATAGCCATAGAAATGACAGCACTATTTTTGTTTGTCTTATGTATTTTTCAGCTGAGCCACAGTGAGTGCACCCAGCAGCAGATGAGCTTCCTGAACAAGCAGCTATTGCTCCTTGGGGAGGCACATAAGTTGTCCATGCAAGAGCTACAACATGTAGGTGCAGATAATACCAAGGTATGGTGGCAAGAAACTTTAAAGTGGATGAGGAGTAGTACAAATGTAATTATTTTCCATTTCTCACATTATGTCCTGTTCCCCTTGTACAGAGACCCATCACGCAGGAGGCCCAGATGCTACAAGCATCTTGCAGAAAGGAAGTGGAGGCTCTGAGACAGAGCCTGCTGGTTCAGAGCCAGAAACTTGAAGCAGCACATCAGAGGGCTGCTGAACTGGAGACACTCCTCTCCAAAAAAGAGCACCTCATTGCAGAACAGAAGAAGTTTCTTGAGGATGTAAAATGCCAGGCAAAGTGAGTCACTGTTTTCTGGGCTAAAATCTGAACTTTCAGACCTTTAAGTGTCTATATTATTTAATGCAGTTATTGAAGTCCACCACTCGTTCCTGCAAAATTTATCAGTCTTTACTTGTTTTCTTCTCATCCGCTGTCTGGTTTTGTTTTCAGGGCAGAGTTGCAGGCCTCAGAAAGTAGGTATCATGCTCAGAGAATAATCACTCAACTGCTGCAGACTGAACTCCTGCAGCTCTACAGCAAAGTTGAAATGGAGGCTCCAGCTAACAGCGCCGCTTGCTTGCCACTAGGGGGCAGAGATGACCCACACACAGCTGCTGACTCTAGGTTTGTAGCTATCCATCCATCCATTTTCTACGCCGCCTATCTTCACTTGGGTCTCGGGGGTATGCTGGAGCCTATTCCAGCTGCAAAATGAATAATGAACTTTAGAAAGATATATTTCACTCAATCTGAACATTGCATGCCCTGCATTAATGAAAATATATGTATTTAATTTTTAATTCAGTGTTACAAAATAAGAAGTTTCAGACATTCACTAGCGTACTTAGAGTACAGTGACAAGCAGAACCTTGGTTGGTGTCATTCATTTGTTCCAGAGGTCGCGGAACACTGGACCAGCTCTACATTCTTGCGAGGGTACTGGAGGGTTCGTGGGAGTTTGCCCAACTGGTTTACATGTGCTTTGAGACTTGGAAAAAGGCATTTGACCGCGTCACTCATGGTGTTCTGTGTGGGGTGCTCAGGGGGTACGGGATTGGTGGTGCGCTACTACGAGCCATTCGGTCCTTGTACAATCTTAGCAGGAGCCTGGTTCGCATTTCCAGCAATATGTCGAGCTTGTTTCCAGTGAACGTTGGCCTCCGATAAGGCTGTCCTTTGTCACCGATTCTGTTCATAACCTTCCTGGACAGAATTTCTAGGCGCAGTCAAGGCGTCACTGGAGTCCAATTAGAGGGATTTAGAATCTCGTTTCTGCTATTTGCAGACGGTCCTGATGGACTCATTGGGCTGTGAACTTTAACGTTTACCGGTGCAGTTTGCAACTGAGGGCAGCTTCTGAGATGAGACTCGGCATCTCCAAATCAGAGGCCATGGTTTTCATTCAGAAAAGGGTAGATTGCACCCTCCCGGTTGGGAGCAAGGTCGCTGTTCCGGACTGTCGTGGTGAAGAGAGAGCTAAGCCGGAAGGCAAAGCTCTTCGTTTACGAGTAGATCTATGTTCCCATCCTCATCTATGGTCATGCCCGAAAGAATGAGATTCCAGATATAAATGGCTGAAATGTTTCCTCCCAGGGTGGCTGGACTCACCCTAAGAGGTAGGATGAGGATCTCAGAATAGAGCCACTGCTTCTTCACATTGAGAGGAGCCAGTTAAGGTGGCTTGGGCATCTTGTTCAGATGCCTCCCGGGTGAGGTGTTTCAGGTTTACCTGTCCAGAAGAAGGCCCCGGGGCAGATCTAGGACACGCTGGAGAGATTATGTCTCACAGCTGGCCTGGGAACGCCTTGGCGCCCTCGCAGTGTAACTGGGGGAGGTAGCTGGAGACTGGGAAGTCTGGACTTCTCTACTGAGACTCAGGCCCCTGCGACTAAGACCCAGATAAGCAGACGAAAATAGATGGATACATGAACAATTTTATTTTTATGGAGTATTTTATTTATTTTATATCTATTGTGCTCCACTGGCATCCAATTTTGGGTTGATGAATTATTTCTTGATGATGATGATTATTATTATTTAATCTTGAGTTTAAAATCACTTTTTTTAATTGCATTTTTTTTTCTTGTACAGCTTCCCGCCGCCTGATGGACCAAGTAAAAGTTGTACCAATGAGGAGATGGACGGTAGACCACCACGTGACTCACCCTGCGGTAACGGCAGCACTTTATTACCAGGGCAACCAAAGGCAAGCAAATCTTCCAAGACTACAGCCAACTCGGTCAATGGCCAGGAGCCAGGCCCGTCCCTTGTAGTGGAGCCCCCTCTGTCCTGTGCCCACACCAACCCGCTTGCACCTCTGCCCACCTCTGACGCACCACTGACGGTGGGCTCCTACCCCAGCGCCAAAAGCTTCCTTGGTATGAGGGCACGCGAGCTTTTTCGCAACAAAAGTGAAAGCCAGTGTGACGAGGAGCAGCAACAGCCATCGCCTCCGCGTCTCGCCGGTCTCGCCCACAGCCTGAAGACTGAGCTGTGCACGGAGTCCCCGTGCCCGGGTTACATCGCCCGCATCAGCCCTGCACCCTCCCCCACTCCGACCATCTCGACTCGGCCCACTACCCCGGCTGCTCCTGTCACCGTGCCCACCAAGGATCCCACTGAGCCTAAGCAGCAGGCCCCCGGTCAGGAAAGCCCCCGTAGGAAGGTCGGGCTCGGGCCCGGCGGAGGGCGAGGCCTGGTTGGCACGGGGAGGGCCAGACGGCAACAGCTAAAGATCATGGACTACAATGAAACGCATCATGAGCACAGTTAGAGACACAACTGAGCCGGGGAGATTGAAGCTTAAGATTGTGAACATCTACAAATCAGCAAAAGAGTAATATGTCAACAACTCTTTCAAAGTCAGTGTTATTTGTTCCATTCCTTTGAGTGGACAACAGGATTTCATTTTTTTACCCTTTTTTTCTTTCTGTTTCTCCAGACAATGAGGCAAAGCTGTATGTATTGGCGTTGGGTACACTGAGCGGTTACGCAACTTCATGTCATTCATAGAAAGTGCTTTTTGGTTGCTCCTACGCAATGATAGCAAGGTTGATCATGTCAAAAGCAAAGTGAGTTGACACAAAAATGTCCCTAACAATGAACATGTGCAAATATATATCTTAAGAAGCAATGGAACAGCTAATCTGCAAACTTTGTCTTGGAAGATGCATTGCTGCTTGTACGGGGGCGGTCCTTAGGTTACAAGCAAGTTCAGTTTCTAGACTGTGATGTACATCAAGTTTTTGTCGAAACGTAAATTAACTCTTAAGTCACTCATGCTGTACACACAACACATGAATGACATATAAAATACAGTAATGAAATGACAACTTACAAGAATTAAATGAAATAGTAGCTTCTTAAAATGTTGTCCCAGGCTAGTCTGGAATGATAACCTCCTCTCCCAGATTTTCTTGTAACAGCACACAGAATCCATGACCCCTCTTGAATTCATGAATATTTAATAAGATTTATCCTTAATGATGGTCACGACAGTTGAGCCGTTGAGAAGAAGAGCAGCCAATATCGATGGGTGTCGCTTCTCCCTTGGAGCTCCACTTCCATGTTGATGGCTTTCCTTTTTGTTGGCGCACTGGCACATGGGAGACATCACGAAGTACGAAAGGCAAACTAATAAGCAATGTTATTATTCTTCACATTGAGCCAGACAATACATACGTTGTAACTAGCTATCAAGCATTATCATGTTTGTGGACCAAAATGACATTTTTAAATTAATTCATATGAGTGCCTTCATAACCACAAAACATTGAAAACCGAGGCCCACCGGTATTTAATCTTTCCACACTTTCAGCTATTCCTTGCGTCTAAGTCGTGCCAGGTGTCGCTCTTTCCCGGTGTTCATGGGGAAACGCTTTCTTGACCGCAAATCCGGGGCAAAAAATAAATTGAGTGTTACGGTGGTGAAAATAGAGACCATTTTATAGCATCCTTCAAAATTACAAATGAGTTTTTGTCCAAAGTCATGGAGGGTGTTTAAGTTTGTGCTTGTATGTCGATTCTTGGATCCCCAGAAGGATACAAAATGGAAAGTGTATGAAACAGATAACTACTTATGCATTTTTTAGAACACCCCATTCTGACGTGTATTTACACTTTAAAAAATGTAATTAGTTAAATAATTAGGTATATGAACTCTGCTTCATCGTATTCTTCAATACTACCAAGAATCCTCAAACAGCAGAAGTACGTCCACACCATTTATGTTTTACCCCCGCTAAACCTTCTCACTAAATCCTGTTGTCCACCAGGAACTCCTGTTGTCATTTCGTTCTGCTGCGCTATCTCTAGCATGTTCAACAATCCACTTTAAATGCCAACCATAGTAATTAAAGCAACCCAAGATGGAAGGTACAATCTGCACAAGGTGAAGAAAGCAGGACTCTTGACTGGACAACATGGCAAGAAAAGAACGTTTTTAAGCAGTGGCTTGTGTTTAACTGTGAACAATAAAGATCGTCTTCAATGTTTTGCACTACAATCCAGAGTGGCCTTTTTGTCCATTTGGCTTCTCCATGTTGGATGTAAACTGGGGTGGGCGGTTTGCATTTCACTTTGTTCTCATGGGGATGTTTGTGCCACATTGAAATGTGCACTTTTTCCAATTGTAATTGGACTCTTATTACTCTTATTAATATTGGTTTATTCCAATACCATCATTGAAAGAATTCCTCATCCTAATGGCCAAAGATATCTCCTTGCCACATGTGCCGGTATATGTCAATCACCGTGGATCTCCACAATAATAATAACGTAAGATATATGTTGTTTAGAATCCCCAAGCTACATGATATCGTTTACTTTGTTTCAGCAGAAAAATACAAAAAAACATGTTTTTTTTTAAATTCTTTGAAGGCCCAAGCTTTTTTTTAAAATTTTTTTATTCAGAATTAATTTCAATATAATGGTAAGATGCTTGTAATGTAAACTAGTCAATTGTTGTATGTTTTCGTTCCAGCAGAGGGCACTGTTGCTTCACAAACGCTGAACGTCCATGTTGGGCTCAACAGGTGAAAACAGCCAGGTAAGTTAGAAGTTGCTCATAATTATTTACGGTTATTTCCCCCGAAGGCTCTAAATTGAATTAAAAATAATATTCGACCTATATCTATTCATTTCCTCCGCCCAACCTTTATACACACACAAGCGCATATATATATATATATTTATATTTATATATATAAATATATATATATATATATATTTATTTATATGTCACAGAAAGAAACAATCCATCAATGGAAAAATGAGTATCAATTATTCCACTGAATCAAATATCACTTTACCACTAAATCCTAAAATTTGTTGCACAATTGCTTAAATAAATATGTTACTGTACAGTGCAAAAAAAAAAAAAAAAGCATTGCACGTGGGTGTGTTCTGTCTTTTGTAACCAGCGCTCAAACTCCAACCAGGCGATGTTGCTATAGTAAGTATAATAAGTATAATAACCTTAACCAACCAAGTATGGTTACTTTATCAAACGCCGGCGTGTGTGTTTTATGAGAGTCCAAAAAAGTGTCATGATTAATTCACCAGCAGGTCAGGGAAATTGATGCAGTATAATTGGGCACACAGGGAATCCACGGCAATTTGTGCTTTCAGACACTACTTGAGAAATTAGTTGTCAGTGCAAATGTGAAATTGCTCCTCAATGTTCTCAAAGATTCCATGCAAATTTAAATATAAATCTTAAGTATTTCCAGCAAAGGGATTTTTTCCCCTTTTTTCAAATGGAGCCCTGTGAAAATGATCTGAATGAAGAGAAAATATGTGAGGGCTTGGAAAAAAGACATCCAAGCTTGTGTAAAGTTGGGGCTGAGCTACACGGAGGTGCTTCTCGGTAAAACCCTCATGCAAGAATTCATTAGATTCTTTTTGACAGGAAGTAAAGTTTTGAATTCATCTGAAGACGTGTAATTATAATATTCAATATTCTGTACTTACACCTATGATGCAAAATAGAACCCGAGACATCCGTCTAACCTACTTTTTGGACTCCGACTGCAGAAGTTGGAAGTTGCAGACGTGCACGTGCTCACATGAACAGGAGTTAGTTTTCAATAATTGACACACAAAAGTAGAATATACTGAATGTGTTCAATTTGCGCCCTGGTGGTTGTAATGCTGCCGGCGGTTCATGTGCCAGCCACTGGGAAGGTCCCGTGCCAGTTCCAATCCTGGGTAATAAATGGATTGCATCCAGCAGTAAAACCAATCCCAATCAAACCTTTGATTGACATGCTTTGTTTTAGAGCTATGGCAACTTTTTCCACTGAGGTGCCTTCGGAAACATTCAAGGGTTCTGAAAACCAATCCAGTGAAGGAGTATGTGCACATTTGTGCCTATATATACAAATATCTATACATACATATATATATATATACATATATATAAAAATATATATACAGTACCTATATATAGTAAACATATATGCTATATATAGGTACTGTATATGTAAACCAATGGAAGACTGACATCTTAGCTTTGATGTTGTAGGTGACAAAGCAAATAGTTCATTCATTCATTCATTCATTTTCTGTACCGCTTATCCTCATTAGGGTCACGGGGATGCTGGAGCCTATCCCAGCAGACTTTGGGCGAGAGGCGGGGTACACCCTGGACTGGTCGCCAGTCAATCACAGGGCAAGCAAATAGTTATTAGAGTAAAAGCTAATTCATAATATAACTTATTTGTAATCATGACATTTACATTCAAACTGTATTAAAAAATAGTGAATGCATTTTCTTTTTTGAATATGCCGGGGCCAATAAAAAAAACAAGCAGTGAGCTGAAAATGGCCACCAATGGCATACCCGCCAACCCTACAAAAAATGTTTGTATTTTGGTCTCGTTTCCTGGTGCCCTCCTGTTGCAATGGTTTCCCGCATTTTAGCTTTCATGAAAATACATATTTGGTGGAAAAGATCACAATTTCCCGTATTCTGCCTAATATTCCCTGCTTTTGTGTAAAAATGCATTGCAAATGTTGACACATTGGACACCCTTGCTTTACAGGAACACGCAGAAAGACAAGTGCACCAAAAAATATGGTAAATTGAGCAGGTTATTGATTCAAAGGTAAAGGTTAGAATGAAACTGGAACCTTTGAACCGTCAAAGGCTTGGCCTATGGCGGGCAACAATCAAAATACATAAACGTAGCTTTAATTGCGACAATCGTTTTATTAAAAGTTGTTGTGGATTGGATATTGATGTAAGACCAAGATGAACCGATCCACTCCAGAATGCTGGTTACATTCACATGTTCATGTTTATTCCTCACGGACGCTCGGTGCAGGAGTAGATGCTGAACAAGAATATTTTTGGTATGCGTACTACATACTGACACTCTGGAAAACGGCTTCATTTGTCCTCATTAAAAGCTTAAAAGTCCATGAATAAGTAATCATTCAAGCAAAGCGTACTTTCCCCCCTTTTTTCACCAACTCTTCAGCCTCACGCAAAACACGCAGACCGAATAAACATGCTGCATAAAGGCTGTTTAGAAAAGTGCCCTACCCCCTCTACTTCCGTGGTGAAACGTGCAACCTAAAGATCAGCTCCTGCATCGGCTGTTGGCTTTGGAGGGGGAGGAAAAAAACAACAATTGGACCGCCGAGAGTCAACTGAATGCATTTAAGTGGGGATGATGAGTCTGTCTCTCTCTTGAATAAGTAAGGAATTCAAACTTGAAGGCGAGAAGAAAGCAAAGAAGACGAGCGCGCACAGTCCGGTCCCAGCGGTTTAATTATTTTAATTATCTCTCCTCTTTCAGCGTTCCTAAAAAAGGAGGCCATTAAAGGATGCCCGTTTGGGTTAATCTGATTAAAAAAACAAGATGGAGGACGAGATGAAAGGCTGCAGATGTCAGTGCTAATCAGGGAGTTAAAACTGCTATTTGTGAACTGGGACGCTTGTTAAAGTGGAGAGAAAAGTGCATGCGGTGTGGAGGTTTTTCTTTTCTTGTTAGTTTTTTTCAAACATCCTCTTCCCCCTCACTTCCAAACACCTCCTTTCAGCAGGCCTCTCATGCGCCTCCTCAAGCGGACGCCATGTTGGATGCTGCGCTACGCAGCCGACTGCGGCGGGTCACGCAAACACGCACAACTGCAAAGGAACAATACAAGTTGGAGTTTAGTCTTCCTTTTCCTGAAAGGCAAGTGATGAAGGGATGACGAAAGCATGTGCTGATCCGGTTAACTCTTTATCCAACCAAAGGCTGGTCAAAAATAACATGTTTATGGCGGTACCTAAATTCTTAAATTATGTTCAGATTTTTGTATGGTTTTTTATTTTTATTTTTATCATGGCAAGCCACACCTCTCTCTCTATAATTGTGACATGTTTTTTCTGTTTAGAAAACACAGTAAACATAGGCAGATTTCGGACATAGTTGCAAATGGTGATTAATTATTAATTCAATCATTAATTTTCTATACCGCTTATCCTCATTAGGGTCACGGGGATGCTGGAGCCTATCCCAGCTGACTTTGGGCGAGAGGCGGGGTACACCCTGGACTGGTCGCCAGACAATCACAGAGCACATATAGACAAACAAACATTCACACTCACATTCATACCTATGGACAATTTAGAGTCACCAATTAACCTAACATGCATGTTTTTGGAATGTGGGAGGAAAGCGGAGTACCCGGAGAAAACCCACACACGCACGGGGAGAACATGCAAACTCCACACAGAGATGCCCGACGGAGATTTGAACCCAGGTCTTCCAGATCTCCTGACTGTGTGGCCAATCTGCTAACCACTCATCCACTGTGATTAATTATGATTAATTAATTTGAAACCTGTGGTTAATCTGATTTCAATTATTTTGCAGCCCAAGATTTTTCATTTTGGGTTTCTTTCTTTCTTTTTTTTTGTGGAACAGGTGCTATGCAAAAATGTCTTTTATTGATTTTTTTTTTTTTTTTATTAATCATGAAGTTCCTTAACTAGTGCCTAAATTCAGATATATGCAGGGGATGGATTTACGGAAATGTGGCGCTGATACACATGACTTAATCTTCCTTTAACCGGGTGCAAAATATATTGATATAGTATATTGATATAGTATTTTATTATAAGTAGGTATAATGTATCTATACTGTCATTGCAGTTCACTTAAATGAGCATTGTGCCTCAATTATTACATTTACAGCCCAATAAAATGCATAGAATTATGAAAGCAAATATACTGAACTCCTCCATTCAAGAGTATTCACGCATGCTGTATACAAAAGGCAGTAAGGCAACCGCATCAGGTAGTGTGGTTTGGAGTAATACCGTATCAAGCTGTGCAAAAGCCGATACCACGACATGCATCTGGCTATATTTTTATATTTTCCTACAGTATGGCATAACATATATCAAATCCATCCATCAAGGCCTATGCTCCTTTAATCAATACGTAGATACTCTTTTTTTGCCTGGTGTAGAGGAGCAACACCTCCGGGGAAGAATCTGTCTATAGGTGCTGATATACCTAAACATCTACCTGGCCTACAATTGGAAGGAGCCAAACGTCGGGCGAAATTGCAACACCGCCAGCTGCCATAATGCCGCGGGTTTCTAAAGTTCCTCTGGCGGTGGCGCTTGACATTTGTTCGCGCACAAAACCAGCACAGGTGTCGAATCCGCTCCGTGGCGAGAGGAGGGGGTGGAAAATTAACAAAAACAAAAAACAAAGATCTACTTTCAATCCGAATCAAGCATAAGGAATGTCCTGAGTGTGTAGCGAGATGGACGGGAGCCCATGCAATATTAAAGCGCCGTGTCTGGCGATGCCAAGCATGCCACTCCTCTCCGCCGCTCCCGCCCTCCCGGCTTCACGGCCATCGGCTCTTCCCTCAAGGTGACACTTCAAAGCGGGCACGCAGACGCGGCAGGCCTAGCTGTCGGCTTGAAGCCAGCCTCACCCCCCTCCTTGTTCTCACCATCCGTAGCACCCCCTTCCCCTTCTTCTAGCAATACTGCCTCAAAGCCGTACAGCCCCCCTACCCCTGCTGGGCCAGGTCAGCGCCAAGATCCACGCTGCTCACCGCCTTGGGAGCCCCTGTCAAAAAACACCCCCCCCCCCCCCCCCCCCCCCCCCCATATTTTACTGTTGCTATGATGTTTCTCTGAAATGCGGCCTTACTTTTACACCTTAATTAATAACGGGCCATTTCTAATGCAAACCTTTTTGAATCCGTTTCCCTGCGATCCTGTTGTGAGCGCCTGACAGAAGGCAGAGAAGGAGATGAGGGCTGGTTGGGGAGGCGTCCAAATCACCGGGATTCCGAAGATGGGGTTCTACATGCATTATTCTTGGTTCTTTATTTTCTATGTTCCTGCCTGTCCGCCTGGGTGTTTTTGCAGAGATGTCTTTCTTCCACAGATGATTGGAGACACTCAAACTAAAGAATGTGGGGCTGCTCCCCTCAGCCTGTCTGACAGGTGGGTTAGGAGAAATCCGGATGTGTACACACACACACACACACACACCCAGTCTGCATCAGCTGGTTCCCCAGGCTTGTAATCACCTTTCAAACCTGGTGGGAGAATTTTACGCAGAACGCCGTGATCGATATTTGCTGATCCGTCTGCCCGCATCAGCCTCAAATAAAAGCAGATAGCAGGAGACAAGGCAGCCCTGGCAGGTCGTCAGGGGGGTCCGCGGCGCCCACGTTTGATGTCTGCGAAAATGCTCATCAGTGTGTAGAACCAGCCTTATCGCGGCACGCCGGGTCACCGCCGCCCTCACCCTGAGTAGAGCACGGCTGATTGTGTCTCTGTCGGGGTGAGAGGGGTTGTTGTTTTTCCCGAGGTGAGAGAACGTAGCTTGTCCGACGAGCTGGGTTCAGGTTTTTAATAGGGCCTCAGCTCTGGCACCTGGCAGGCCCGCTCACAACTTGCCCCACCCGGGCGAGCTGTTATGGTATTTTTTTTTATTTTTTACTCAATGCTTGCAATTTCTCTTGGAGGTGAATAAAGTATCCGTCTATCCATCTATCAAGACTTATCTGCCTCATCTTTTGCATTCGGGATGGGCAAAGCAGGAAATTAGTGCACGTTTAACAACCTAAGCCATGTTTTCACACAATCATACAATTCGATTGAACTTTGAACCAGGCCGTGTAGGCAACCATGTGACATCATAATGCTACGCAATCACCGTCGTGATACCGCTTTTGTTATTATCATCAATGTTACCATTAAGATAAGTGTTTCATGGTGGAAGCTTGACCGGTTTACAATAGCTTATTTATATTTTTATATTATTATATTTTATTATGTTCATTCATTCATTCCTTTTCTATGCCGCTTATCCTCATTAGGGTCGCGGGGATGCTGGAGCCTATCCCAGCTGACTTTGGGCGGGAGGCGGGGTACACCCTGGACTGGTCGCCAGTCAATCGCAGGGCAATTTTATTATGTTTATATTCGATATTGTCCAGCACTTCGCTACACCAATACCGATATCAACCGATACCAACTAAGGCAGCAGCTCTTCCCGGAAACTAACGTCAGGTCATGAATGCACGAGCACATCCTGCTTCCTCTCCTGTGATACCGCTGGATGCATTTCACAAATTTAAGACAGATAGGGCAATATTGAATATAGGTTTTGGAAAAAGTGCCGTATTTATTTTAAACATTTATTCTCAACAAAAGTCATTTAAAAGGTCATGAATAGCCAACTAAAAAGTTTGTCCTAATACAATTCCAAGTAACAGTCCAATGAACTAATGCTGACAACTACACTTTGCTAAGCTGCCCATTTCTACGTGGCACAAACATCTGTATAAGAACAAAGTGAAGTGCAAAGTATCAAACTTTGGACTAGTACAGTCTGGGAGACTATACACTGGGTTCCTTCAAGCCATCACACATGAACACAAAATGAACAAAATGAGAATAGAAGTGTTAAAGGAAAACATAGGCCTGTCACAATTACACATTTAGCTGGATGATTAATTATTGTTGATAATTTGTGTTATTGACTGAATTTTAGGATAACATTTTCATTAGTAAAATGGCATCATAATGCAAACACATCGTATTAAGTATTTAACACTTATTGCAGATGCAATTGAAAAAGCTCTATTAAAGTAAGCTACAGTATTTTTTATGGTACCCTTCTTATCATTATTAGACAGGATGTGCGCCACTCTTATTTTGAAGGCCAGAAGTGTGAAGTCTGTTGAAAATGTGTTTTGACTATGGCTACGTGAGATAGCTATCGAGTACCTTTTGAAGACACTGGCCAACCTAAGACACTGGGTTGCATGCATTTAAAGCACTGAAACTCATACTACTCAAACTCATACTGACACACACACACACACACACACACACACACTAAACCAAGCTAACCCAGCCTGCTCATACTAGCTATTGCTGTACAAGACCTCAGGTTTGGTGGCAAGTAAGAGTATCAAAGTTTTTTTCAAGTATCAATGTTTTCGGTTGCCGCCTTGTGGTGTTTAGCTTAGGAGAAGGCTGGTTAGTGTTTGTGAGGACACGCGGCCGGGAATGAGCAGTCTGTGTGCGCTCCCGGTATTAGAGAGCAGTCGGGGCACAGTGAGGGTGAACTACCACTGTTGCTACAAAGGCAAATATCCAACTGCCAACTTCAAATTAACAGTGATGGTGAAGAATACCCAACGTCCAACATGAAACTAACTTCACCAATGTGTAGAGTGAAGCCTCTTGTCCTCCAGCCTGTGCGGTAAAGACAGAGCAGAGGAAAACAAACACGCATGTGCATGTCAATGTATCTAGGCCAGCAATATGACCGGCTTTGGGTTTTTTTTTTATCGTTCGATTAATATATAATCCCCTAAAGAGGATAAGCGGCATAGAAAATGAATGAATGATAGATTTATCGATTATCATGACAGGCCTAGGAAAAGGCCTTAATCCTACCTTGCATAACCAGCACTGTCATTGTAAATTGCACATTTACAATCTACAAGCAAAATTGGATGTAATTCGGCACTGCAGAGATACTCAACTAGCAAGCTTGTTGCTGTGTGAAGCAACTCATCAATCTATTAGCAGAAGTATCCATACTAGATATGAACCGCACTCGCTTTTTATGTCAGTAAAACAGAAAGATTTATTTGCTGTGGCAACCCCTGAAGGGATATGCCGAAAAGAAAAGAAGAAGATCGGACAATAATATTGGTCAGCCTATGTTATCAGACACTCCTCATTGTTTTTGTTAGATGATTTAGGGACAAGGCCGCACGGTGGATGAGTGGGTAGCATGTTGGCCTCACAGTCAGGAGGTTCAGGGTTCGAATCTCCGTTGGGAATCTCTGTGTGGAGTTTGCATGTTCTCCCCGTGCGTGTGTGGGTTTTCTCTGGGGACTCCGCTTTCCTCCCACATTCCAAAAACATGCATGTTAGCTTCATTGGCCGCTCTAAATTGTCCATTAGAGTGTGAATGTTTGTTTGTCTATATGTGCCCTGCGATTGACTGGCGACCAGTCCAGGGTGTACCCCGCCTCCCGCCCAAAAGTCAGCTGGGATAGGCTCCAGCATCCCCGCGAGCCTAATGAGGATAAGCGGCATAGAAAATGAATGAATGATTTAGGGACAATTAAAAATTCCACATCTGAAGTTGACTGAAACCTGGAAAGGATTGTGTTTGACCTTACCTTACCACAGCACATCCCAGTATGAATGGTGCATATGGTATAATTTTCATGTTGGTTTTTGAACCTTTTTCTTTTGGAATATGTGTCTTTTGGTTTATTTTGGTTGGTTCCAGATATCGTAATAGTTTCCAGAGAGACGTAGTTTTGGGCAATCAAAACCTGGTCATCCTTACACATGGTTGTCTTCACAATTTTAAAAAACAGAAACAAAAACGCAAAACCACATGGAACCGTACTGCTTGGAACATACATTGTGTCCTGTGGTGTGCGGTTAAACGTTACACGGCATGCGAACATGAGGTTGAGGCTCCGTCATGAGGGCATGATGGCATTTAGGGCAAGGAACTGGTTAGCTGACACATTGCTATAATTAGGTCGAAATAAATAAAAAGGCAATGAGGATGCATCTCAACTGTGGCCATTAAAGAAACCACAGAGGGTGCTTTTAATGGGAAGAAAGTCACCTGTGGGCCTGGAAATAGGCACACTTTCTCTTTCTCCAGCTAGGCCTCATGCACATTTATTTTGTGCCCTACTTGCAAACTTCCTGTCAGTATGAAACCCCACAATCCTAGACTCTCTAAACAGCCAAGTGGCGTTGTTGTCTGCTCCAACCAACCGTGACCACCACCTCTTCTGCTAAGCAAGGGCAGCTGTGAGAGGGATCCTCTGCATTGCAGTTATTCTTCTCCTAGAGAAAACCCCAACTCCCCACTACGTCCGCGGTATTTAACACCATTAGCTTTTTATTGTCTTTAAGCTCTGGAAAAATGGCCAAGGCCTACATTTGGTCTCAGTTGAGACAACCGTTTTTCTTGTAGAAATGGGTAATCCAGTCTGTTTCATCTGCAGCGACGCTGCTGTACTTCACCCTACCTGCTGTTCATCTTGGCGACAGGCAACGTGCATGAGCGGGTTGTAATGAGTCAGGCGTCGAGTTTTAATAAGCAGAGCTTTACTCGCAGATCCCTCCGTGATTTGCATCCATGTCGGACACGAGGCGTAAAGCGGGGTGATTGATTCATAGTTCGCCCCACATTGCAACAAGGGAGGGGAGCGAAAGATAGAGGAAGGCCGTAGATTTATTATCAAGCTCGGCGACAAAAGGGAGGAAGAGAGTGTGCATATGTTAATCCACTGGCTGAACGATGATCAAAGACTCGAACAAGCTGAGCCCCGCTGATCGCCTCGGGGCAAACGCTGCTCTCCAAGCAGCTGGGAAAGCACGCCGGCGAAGAATAAACAGATACCTCGAAAAATCAATAGCTAAGATGCAGGCTGCGGCTTGGCGTGAAGGTTGAAGGAGGAGGTAGTTTGTGAGCCATTGGGTGCTTTTAGGCCAATTTAAACAGAATTAGCTCTTCAGACCAGAGCTGTGTCCAAGCCTGAAGCAGGTTCAAACTGAGGTAAAAAAAAAAAAAAGCACATTCTGAAAAAACATGAAATTCTGGTTTCAAACATCGGAGCTTTTGATCCGTGGGCAGTGGCATGGGTTTGGAGAGAAGACCTTGCATCTGCTGATTTGGATTTCAAAGGAAGTGGAATTTTCTTTTTAGTGTCAAAAGCACGCTGCATGGGTCCCGTTTGTTCTTTATCTGTTATCCCACGTTTTTCTGCAGACTGACCCAAAGTATTCCCCCAAGGCGTCTAGTGGGAGTCTGCTGAGGGAATATATGGCTTTCCTATGATTTGCTCCCCATGGCTCAGTTGTGGTTTGGAGCTTCAGAATTTACATCCTGGTGAACATGTGATTCACCCACATGTCAATATGTAAAAACTGCGGAAAGACAAATACTTTGTCTCTGATCAAAACAGACATCCCTCTGCGTAATAATGCTGCATATTTTGAAAAATATCATCTGTCACTGTTATCTTGATTATAAATTCATATCTTTGTTTTCCAGTAGCTAAATAATTACAATTACTTAGCTCTTTACCCCCAGGCTTTGGCATCTTTTGACTTCCTCTTCTTCAGTCACGGATTGTTTTTCTGATTAGTATCTTTGTTTAATCTACTAACGACGGCATCCCCTCAGGCTAAATGCCCGATTCGGCTCGCGAGTTTATTTATTCATCTGTACTTTTGACGTGTTAATCTGCATAAATGGCGCAGAGCTCCATCAGGACCCCAGTAGGTCTCTCTGCACCTGTCAATTACAACAAATGCGAGACAGCAGGAATCGCCCACCCTGGACACCCTGGACTTTGCACCTTGATAGAGGTAGACGTGTACCCGTCAATCCTGCTCTGTACTGTCAGGGAGACTACGTTATCAGCCCTTCATCATTGCCGTTTGTCTGTTGAAAAGAGCTGCTGCTAATTAAGACTGACAGAGAATATAAATAGACAGTGTGGGGGCATGCGTTACTATGCTCATTAGTGGTATCGGTGAAACCTTTTTGTTTTTCCATCCATCCATTTTCTATGCCGCTTATCCTCATTAGGGTCACGGGGATGCTGGAGCCTATCCCAGCAGACTTTGGGCGAGAGGCGGGGTACACCCTGGACTGGTCGCCAGTCAATCACAGGGCACCTTTTTGTTTTTTGACACCTGAAAACCTTGCCCTGATGTTTCTTGATAGCCACCTACAGTATATTTTATTTCACTGACCTCAGATAGGGGTATGGGTACTAGGGTTTGTTTTTCATAGTTGAATCTGATTTGTTAGATTGTGTCAAAGTCACCCAATCAAATTTGTTATATACTGTGGTTAGAACAGAGCTAATGACTATCTTGACAAATCAACAGATCTGCAACTCGGTCCACCTCATAAAAACGGGCTAAAACCCTCAGGTAAACAAATAAACACAGCAGGTTTGCAACAGCAATGCCGTAATTTATTTATGTGACACAGAAAGCAAGACGAACAAAAACCGGGCCTTTTACGTTGCAGGGTAACTACTGCTACTAAACGCCCGATTGACTAATGCTCCTTAAAGCGCGGATGTCATAACACTAACTGTTTTTAGATCAAATATTTATACTCTTTATCCTAACTGTAATACTCAAATGTAATACTTTTACATTCTCAATTGTCTCCATGAATCACCACCTTATTGTGGTGGTGGGGTTTGAGTGCCCAGGTGATCCTAGGAGCTTGTTGTCGGGGGGCCGTATGCCCCTGGTAAGGTCTCCCAAGGCAAACAGGTCCTAGGTGACGGGCCAGACAAAGAGTTATTCAGAAGACCCTCATAAATAAAATTAAGAGGAGGGACCGCACCCGGACGCGGGACACCGGGGCCTCAACCTGGAGCCAGACCCAGGAGAGCAGCTCACAGGCGAGCGCTTGGTGGTCGGTTCTTCACCCGTGGGGCCCGGCCAGGCCAAGCGTGAAGAAGATGAAGGATCTCCGCCTGCAGACTCGCCACCTGCAGGGTGCTAAGGTTCCGGTGGTGTGCGATTTGGGCGGCGGTCAAGGGCGGGCATCCGGGCAACCCTGTCTTCGGTAGCCAAATCGGGTTCTTGGGACATGGAATGTTACTTCTGTGGTGGGGAAGGAGCCCGACCTCGTGCAAGAGGTTGAGACATTCCGACTAGAAATAGTCGGACTCACCTAAGAGTAGGGTGAGGAGCTCAGCCATCCGGAAAATCTCTGCGTAGAGCCTCTGCTCCTTCACATCGAGAGGAGCCATTTGAGGTGGCTTGGGCACCTAGTACGCATGCCTCCCGCATCCTTCTCTGGGGAGGTGTTCCGGGCGTGCCCAGCTGGGAGAAGGGGGAAGACCTAGGACACGCTGGAGGGACTATGTCTCACAGCTGGCCTGGGAACGCCTTGGTGTCCTCCCGGTGGAACTGGAATAGGTGGCCGGAGAGCGTGAAGTTTGGACTTTCCTATTGAGACTGCTGCCCCCGCAACCCGGACCCGGATAAGCGGAAGAGAATGGAATGGAAAATGTCATGTAAGCATTAAAAAAAAAATCGTGATTGTGCAACCGTACAATAGCATGCGTACTGAATTGAATACAGAAAAACAGAAGAATTAATAATGCAATCATAGTAGTTCAAGAAATGATAAACATTTTAATATGATTTAAGAAAAAGCCTGCGGCTCGGGTATCACATATGATAGCTCTTTTCTAATAAGCATCAGCATTTTTTAATAACACCAATGGCGGCATTCAGGGTGGGGAAGCTCATTTTTTCCGGCCTACATCATAAATGTGTTTATTTATTTATATGTGCATGCTACCCTTCTTCTTTCCTAGTCGTTTTTGTTCATTCATTCCTTCATTTAACAAAGACAAAATTGCTGGGGATTGGTGAGGTCTCCAGATCAGTTCAAAACAGAATAAAAACCTGGGAAAATGCTGATTTGCTCATTTCATTGTCAATCGAAAGGGGATTCCGCCTCAGCCAGATCATCAAATTCCAATACGCAGAAGCCGAACGTCCGGGCCCGCCCATTTCTCCATAGACCCCCAGAGAGGCTAAGCTTACAATGGGCGGGACAAAGCCCAGTATTCATCCAATGACTGTCCAGTTTCACGCAGCGGAACAATCCACTCTACGCTTCCCCGTGGAAGTCAGTAGATGCTCAGCATCCGACTGCGTTCCAAAAAAAAAAGCACAGCGACACTGCAGGGATGATTGAGACAAAAGATTAGAGTATTCTAGCGTACATTTAGTACAATATACAATGTACGCACACATATTACACCACCTTTTTTTTTACATTTGAAGGAAAGCTGAGCTTCCCTTGCAGTCTTAGTACAAACACCAATGCCTATTATTCAGTGTGGAAGTGGTACTTTTTTGCCTGCTTTTTTGTTGTCCTTCTTCCTCACTCTCTTTCAAACCGATTTAGGATAAATATATTGGCTAACTAGTTAGCTTGGTTTACCGTGTTGCTATGTTTAAAGCAACGGCTGACTCTTGTGCCACTTCGAAGATGCCGCAGCCTGCGCACAAGAGGTGCACAATGTAATGTAAACAAAGCAAGCAGTAGTGTCGGTGTTTATGTCTATGTGTGACCGATGCATGTCAGACCGACATGAATATATCAATCAACTTACAAACGTCATCGTAAGGATGGATGATCTTTTAGTTTAATGCCATCAACTCACATTTTGGGGTGTTAGTTATTATGTCTTATTATTGCTTATCATATGTGCTATATTTGGTAATACAAGTACGAAGGTGACTACACGGATTTTCTATTCTCTTACTACAAAAATATTGCATTATTTAATAATGAATAATACTTTGTGGAAATCCATTTATTGCAGTCGTGTCCGGAACCAATTAGCCAGGATGAACGAGGGGTGCTTGTTTTGTAATATATTTCACCTGAGCATTTTGATCAGATTCCAAATTACAAAACTAATGTAAGCATTCCACTTAGAAGTACTACTGTATTCTAATCTTTCACATATCTTCTCTGAGTGTCGCTTCGGATGATTAGAACGATGTCTTATGTTGTTCTTCACGAGTTGCAAAAGGGCAGCACTCCACCACCATTGTTATGTAGCGCCATGCTGCTTGTTTTTCCCCACTTGCGGTGGAATTGAGACAGGCATTCCTTGACACTCACTGTCAAACTTTTGCAGCAAATTGCAGTAAAGGTTGCTGCAGTTGTGAGCAGACAGGCTTTTGTTTGTACCAAAGTTCTCACCCAGGAATAATTAACATAACCCAGCCACGGAGGTGAGATGCTATCAGACAAATGTGAAAAGCAACCAGCTGCGTCTAACGCTGCAGCCCGACCATTAGCAAATCCTCCATAAAATAAATAGTTGGACAGTTGGAGCTTGATAATTTATAGCAGCTCATCCCAGTTACCCCCGCAGCAGGCCTCCGGATTTCTGATGCAAATGTTCCCAAATGAAACGAATGGGGAAATATCAACAAGCCCTGAGTAATTGCAGCTGATAAAAAATGCATAGGGGTTGTGGTACAGCGCTCGCTTCCCACAGATGCTGGGAAGTTATCTCTCATTACTCGCACTGTGATAAAGTGCAGTGACGTTGCCGTCAAGCTAAAGCAATGCATTCAGCTCATCTAATAAAGTCTACTGCCGACGATGCACTTGCCACTGATATTCATTTGCAGCAGTTTGTTACAGGAGAAATATCGTTGCTGGCTGTGGCGATTAATTTTCCCCATGTCTGCTTTGACGCTTGTCTTTGTAGTTAAAAATCCTTGCACTTCAAGTCTGGATGTTTTATTCATTCTGAGATTGAATTTATCTACGTAAGTATGCATGTGCACTTTGTGAGGGCTTCACAACAACTCCCATTGCACACTTGAAATGAAGAGTAGATCTTTGTCAGTACACCGTGGATTACAGTTCTGAGCAGTCACCGCGCCATTATATGCGCAATCTTGGTGTCATTGGAGTGTCAGCGATATGGACGAGCCGGTGATTCAGTGTGACGTGCAAAACAGCTGTTGGGCTCAGAGAAATCAGCATAATAAAGATGATGACACAACAGCTGTCAGCGGCGAGCGCAGCAGGGGAGCAGAACTTCACAAACTGAAAACATGAGACTAAATTATGGTGGCGGTTCAATGGCAAATGCCATCGCTCCTGTGCTGCAAAGGTGCACGTGTTTCGCGGTCAGAAATAGGTAATATAGTAGGTCCAACAGCTGACCACTTGCACCAAGTCTGCCCTACCCAAAGTGGCCCCCTAGACTAAATCTTAAATGGTGTAAAAGCTTGCAAAACACATTAAAGGGCATTGTCCGTATTTACATTTTTAGGATAACATGTCACCCAATTTACAAATCAATATACCATTATATCTATATATACCATACCTATACAACTATATATGCAAAACCTTGTACAAAAATAAGGGGATACATGTTTTTCTTAATCATTTGTAGGATTTTATACATTTGAATCAATGTGAAAATTTCCTTTTTAAGAATTATAAAATAAAAATATAATCATATTGACCCCGCCTCTCGCCCAAAGCCAGCTGGGATAGGCTCCTGCATACCCGCGACCCTAATGAGGATAAGCGGCATAGAAAATGAATGAATGAATGAATGATCATATTGAACCTGAATTTTTGTCTCAATTGTTGGCGCCCCCTGGTGGCCACGATACCCTTAGCATGCTTATGTTGCCTGATGGAAACCCGGCTCTACCTGCACCACTATTTTTGTATGCCAGTGTCTAATATAAAGACTATATTAATTTTTTTCATATATTTTTAAAATATATGTTTTTTTCTTCTTTCATTGAGTGTTACGTTTTTATTAACATTTTTAACCATTTTCTGGTTTTCAGAGATAAGCAAATATATGAAATAATTGTATGAATAAATGAAAGCTGTGTGTCTTCCATAACAATGACAGACCACGTTCTTTGTATTAAAATAATCCCCGATACTTTTTAATTGTGATTATAAAAAAAAAAATGTTGCAGGTGTGGACATGCCCCAAGCACTTCCCAGGCGTTTGTTTTCTTGGCCTATTTCTCCACCTGTCATAAAGCATCTAACTCTGTTGACATTAAAACACAATCCATTGCAAATATGTCTACGTTTTTATATCTATTAAGCTTTATAAAAACCTACATTCACTCAAATAAAGTGGAGGCCACGGTGACAAAGGGCCACCACCATATCCACGATGAAATCACAACTAGCACACAGAATGTCTTCCTCTGAAACAGTGAAAGTCCGGGGAAGTTACGAGAAGCCGTTATCGTCACAGTGAAGAGAAAAAAGGTGCACCTGATTTGCTCACCAGCACAGTCCGGGTAATCTCGCTATTTTTATTTTTATTACCGGCTGTCTGAGCTATTTTTGATGTTATCCGATTTATTGGTACGACGTCCTTATTCCTCACATCCGCCCGATCGCTTTGATAGTTGTTGTACATCCCGAGTTTTTAATGCGACAACAAGATCCGTAGAATAGCGGGTGGCATCGCTTTGCACTGCGGTGGGAATAATACAAGCAGATGGCATTTTTTTTTTCTTGCCACAGCCCGCCTTGGCACACTTGCCATGTGCTGGACTGGACTCGTTGAAAAGAATGGCAGGGCTGTGTGTTCCTGTCGAGCTGCGGGCAGCAATCAATAAAAAAAAGAGATTTACTATCACGGCCCTGCTCGACCATGCAATTTTGTTGTAGGATATCAATTAAAACTTGAGGAAAACTATCCTTCCGAGACCTAAAAGATGTGCATGTTGCCCACGCAGCTGAAAAGATCATTCGCAATTCAGGAGGAAGAACCTCACTTTTCAATGGGGGTTAATGCTTGTGGAAGTGCCTTGGCGTCAACAGCTGTTCTCCAACAAGCCCTTTGATGACTCATTGACAGCGGAAGCTCCCGATTGCCACTTTCGCTAACTGGGGGAATGTCAGCATCTGTGCTCATCTCCGGCTGATCATAGTCCCTCCGCAGATGAAATACCTGCGGTGTTAATAGATGGAAGAGCAACGGTGACCTTCTCCAAAGAGCAGGTTCTCCATTGCCTTTAGAAAAGGTCCTTGCTTTTTTGTCTGGGATTAGAGCCTCGGCTTTCCTCGTGCCACTGGGACCAGGCAGACAAAGGTAATTGTCCTCACCTGCCCCCACGCCTCCTCGTCAGGACTCCGGGGAGTGCCTGGAGAGGACATTGAAAAGGAAGGAAAGCAATGATTAGGTTATTAGCACCGAGGTGACTAATTATGTTGTTGTACTGTCAAACCGTGGAGCATGCGGGGGAGCTGGGCTGCAAGGTGAGCAGAGGGGGAGTGTTTGGAGAGACTCTGGTGCATCTCCTCTATCCTTCTTCCCCAGGCTGGGCCGCAGGGGTGGCTCCCTCTCTTCGTCTCTTTCCCTGCGGCTTACCCCCCGAGCCTGCTGTTCAGGTCCCGGTGACATCTGCTCGTAGCACGCCGTGTCCTCCCCACGCATACCCCTCAGAGGCCAGAGTCCCCCCCGCGCCCCCCACATACATACACATACTCTCGCACGTCTCCCTGTGCAGATGTTGCAGTCTCTGGGTCCTGCCCGCATGGAGAGCGTCAAGCGTGTTTGATGTGTGATGAAACAGAATCGAGCGAGCCACTCTGGGGCTCAGGGAGCAAAGGAGGTGAGGAAGGGTGCCGGAAAAGATGGGAGTAGGGGGAGGCATAGTGCGGGGCAGTGGGAATGTTGGAATGAGTCTCATTACAACATCAACCAGAGGCCAAGCTCAGAGTGCGAGGTTTGAATGTTCCTGCATAGGAGGTCAGAAAATCTCACGAGGGGAAGAGGCAAAGGAGGAGAAACTGTATATGCAGGGGCAAAAGGTGAAGGTGGGGAAAAGGTGGTGGACGATGACAAAACCCCCCAAAATAGAAATTGTATTCAGTGACAAGAATGAAAAATTGCATGTGGAGATTAAGTCTCGGCTTCCACTACATGGTGCATTTTTTTTTTTTTGCAGAATTGCATTTTGTTGTACGTGGTCCAATGCAGCATATCAGTATGCATTACCTCCCATTTCTGTAACTATAGTGTATCATCTAAAAATGAAACCGAAAGAAATTATAGCTCCTCAATTTTGTCATTAATTTGTTTCAAAAGGCCAGTAAATATAAGCAATTAAAAAAATAAAAACATAAACACAATACAAAACATAAAATAAATACATAGATTATTTTGGCTCGGGTATCTGGTTAGGATGCCTCCCGAACACCTCCCTGGGGAGGTGTTCAGGGCACGTCCAACCGGTAGGAGGCCTCGGGGAAGACCCAGGACACGTTGGAGAGACTATGTCTTTCAGCTGGCCTGGGAACGCCTCGGCATCCGCCGGGAAGAGCTGGACGAAGTTATGCAGGGGTGCGCAAACTGTGGCCCGGGGGCTACATCTGGCCCGCCAGACATTTGAATGCAGCCCACCAGATGTGTTCAAAGTGTTTAATATAAACTTTTCACACACAAGCTAGCAACATGACTTGCAAGTAGTCAAAAGTCAGTCAGAGACTAGCTTTTGATGGTTTAAGTTGCCTTTCTCAGGCAGCGATCCAGACAACTACCTCTATCCACGGTGCTAACAACAACAACACACCTACCCGATGCACTGGCTGGGGAGTAATAAAAGCGGTACGTCGACATACTCAAACTCACTAAATAGTCAATGTTATAATGTTAATAATTTATCCTTTATTCATGCAACAGCAACATTCTTTTTCATTATTTGATGTGGCCTCATGTTTAAAGTGCTCCTGAAAAAAGGGACACATGAACATATAGCAGATTGTATGTCGCTTGAATAAATAAAAAAAGACAAATAATTCCAGGTCCCTACCCATCCATCCATTTTTTCCCACTTATCCGAGGTCGGGGCGCGGGGGCAGCAGCCTAAGCAGGAAAGCCCAGAGGTCCCTCTCCCCGGCCACTTCGTCCAGCACCTCCTGGCGGATGCCGAGGCATTCCCAGGCCAGCTGAAAGACATAGTCTCTCCAACGTGTCCTGGGTCTTCCCCGAGGCCTCCTACCGGTTGGACGTGCCCTGAACACCTCCCCATGGAGGCGCCCGGGAGGCATCTTAACCAGATGCCCGAGCCACCTCATCTGGGTCCTCTCAATGTGGAGGAGCAGCGGTTCTACTCCGCGTCTCTCCCGGATGACAGTGCTTCTCACCCTAAGGGAGAGCCCAGCCACCCGCGGAGAAAACTCATTTCAGTCACTTGTACCCGCGCTCTTCTTCTTTCGGTCACTACCCAAAGCTCATGACCATAGATGAGGGTAGGAACGTACAGTGGTGTGAAAAACTATTTTCTCCCTTCCTGACTTTTTATTCTTTTGCATGTTTGTCACACTTATATGTTTCTGCTCATAAAAATAGTTAACTATTAGTCAAAGATAACATAATTGAACACAAAATGCAGTTTTTAAATTAAGGTTTATGTTATAGACTTGTAGACTTGGAAAAGGCATTTGACCGTGTCCCTCGTGGTGTCCTGTGGGGGGTGCTCCGGGAGTACGGGATTGGTGGCCCGCTACTACGTGCCATTCAGTCCTTGTACAATCGAAGCAGGAGCCTGGTTCGCATTGCCAGCAGTAAGTCGAGCTTGTTTCCGGTGAACGTTGGCCTCCGCCAAGGCTGCCCTTTGTCACCGATTCTGTTCATAATCTTCATGGACAGAATTTCTAGGCGCAGTCAAGGTGTTGAGGGAGTCCAGCTTGGTGACCTTAGGATCTCGTCTCTGCTATTTGCAGACGATGTGGTCCTTATGGCCTCATCAGGCTGTGACCTTCAGCGTTTACTGGAGCGGTTTGCAGCTGAGTGTGAAGCTTCTGGGATGAGACTCAGCACCTCCAAATCCGAGGCCATGGTTCTCAGTCGGAAACGGGTGGACTGTACCCTCCGGGTTGGGAGTGAGGTCTTGCCTCAGGTGGAGGAGTTCAAGTATCTCGGGTTCTTGTTCACGAGTGAGGGAAGGTTGGAGCGTGAGATCGACAGACGGATCGGTGCAGCATCTGCAGTAATGCGGTCGCTGTACCGGACCGTCGTGGTGAAGAGAGAGCTGAGCCGGAAGGCAAAGCTCTCTGTTTACCGATCGATCTACGTTCCCACCCTCACCTATGGTCATGAGTTATGGGTCATGACCGAAAGAATGAGATCGCGGATACAAGCGGCGGAAATGAGTTTCCTTCGTAGGGTGGCTGGACTCACCCTAAGAGATAGGGTGAGGAGCTCGGCCATCCGGGAGGAGCTCAGAGTAGAGCCGCTGCTCCTTCACATCGAGAGGAGCCAGTTGAGGTGGCTCGGGCATCTAGTCCGGATGCCTCCCGGGCGCCTCCCTGGTGAGGTGTTTCGGGCATGCCCNAGCGGCGGAAATGAGTTTCCTCCGTAGGGTGGCTGGACTCACCCTAAGAGATAGGGTGAGGAGCTCGGCCATCCGGGAGGAGCTCAGAGTAGAGCCGCTGCTCCTTCACATCGAGAGGAGCCAGTTGAGGTGGCTCGGGCATCTAGTCCGGATGCCTCCCGGGCGCCTCCCTGGTGAGGTGTTTTGAGCATGTGCAGTCGGGAGAAGGCCGCCGGGAAGACCTAGGACACGCTGGAGGGACTATGTCTCACAGCTGGCCTGGGAACGCCTTGGTGTCCTCCCGGTGGAGCTGGATGAGGTCGCCGGGGACCGGGAAGTCTGGACTTCCTTACTGAAACTGCTGCCCCTGCGACCCGGACCCCGATAAGCGGAGGAAAATGGAATGGAATGGTTTACGTTATTAAGGGAGGAAAAAAACTCCAAATCTACATGGCCCTGTGTGAAAAAGTGAATGCCCCCGTTGTTAAAAAATAACTTAACTGTGGTTTGTCACACCTGAGTTCCATTTCTGTAGCCACCCCCAGGCCTGATTACTGCCACACCTGTTTCAATCAAGAAATCACTTAAACAGGAGGTACCTGACACAGAGAAGTAAACCAAAAGCACCTCAAAAGCTATTCATCATGCCAAGATCCAAAGAAATTCAGGAACAAATGAGAACAAAAGTAATTGAGATCTATCAGTCGGGTAAAGGTTATAAAGCCATTTCTAAAGCTTTGGGACTCCAGCGAACCACAATGAGAGCCATTATCCACAGATGGCAAAAACATGGAACAGTGGTGAACCTTCCCAGAAGTGGCCGGCCACCCAAAAAGACCCCAAGAGCGCAGAGACAACTCATCCGAGAGGTCACAAAAGATCCCAGGGGAACATCTAAAGAACTGCAGCCCTCACTTACCTAAATTAAGGTCAGTGTTCACGACTCCACCACAAGAAAGAGACTGCATGGAAGAGTTCCAAGACGCAAACCACTATTAAGCAAAAAGAACATTAAGGCTTGTCTTAATTTCGCTAAAAAACATCTCAATGACTGCCAAGACTTTTGGGAAAATATTCCTGACCTGAATCCCATTGAGATGCTGTGGCATGACCTTAAGAAGGCGCTTCATGCTAGAAAAGCCTCAAATAAAGCTGAATGACAACAATTGTGCAAAGATGAGGGGGCCAAAATTCCTCCAGAGCGTGTAAAAGACTTGTTGCAAGTTATGGCAAACGTTTGATTGCAGTTATTGCTGCTAAGGGTGCCCAAGCAGTTATTAGGTGCAGGGGCAATTACTTTTTCACACAGGGCTATGTGGGTTTGGATTTTTTTCTCCCTAAATAATAAAAACAATCATTTAAAAACTGCATTTTGTGTTTACTTGGGTTATCTTTGACTAATATTAAATATATTAAAATGATCAGAAACATTTTGTGTGACAAAAATGCAAAAGAATAAAAAGTCAGGACGGGGGCAAATAATTTTTCACACCACTGTAGATCGACCGGTAAATTGAGAGCTTTGCCTTTCGGCTCAGCTCTCTCTTCACAACGACAGACCAATGCAGAGTCCACATCACTGCAGACGCTGCACCAATCCGCCTGTCCATCTCACGTTCCATCTTTCCCTCACTCGTGAACAAGCCCCTGAGGTATTTAAACTCCTTTACTTGAGGCAGGACCTCATCCTAGACCCAGAGATGGCACTCCACCCTTTTTCGGGCAAGAACCATGAACTCAGATTTGGAGGTGCTGATTCTCATCCCAGCCGCTTCACACTCAGCTGCGAACCGGGCCAGTGAGAGTTGAAGGTCACTGCTCGATGAAGCCAGCAGGACCACGTCATCTGCAAAAAGCAGAGACCGAATCCTGTGGCCACCAAACTGAATCCCCTCAACGCCCTGGCTGCGCCTAGAAATTCTGTCCATGAAAGTAATGAACAGAATTCGTGACAAAGGGCAGCCCTGGCGGAGTCCAAATCTCACTGGAAACAGGTCCGACTTATTGCCGGCAATGCAAACCAAACTCTGGCACCAGTCATACAGGGAACGAATCGCCTGGATTAGGTGGTCTGATACCCCATATTCCCGAAGCACTCCCCACAGTATTCCTCGAGGAACACGGTTGAATGCCTTCTCCAAGTCCACAAAACACATGTAGACTGGTTGGGCAAACTCCCAGGCACCCTCAAAGACCCTGCCGAAAATATAGAGTTGGTCCACAGTTCGATGACCAGGACGAAAACTGCACTGCTCCTCCTGAATCCGAGATTCGACTATGCGGCAGATCCTCCTCCCCAGAACCTCCTTACCGGGAAGGCTGAGGATTGTGATCCCTGATAGTTAGAACACACCCTCCGGTCCCCCTTCTTGAAAAGCGGGACCACCACCCCGGTCTGCCAGTCCAGGGGCACCGACCCCGATGTCCACGCGATGCGGAAGAGTTGTGTCAACCAAGACACGCCCACAGCGTCCAGGGCCCTAAGGAACTCCAAGCGGATCTCATCCACCCCCGGGGCCTCTCCACCAAGGAGCTTTTTGACCACCTTGGTAACCTCAGCCCCAGAGATAGGGGAACCCGCCTCAGAGTACCCGGGCACTGCTTCCATGTTGGAAGATGTGTCGGTGGGATTGAGGAGGTCTTCAAAGTCTTCTCTCCACCGGTCCACAACATCTCTAGTCGAGGTCAGCAGTACACCGTCCCCACCATACACATTGTTGACTGTGCACTGCTTCCTCCTCCTGAGACGGTGGTTGGTGGACCAAAATCTCTTTGAAGCCATCCGGAAGTCGTTTTCCATGGCCTCTCCGAGCTCCTCCCATGTCTGAGTTTTTGCCTAAGCCAGAGCAGCAGACCGCTTGGCCTGCCGGTACCTGTCAGCTGCCTCCAGAATCCCATGGGCCAAAACGGCCTGATAGGACTCTTTCTTCAGCTTGACAGCATCCCTCACCGCCGGTGTCCACCAACGGGTTCTGGGATTACCGCCACTACAGGCACCGACCACCTTACAGCCACAGCTCCGATCAGCCGCACCCACAATGGAGGCACAAAACATCGCCCACTCGGACTCAATGTCCGCTGCCTCCTTCGGAACTTGGTCAAAGCTCTCCCACAGGTGGGAGTTAAAACTTCTTCTGACAGGAGACTCTGCCCGAAGTTCCCAGCAGACCCTCACAATGCGTTTGGGTCTGACAGGTCTGACCAGCATCCTCCCCCACCATCGTAACCAACTAACCACCAGGTGGTGATCGGTTGACAGCTCCACCCCTCTCTTCACTCGGGTGTCCAAAATATGTGGCCGCAAGTCCGATGACACAACCACAAAGTCAATCATCGAACTGCGGTCCAGGGTGTCCTGGTGTCAAGTCGACATGTCGACACCCTTATGCTTGTACATGGTGTTCGTTATAGACAATCCGTAGCACAGAAGCACAGAAGTCCAATAACAAAACACCGCCCGGGTTAAGATGGGGGGGCCGTTCCTCCCAATCACACCTCTCCAGGTCTCACTGTCGCAGCCAAGATGACCGTTGAAGTCACCCAGTAGAACAAGGGAATGCCCCGAGGGAGCACTCTCTAGTACTTCCTCTAAGGACTCCAAAAAGGATGGGTATTCTGAACTGCTGTTTGGTGCATAATCACAAACAACAGTCAGGACACGTCCCTCCACCTGAAACTACTCTCTCGGTTATTGGGTTAAACTCCACTGTGCAGGCTTGGAGCCGGGGGGCAACAAGAATTGCCACCCCTGCCTGTCACCTCTTATTGCCAGCAACACCAGAGTGGAATTAAGTCCAACCCCTCTCGAGACGACTGGTTTCAGAGCCCTTGCTGTGCGTTGAGGTGAGTCCAACTATATCTAGCCGGTATTTATTCACCTCACGCACCAGCTCAGCCTCCTTCCCCGCCAGAGAGGTGACATTCCACGTACCGAAAACTAGCTTTTGTAGCCGAGAATCGGACCACAAAGGCCTCCGCTTCCGGCCCCCACCAAGCTCACTTACCACCCGAACCCTTCGGCCCCTCCTACGAGTGGTGAGCTCAGGGGAGGGGGGACCCACGTTACCTTTTCAGGCTGTGCCCGACCGGGCCCCACCTCTAGGCCTGGCTCCAGAAAGGGGACCCTGGTGACCGCGTCCGGGCGAGGGAAAACAAAGTCTAATGTTTTTAATCATCATCAGGGTCTTTTGAGCCACTCTCTGTCTGGTCCCTCCCCTAGGACCTGTTTGTCATGGGTGACCCTACCAGGGCGTAAGTTGTCGGGGGCATGGCCGCCCCCGACAACTTAGCTCCTAGGATCATTGGGACACGAAAACTCCTCCACCACGATAAGGTAGTGGCTCAGGGGAGGAGTAATTCCAGGTGGACTGTTGGAATTACAAGAATTCATTGTGTGTATGCATCAATTATATAGTCTGGCCCCACGGCCAATTTTGTTGGGCCCGCGAGTCAAAATATTTGCCCACCCCTGCTCTAGTGGGTGAAAATGGCGAAGTTGTTTTCTCACCTTCATCAAATTGCTGGTACTCAAAAGTTGGTGGTGTATAGAGCAGTCGAAAAAGCATGAAAAAGTTGGAAAAGTACGGACAGTGGACACGGGAAGACTATGGAACTATGGGTTTTAGAACAAAAAAACAAGTGGTAGATCCAATTGGCTGTCCGTCAAGACATGGGAGGATCCCCAGCACAAATGAAGGTTGTTACTCATGCAGAGAATTGAGAAGTCAAAGAATGTTTAATTCTTTGATAAGAAAAAAAAGCAACCTTGATGGTCCTGATTTTCTATATCCAAAAGTTACTGGCATGACATGGAAATCCCCCCTGAGACGTTACACGAGGCACAGTTGAGGAGGCACAATCATGATGGGGTGTTTTTACCTTCAATGGAACAACGGAGCTTCAAGTTGTGCAGGGGCGTCAAGCGACAGATTCTGCTGCTGCTGTCGCAGGGGGCATCCCTCATGACCGAAGCCCCATCTGTGTGGCAATGACTGGCCTTTTCAATTGGACAAGGCTGCAGTTCACAATGCCCACCTGGCGCTTTGCATGTTCCCCAGATATTAATCCAAGTTAGAACATCTTGGGATGGATGGAAAGGGACATTTACAAAAATGGAAAATTTCCAGATAGTGGATGCCCTTCGAGAAAGCAACATTTCTACTAGCCTCCTGGAAACACGGGCATCAAGCATGGCCAAAGCAATTATTGAGGTTATTAAGTTAGAAGAAGCCGCACGGTGGCAGAGTGGTTAGCACATTGGCCACACAGTCAGGAGATCTGGAAGACCTGGGTTCAAATCTCCGTTGGGCATCTCTGTGTGGAGTTTGCATGTTCTCCCCGCGCGTGCGTGGGTTTTCTCCGGGTACTCCGGTTTCCTCCCACATTCCAAAAACATGCATGTTAGCTTCATTGGCCGCTCTAAATTGTCCATCGAGATGAAGGTGAGTGTGAATGTTTGTTTGTCTATATGTGCCCTGCGATTGACTGGCGACCAGTCCAGGGTGTACCCCGCCTCCTGCCCAAAGTCTGCTGGGATAGGCTCCAGCATACCCGTGACCCTGATGAGGATAAGCGGTATAGAAAACGGATGGATGGAAGTTAGAAGAAAAAGGAGTAGAGGACAGTGGATTACAGAAGATTGCGGAAAAAGTAGGAAAAGCCCCAAAAATACAAGCATCTGAGTGAAGAGGAGAGCAAATAATAGGATGGAACAAACAAGGAGGCGACGGAAGCAAGTGGTAGGACGCGTGAGGAGAGGAGCTGTCGCTTTCTTCCTCCAGCATGGCTTCCCCCCCCTACACTCCTCATACATTCCTTCATTTACTCATGCACCCCTCTGCTTAACGACGCAGTATGTTAATTATTTCTGTGGAGGAACAGCGAGTTGCTAACAATGAGGAGGAGGGTGATGATGAGGATGATGTGATTATGATTGCCACTTAGAGCGGGCAGTGCGCCGTGTGCGGCCAACTTTTAAAAAGCAAGAAGTGCGTGAAGGAGCGCTACCGGGGGATCAGGTGAAGCGATGGATAGGTTAGCAGTTAAAGATCAAAGTGAAAAACAAAGACATATTTCAAACGGGCCCAGAGAGCTTGGCAACAAACCCGCGGATCCTCTGATAATACTTAGATCTATAAATGTTTCGTCTTTTATTTATTTATTTTCTTATTTATTTTTAAAATTATTCATCGCCATAATAATTTGGGCCTAACAAGCACTTGAGGGAGACGGCTTCCTTTGCATCTCTCTCCCCCTTTTCTTTAGTTCCTCGCTCCGTGGTGCACAGAGCTCTGGGATTTGGGGGCACTATTAGAGAGAAATTTCTTTTATTTGCTGCTAATGAATGATATGCATGATACTATTTTTCCTTTTTCTTGTGTACTTTGTGGGGGTAACCACAAGGACTGGGGCAGAAGCTGGAGAATTTGACTCTTTCTCAAGGCTTTGTTCATTTAACCCTCTTCTCGCCTTCCCAGCGAGTGCAGGAGGTTATTACCATCGCTTTGTTGGATTTCCAATTCAAATATGTTATCATACTTTACTTGATGCCTGAGATATGGCCTGGTTTGACTTTGTTTTGCTTTCTTCAGGCACATTCTGTGTCTAAGAAATATGGGTTAACTGGATCGTGCAGAAATGCAGAAGCCTCACAGCGGGTCTGTAAACATCTCAAATAGACACTTCACTGCACATCATCGATCAGCCTGTTTTCTTCGAATGCTGACAAACCAAACAGTTTACTCAAGATGGCGAACATCGCATTTGAGCCAAAAACCTGATGGTCTCCCCAACTCTTACAGTATACTCATTACGGTATCATTCATTCATTCATTTTCTGTACCGCTTATCCTCATTAGGGTCNAGAGCGGCCAATGAAGCTAACATGCATGTTTTTGGAATGTGGGAGGAAAGCGGAGTACCCGGAGAAAACCAACACACGCACGGGGAGAACATGCAAACTCCACACAGAGTTCTCCGACGGAGATTTGAACCCAGGTCTTCCAGATCTCCTGACTGTGTGGCCAATGTGCTAACCACTCAGCCACCGTGCGGCCTCATTACGGTATAACATAAATAAATAATAAACATAAACATAAAATCCATAATCGCCTGTATTAAGTGATGTTTATAGCGGAGTTACATATAAAATAAAGGTGTTAGTGTAGCGGGTCACATAGCTGACTTTTTGTGCCGCCGGGGTGGATTCAATTCCTACTTCATGCACTGTTATTGATTGGTGATCATTCCAGGGGGTAGTTCATGCTAAGGGTACATTTATATACATTGCAAATTGCCATCAAGAACGTCAAGATTACATTTTTCTCCCCAGAAACTAAAACTTTTGTCCACCTTTCAATGTCCCATGTTTGGTGCTCTCGTGCAAATTCCAAACCGGCAACTCAGTGGCGTTGAAGGAGACAGCATCTTTCCCAGTTTCTGTCTGATGCTTATTGGACTGCACTCGGCACTAGTAACAACTTTAATTCCCAGTCAATCAGGTGGTTGACGTAGTTTTTGCTCTGCCTCTTGAGTGTTTTCTTCCAGAACCCTCAAGATCTTTGAAGAAGTTTCCTATTGTATCCCACCTCAGCAGCAACAGTATGTTGTGAGTGACAGTGCCATAGATTTTAACAAACCAACCGCGTTCAAAGAGGGAAAGCGTTTTTGCTTTTGCCATCAAGAGGTCATGACTGTGAATACCTGACAGAAATCAAAACAAATCCACATTTTGGATTAAATGGATATTTTGGCTTTTAAAGTCTAATGCACTTTAATGGTTGTTTGATTTAAATTGCTTACTCAGACTTTTGTCTCGTGCCCATTTGATCTTTTTGCATTATGAAGCTCTACTTAGAACCTCATTAAGATCCAACAAAGCACAATCTAAAATCTTGCAAATTTTCAACTGGTCTTAATATTTTGATCAGGCGTCCGTAATAGCCATCTGCCACCGTTATTTTTTTCTTTGTTTCTCTGAGCAAACATATTTATATTTTATTTATATTCATAGATCGTTCACCTTTGCAGCATACATAATTTGGATGTCCATCCATCCATCCATTTTCCTCCGCTTATCCGGGTCCGGGTCGCGGGGGCAGCAGCTTCAGTAGGGAAGTCCAGACTTCCCGGTCCCCGGCGACCTCTTCCAGCTCCATCGGGTGGACACCAAGACGTTCCCAGGCCAGCTGTGAGACATAGTCCCTCCAGCGTGTCCTAGGTCTTCCCGGGGACCTTCTCCCGACCGGGCATGCCCGAAACACCTCAACTGGCTCCTCTCCATGTGAAGAAGCAGCGGCTCCACTCTGAGCTCCTCTCGGATGGCCGGGATGTGATCTGCCTAAAATGTACCTAGAAGTACTTCCAAAATTCCCACAGAACTGGATTGGAAGACAAAGTGCAACATTGTACTGCCACCAAAGCATTGTAACATTGCCACCAAACTAACCTCATTCAAATCCAACAGTCAAAAATGTCAATTTTTTTACTGGTCTTCTAAAAAATAAAATAATTTTCCAACTTGTGTAGTTTGTGTTTCCAGCACACCACAAAGTTCTGGAAAATTGTATTCCGAAGGACGCGAGTCTAAATGGCCCAGGAACCACAGTAGATCAAGAATAGATGTCGGTGTAGATAACACCAACACATCCAGTTTTCTGAATGTGGTTTAGGTGTAACATCAGCCAGGTAGCGTTAGGACTGGGTTAACTGGGCTTTCTGGTGACCAAAGAAATGGCAGGTCACTGGCATCTAACAAACAAAACTGTGAATATTTGATGGGTCTTATCTTTGTTGCACTCATTTAGCTCTTCAAAGCAGTGAGGTTACCGAGACTTTTGTTGCTACGATTCCGGAATAAACTGAGATGATGTTACCAATTGTCGGTACGGCAGTCTGGTTGACCGCAAATGTCCTTCATCTTTGTTTAATCTTGGCTATTCTGTCCACAGACTCTGCCATGTTGCACGCACAAACATAGCGTCATAAACTCCGGCCTGAAGTCATTCTTTGACGGTGTAAACATGGCCTTATAATGACCTCCCTTCTGACTGGAGAGAGCTGCTCCTTCTCGTCTGTCCCTCCCGTCTCCTTTTCTTATTCCTCAATATGATGTGTGCATCGACCCAGAACCCGGGAAACTTTGAAGTTGCCTCCTTGCCGCCGTCGGCCTGTAGCAGCAGCTTCAGATGGGAGTTGACAGAGGCGCGGTCGTCTCCCTTTGGAATCGGTTGCAGGAGAAGTTGTGCGAGGAATGTTTGAGCAGAGGTAATAAAGCTGCACTTTTTCCACGCTGAGAGTCATGCCAGAGACTTCACTCGCCTCGCCGGTCAGGGGAAGAGTGCAGGTCACGCCACCGCGATCTCCGCCTCCTACAGCGGGCTATATTAAATAGAGCATCGGGGAACGAAAATGGGCCCGAGGTCGACAGCGCATGCGGTCGCACTGATACCTGTTCCGCCTTCTCTATGACATGCGGAGCAAAAACGGCATAAGCAGTGTGGGTATTGCAGTACTAACCACTACATCTTTAGCAACCTTCGGTGCTCATACAATATGGTAAAGGTAAGTACTACTTCATGTTTGTTTAAATGTCGACCACACTGGCCAAATGACATCTTTTTCTGAGTGGTTACTTTGAGAAATGGGATGCAAGGCTACCCCACTATTTAAAAGAACAAAAGGAATCCAGGTAAAGGCATGGCAGAGGTTTCCTGTTATATGACTACGCTTTAGTATTGTTTATGTATTATCCAATACCAGTGCCAATACTCATTTGTTCTTTAAATGAGTTTTAACTAACGAAAACAACAAAAACACAAATTACACACACCATTTCAATAAAAATATCTTGTATTTCCAATAGTGGAATCGAAACCAACACTGTTAGAATTTGTATCTTTTAACAATATATTTAATGAAGGGGTGATACTCTTGTGTGTTTGTGTGCTGATCTGCAGCTCCTCCCGCCCCCACACCCCAAACATCTGTGCGGAGGGAGGGGTTGATGGCATGCCACATGGGGAGGCCCTCCTCGCCCTCAGTCTGTCAGCTCACCACACTGCTGCTGTGGCAGGCCTGCCCAAGGCAAGACCACAGGCTAAGGCCTCCAGTGGCCCCCCAGCAGGGTCTGCCAGCCTCCCAGAGTACATTAGAGCACCCTCCTCCCACCTACGCTCGAGTGTCCCCCACACCCAGCCCTGCAGCCCTGCAGCCCTCTGCCCTAAGATGCCATCGCTCTGCCTCCTGTTGTGAAATAACTGTTGTTTTCCACAGTTTGCAGTGGTGGCTGCAATATGAACAGTTGTGGACTTGTTTTGTAATTTTTATTTATCTGTTTACTTACTTTGCTTGTCCTCGGGCTGCAGGGTTTCAAAACACACTCTGAAGTAGTTCTGGAATGTAGTTGTGTCGGCAAAGTCTAGGGAGCAAATTTCAGGTATTTCATAAAGTCGTGGCACTGCTGTAACTTTCGCTTGTGGTGTTCACTGTTGCCCCGGATGGTCCAGCCTTAAAGACCGCTCGCTTGCCATCTCAGGAGTTGTCAGAAGGAAGGTGAGGCGGTCCTAATGGTTTGTATGATCTCACTTTGTCTATATACAACAATTTCCCGCCAAGACTTTTTGATGTGAACTACAGGGTGCGGAGTGGCCCCGCACTACATTTGCAATCACACGTGTTGACTTAACACACAAGCTGCAGAAATATCAGGAGAGCACGTTCATGTTGGACCCCTGTTGAAGATGTAATTTGTGAATGTCAGTTTCCGACGCGTGTTGTAATGATTCAATTTATAATTCATCATTTTTGATGACGCCAGATTGCTATAAAATTGGGAAATGTAATACCGTGGGCATTGGGAATTTTTTTAAGCATTAAGAATTTATGATCCTTGATGCGTATGCAAACTGTAGTAAATCCATCGCCTTGAATATTGATTATCTTCAATTAAAAATGCAGTTTGAGAAGAGGTTTTGCAGCTATTTCTGGTCAGTCTACCACCCGTGCTTCAACTTATTTCTTAAATTTGTGACCTCCATGCGGTGTTTCCCAGCATGCAGCCCAGAATACTAATTAGAGTGCTGTGGAGTTCTTTAATGATCAGGTCATTAACTCTAATTAGGATGTGCTTAATCAGGAGGTATTAAAGGCAAAAGCCATCATGTTGTAAAATGGCGATGTTGCTGTTCAGCATCAGTGAAAACAGCTGCTGACTCTCCTGAGAAGGTCACACAATGAACAAACAATCCCAAGAGCGCACCTCCTCAAAAATAGTCACTGCCCTGCTAAATTAAGAAATGTGAAGTATAGATACATAAAAAGATAAAACAGGATCACTAAGCTGAATCTTTTTGTACTTTTTTATTCAGGATGGTACATGATAAACATTAATTACACAAACAAATCAATGCCAATGCCTGCATTGGGGAAGGCAGATCATAACTTGGTCCTGCTAAAACATCACAATACACCGAAAGTGAGGAAAAAACACACGCTCATTGTGGAAGTGGTCCCCTGAGGCTGGACAGGCTTTAATAGACACCACTGACTGGGATGCACTGCGGGGCCCCCACAGTGCAGGAAAGGACAGAGCCGTCTCTACTTCCTCAGAAGGTTGACGTCGTTTGTAAGAAGTTGCTAGAGATTTTCTACCAGACTGTGGTAGCTAGTGCCCTCCTGTATGCAGTCGTGTGCTGGGGGAGCAGCCTCAAGAAGAAGGACGCCACACGCCTGGACAAACTGGTGAGGAAGGCAGGCTCTGTCATTGGCACTGAGCTGGACAGCCCGACATCTGTGGCAGAGCAAAGGACCCTGAAGAGGCTCCAGTCCATCATGGACAACCTGCATCGTCCAAGGCACAGCATCATCTCTCAACAGGTGAGCAGTTCTAATGGCTGATTACCATCACCGTCCTGAAAAGATTTCTCCCCCACGCCATGCGGCTTTTCAACACAACAGAGGGGAAGAGATAAAAAGAAATTAAAGGAAGTGCATTAAATGGCTTCAGTGTTATTTGTCAGCGTGGCTGGAGATTTATACGTTGGTAATGAAGGTCAATGGTGGCATCCCGTTAAATGTCCCCCATTGGAGCATCATTACAAAGCACTCCACTAACTTCCACTGCTACGAAGTTTTCCACTCCTCCGCGTGTCGCTTGTTTGAAGCGCGGACTTACTACTTTGGAAGAAGAATGGGAGGTAGAGCTTTTAGTTCCCAGGCTCCTCTGTTACGGAAGCATCCGCCCGACTCAATCCGGGGGGCAGACACCCTCTCGTTATTTAAAAGTCAAGTCAAAAGCCACCTCTTTGCTGAAGCATATCGTTAGAACTTGATATGCCGATATGTGTCAGAAACACTTGTTTGTTCCATGGTCTGAGCCTAAGACTCTGGCTTGAGCTACCATGAAAACCTCTTCTTTTATATCTCAGCCCAACCGGTCGAGACAGACGGCCACCCCACAGAGCCTGGGTTCTGTCCCAGATGTCTTCCTTGCCTCCACCGCTAAATGCTCGCTCATGTGGGGTTTCGGTTGGCCCTTTGTGACGTCTTTGTGTAAAGTGCCGAGGGATGACCGCTGTTGTGATTTGGCACCGTGCAAATAAATTAGAATTAGAATTAGGTCTGGGGAAGCAGTTAGGTACATTTTGAAAAAATGTTTTTTTCCCCCCAAAAGAACAATGTTTCCGGTGCTTCGGTGAACGTCTCCATTTTAGCAGCCAAACCTTGTTTTAAGCCGTTTATTTCCAAGTTTTGCTCTGCAGAAAATGCTGTCCATCGCTAATGGAGGATCTGAAACTCACTCCCCACAAGTTTCAAATAGCATCATTTGACTACTTGTGTGCTAGGAGGGCGGAGGGCGTTGTGCAGGGGCACGGCGAACATGACAGGAAACTGCACAGATTGAAACAGGGCACGAAACACGCAGGAGAAAAGATAAATAGAGAAACGAGGAAATCACTGAGAGAGATTTGAGATGCGAGAGTCACAGGTCTCGGCGTAAACGGTTGTAGATTACGGAGCCTGTGGAGATCTTTCGACTTGCGTTCCTCCTCTTCCTGCCTTCTGTTTGACTTGAGAGCGAACGGGGTAATCCGCAACGTTCAGGGGTACACAGGCGCTGCTCCCTTCTGGGCTTTGAACCTTTTGCTCACCTCTCGCTCTGTCTCCTGTGTGCTTCGGTACGGCGGAGTATGTCAGACAGAGAAATTAAAGATGGCAGTTTACAGGGAAACACTCCGTGCTTTCGGCAACACGGCTCCACGACGAAGCCGACAAATTGATTTAGAAGGATGAAATACATTCCCCATCCCGTTTAAGAATGACGTGTCACCTTTTAAAACCTATTTACCCCTTCGTCACTTTGGGGACGTTTGCACACTGCACGTCTACGCCTGTTTGCGTGCTGCAGTTCCACACGCATTCATTTTTCATCCGGCATTAGCGCTTCTTTGCTGCTATCGGTATCAATAAGGGCTGCTGTTTTGTTGATTGCGTGTGAGATCATGCAGGGCTGCATGCAATGCGAGTGTGTTCTGAAAGTGCTCTGCTTGCCTTGTGGCTTTTCAAATGCAGGCCTGCGATTGTTCCTTTGTTGCTCACAGCTGTCCCACATTTGGGATCAGCCCCAATTCCCCCGGCACTAAAGGGTTCTCCCAAGGCCTGTTAATTGGCTCTAATCTCCTTTTTAAACTTGAAAAACAGCAAGCACTCAGTCCTGGCAGTTTACAAGCAATTAATGCAAAGGACACCGATATTTCTCTTCATGTTTTCTCTTGCTGCTCCTTCCTCTCATCCCAGCTCTTGCGCCTCTCACAGGCGGATTGACGCTTCCTGCATTGTAGGCCCTGGTGTAAACATCTACTCAGCAGTGCGGCCTTCCCGGGAGGAGGCGCAACAGGGGGATTTGGTCTGAATCGAGGAGTGCCCGTGGGGATGATGGCGGGTTTGGGGCTTCCTGCTTAGGCACTGATGAAATAATAATGCTCAGAGTTGGCGAGGCTGAAATTTGCACATGAAAATCCTCTCCCTTCGCGCTCCTTGCATCTAATGCACTGCCGATGACAATCCCTGCCTCTTACGGTTTATATGCAAATAAGTTCTCTCGGCTTTCGCCTCCGCAGAGAGTCACCCAGCCGAGCCAGAGAGGCAGAGAGAAAGAACGTGGAAGACACAGAGTGGGGCTTTTTTGTTGTGTTTTGTTTGTGTTTGTCTTGTTTATTTTTAAAAGGATTTGTAAAAGATGATAATATATTTTAATTTCGCCCTTTGTTTTTTTTTCCCTGAAAGGCAGTATGCAGATTTCTCAGAAGAGTTTGAAAAGCCAGACTTTTCTGTGGAGTTTAATTGGTACATAATAACAGTCGCATAAGTGCTTGTGTGAAGTCAGAAATGGTTGTATAATGGCGAACAAACGTGACTCATCTTTCTCTCAAGAGTCTCTTCTGCTCCTGCCTGATTATTATTCTTTTTATATATAAACATCATCTCTCTCTCAGCCTAACTGATGGATTCTGGAAGGAGGATTCAGACAATAACGGTCTCATTACGTACAAAACAAATGTGCTGTATTTAGTGCTGAAACTGAAAAGCTTTTTGTTTCTTGGCCAAAATGACAAAAAAATAAAATTAACCGATTAAGCCACTTAAAAAATGTATGGCAAATTAACTTGTTTGGACTAGCATACAACACGTTTAATGCAATTTAAACAATTTGTGTGGGTGAGTTATTTACTTTTTTTCTCGGTAGGGCGACAGGAAAAACGGGGGAAAATATTTTGTTCCAAGTTTCTCAGTTGTGGGGCGTGCCCCAATGGAACGGTGGGGATGCACCGGTGCTCCTGCACACTATGGAATACTCTGACCTAACTTCAAGCATTTCAGACTAGAAGTTTCAAAAATCAACAACCATTGACTAAAAAAACTCATGTTCATGCACCAGTAAAAACCAGCAGCTCTAAGAGAGCATGTAATGTTTGTCTATATGTGCCCTGCAATTGACTGGCGACCAGTCCAGGGTGTACCCCGCCTCTCGCCCAAAGTCTGCTGGGATAGGCTCCAGCATCCCCGCGACTCTAATGAGGATAAGCGGCATAGAAAATGAATGAAGATTGTGCGAGGGAGCTGCTTCACGTCAGGCCGAGCACCGCAGTCCCGGACAGTTAGTTACAGAAAACGCTGGCGGTACCCAGGAGAGAAAGCAGGACGGCGGAGAGTGTCAAGCCCCGGGTCAGCTCGCCTTAAGCATCTTTGAACTAATTGAGTAACAGAGCAGTGTGGACATTACTAGCCTCCCGGTAAAAAATAACAAAAACAGCGCTGTTTAGCCTTAATGAGATTTGCCATGCAAACATACCGTATTTGAACACATAACAAGCATCAGTTACACAAATGTGGAGGAAAACATTTGTTAAATAAAAGAGAAAAAATCAAAAAAATAAAGCGGTAGGGTTGGCATTCTGTGCTATATGGACAGTTCTGTCTCTGTGCACTGTAAAAATTATTTTTTTTGTAGTTCTTCAAATGGCTGACCTCTGTTAAAAAAGGAAACTTGCACACTGTGGACAAACCCAGACAAGGTGCACATCTGAATGTTTGTAGATACCACCTATCATGTGAGAAACTATTGGATGATGTGGTCATACTTTATTGAAATAACAGTTTGAGAAGGATTTACAAGATCATTGGCCGGTAATAAAGAGAACAGGCTTTGCTACAACAACCCAGCATCAGTTTTTCCCATAATTTTTAATCACAGGATCTTGTATTATATTGTTTCCTAATGTACAAACTTGAAGTGTTGAGCTTTTTACATTGTTTTTGTTTGATTTTACCCAACTCACCTACCATATCCTGCCCCAGTACTGTGCTTTCCTACCAACTTACAAACCTACATACCTAGCTTCCTAGCCTACCCCTCCTACTGAGCGACCTTCCTACCATACCAAGTTTGGTTCAAGGAGGAGAAGCTCATTTTTTCCTAAAAAGACACAGTCTCCCAATCAGACAAAAGCAACAACGGAAGGAAAAACTTGGGAAAAAACTTGGGAAGTTGAGCTTCCCTTGGAGTCTTAGAGCAATCACCACTGCTTACATAGTGCCCCGACACTACCAGCAACCTACCCTGCTTGGCAAACCTATACTACAAACCCTACCAACCTACAGTATCAACATGCCGACCATCCTATGACAGCAGATCCTACCTTACCTACCTGTCTACTGTACTGATCCTACCTCTATCCTAATATACTTTTCTGCCTAATCTATGTACCTACCGACCCTACTTAGCTGACAGGCGCAACTGTTTCTTACTTCTTCTTGAGGGATTATGTAGTAAACCTGAGGTTGGTGCACCATTATCCTTCTGTTCTCAAAAATCTCCATCCCATTCATCTGCTGTGCCGCCTACCTGGGGTCGCAGGTATACTGGAGCCTATCCCAGCTGGCTTTGGGCGAGACGACGGGGGATACCCTTGGCCTGGTTACCAGTCGATCACAGGGCACATACTGTATAGATAAACCACCATGCAACTCACGCTCGTATGCCTCCAAAATACATTTGACTCTATTCATTCAATTCTTCGGGTGGCTCGGCATTCCACCTGAGGTCCAGCTGAGGCCAAAAATCATTGTTAAAATCATCTTGCTTTCTCAGTGTTTGATGGTTTTTTTGATGGTAGGCGTTGGTGTCAATGGGAGTCATTAGATGGAGCAGTGCTTTTCTCTCGACTGAGGAGCGGCTACCGCGGGGGGACCATCGGGAGACAGACCGAGGCACGCTAACAAACATCATCATCATCACCACAGCCGCGTATTCCTGCTGCTCAGGGGAAACGCTGCCGCCTGTCAAACAGTTGAAGGACACACACGTAATGTGCGCGCGCGTGTGTGTGTGTAACTGCTTTTGCTGCATTGTGCTGTCTACATAATCCCCCCCCCCGACCCCCCTCCAGTCTCGGCTCTTCCTTCACCTCAACCTCTGTCTCCCCCTTCCTCAACTTCTCACTCTTACACTCCATATATTCATGAATTCCTGTTTATCGTGAAAACTTATGCATGAAAATGGAGGGCGGGATAGGGGAAAACAACAACAACAAAAAACAAACAGGGTGAATGTTGATGGGGGTTTTGTCTTGTCTGGGTGCAGCGCTGCATAGGCAGCCTGGTCCTCCGGGGACCAATGCAGGAAGACCCTGATTTCTTTGCGCTTTTCATTTGGGGTTTTTTTTTTTTTGCCATTTCTTCTTCTCACCCACCTTCCCATATCCCTGTTACCTCCCCATCATTCATCCCCCTTTTGCCTTCATTTCCCCCTCACCCGCTGCCTTTCTCTTCTCTGTCTCCGCTCCACAGTGTCAAAGACAGTTACAGGCAGAGGAGCTCTCCTTCCTAAATAATTCACAAGTTGATTAATAGACTCACGAGGGTATAATTAGGCAGGGGAGAGACAGTGGCTAGCGTAACCAGTACAGTGCTTAGGGGAATTACAGAGCGGGGTTATTGGGGAAATGGAGAGTACCGGTTAAAAGAAAAAAAGTGGTGGCTGCAGCGTGGCCTCGTGGAGGGGATGAAGCAGCGGGGGGAGGATGAGGAGGCAGTTGAGGTGGTGGTTATGGAAGGATGGATGGATGGGGGGGGGGCACCTCTTTCTGAAGCTATGTGTTAGATATGCGGCAGCCTCTCCGGGAGCATGGAGCCCAGCGTTTGTTTGATGTGGAAATTGGACAGTTTGAATCCGTCTCCTTTAATTTTTCACAACTAACACGGACCCCATGGGTGCCCGGCGCTCCTCTTATAGTATATAAATTGGATTTTTTTTTTTTTGCTGTGTGTTCCACCTGCGTCGGTTTTTAAAGCTGCGTTTTCTGTTGAACTTTTACAAATAAAGCAGGTTTCCCGCTGAAAGGAGTTGGAGTTTCTCACCCGATGTTTGTCGCACCGTCAGTCATCAGCATAAAACTTCACTTATGTCGCCTCTAAGGCATCTTTTGTATTCTGAAAGGGATGCGCGATGTGCTGCCAGACCGGTCTTCAAAACAAACAAACAGAACAATGGAGCAACAGATCTCTCCTCTCAGTTCAGACAACATATTTCGGGAGTGGTGATCTCTGTCTGCCTCGCTTTTGCTGTTAAAATAAAATGAAAAGCGGCAAAAGAAACACACCTCGACAGGTACAAGGCGCTGCTTCTCCTGCTTGTATTTTTCCTCCCTGCTCCTTTCTCTGCGAGTCGATGCAGTTGTATTGGGTACACAGTGCCGCTTCTTTTGGTTTGCTCTATTTATTTCATTGTTGATGCTTCAGATTGCCTCCCATGGTCCTCCATCTGCCGTGTGAATTTGCTGGATTCGCTGGGATCCAAACGCCCGTGCGGCCCATGTCTGCTTGTACGTCAAGGTGTCGCATATAATTCAAGCTCCTGTCTTCTGCCTATGTGAGAACTGATCTTTGCTCCTAAAGAGATGGAACAATTGAGACTCACAGGAGAGGATTCCGCCATATTCAGTGACCTGCTCTTTTCTGTCCTCCCTTGTGCTGAATCACCTCAAACTAAGCCTCTTTTGTCATCTGCGATGTGCATTAATCATCCCTTCTGAAACGTGCGATTGGCCTCCCTTTGTTGCCCCCAGCAGACGACTAACGACTTCTTGATATCTTTTCTGCATATGTCGGCTGTGCGGATACCCTGCCACCAGGAGGTGCTGAAAAGAGTGGGACCCCTCTGTGTTGATTTATTTATCTGTGTCTGGATTAAAGCCTGTATACCTGATGAAGGGGATGTCAGAGGAGCTTTGACAGCCACAGAGGCAGCAGAGTGTGCGCGATTTGGTTGCTGCACCGGCAGAAACAAGGAGTGTCGATGGAATCTTTGAAGTCTTGACAGACGAGAGCCTCTGAACATCCCCTTAATCTTGCCTTCCCTCAAAAAGGCGTGCGAGCAGGAAGGTTCTGAGCGCGCTCGGCTCCCTGTTTGCCTTATTCTCTTAATGACACAAACCATTCAGCGACCACGCATGATAGCATTTCATCTGGCATAATATGCGGTGGCTGCCAACTTCAAACACCCCAGCACCTCCCCACATTAAGCTAGATGGAGACGGCAAGAGTTGGGACATGAACACACGAGGCTTTTGCTATGGAGGCTTGATGGGGTGCATGTGTAGTGTGCACTGTTTGATTGTGCTGATTGTTTTCGTGAGCCCACCAAAAGCAAATACAAAGAATCTGCCTTGTATGATTGTCTGGAAATCAGATCACTGGAGAGAGAGATGTGTTTCGCGCCTGCATGCACTGTCTGCCTGGAGCTATTCACCGTGCTTTTCAATGACCCTTGAACCTTTAGCTGTTGCCATTACATCCTACGCTGAATGCGGTATTGCTCATATTCTGCTATTTTTCAACAATTTTAAATAACTCTCAGAGATCTCACAATTTAGCCTTGATTCTGGAGTTTAGCAGTTTAACCTGGGCCCATAGTGGGGACTTAAGTTACCCGGTCCACCTCTAAATACCCCAACTATTATGCCACAATTATACAAACCATTGCTGCTATGCAAAACCTCAATAAGACAAAAACTGACGTTACAGAAATGGGGATGAATATCATTTCCAAAACAAGTAACCAAATTTACCCTTTATCTTCCACTACAACTCGAAACCTTTACACTACAACTTCATTTAGAACAGTTGAAAATCAATATTTCTCCAACATGACAAAAACATAAAACATTAAATAAAACACATCACATTCACCACTTTGGTAAACTTCCAGTGAAAGTGGCAAACAAATACTAATACAAAATACATATATATAAATGTATTATTTGTTTATATATGTCTTGTGGAACGATGAACAACACCATGTCTGTCTCCTTTATTGTGTTGTGACTGTATGGACACAAGCGAGAACAAATATTGAGCAGAAATGAACAAAGAAAATGGTATGTAGCTTCAAAACCCAGGCAGATGGCTCTCTCAACAATAACAAAAGTATTTGTATCTACTGTTGCTTTGATTGAAATTGTCACGATTGCGTCGAATGGAGACTGGAGCAGTGCAGGTAATGTTCTTATAGTCACAGGGAGAAGAGATAAAGAAGGTGGAGGATTTTAAGTACTTAGGGTCAACAGTCCAGAGCAATGAAGAGTGTGGAAAAGAGGTGAAGATGCATGTGCAGGAAGGCTGGAATGGGTGGAGAAAAGTGTCAGGTATCTCTCGTGTGATGTTTCAACTGAAATGTAAGGAAAGGTGTACAAAACTGTGGTGAGACCAGCCATGTTGTTTGGTTTAGAGACAGTGCCGCTGAGGACCAGACTGGAGGCAGAGCTGCGGGTAGCAGAGATGAAGATGCTGAGGTTCTCTTTGGGTGTGACCAGGATGGACAGGATCAGGAATGAGCACATCAGAGGGACAGCACATGTTAGAGGTTTTGGAGATAAAGTCAGAGAGGCCAGACTGAGATGGTTGGGACATGTCCAGAGAAGAGATAGTGAATATATTGGTAGAAGGATGCTGAGTTTAGAATTGCCAGGCAGGAGGCCTAGAGGAAGACCAATGAGAAGGTTTATGGATGTAGTGAAAGAGGACATGAAGGTAGTTGGTGCGAGAGGAGAGGATACAGAAGACAGAGTTAGATGGAGGCAATTGATTCGCTGTGGCGACCCCAGAAGGGATAAGCCCAAAGGAAAAGAAGAAGAAGATTAAGTATTGTGTAAAACTATGACAGTAACAACATCAAATTAAAAGGAAAAAAATGAATACAGAGCCACCATCCACCAGTCCAAACCTGCAGGACTACTTTGTCTTTCAGAGAGGTGCACCACACAAATATGCACATTAGCACTCAAAAAGATCATCAACTCTTACCTTTATGCATTCCCACGTAGTATTGGCATTTGGGGCCGAATATGAGGTGAAAGAAAAACGTGAAAAATACAGTAGACTAGCTTATTAGTGCATGATTTGCAAATCAAATAATTTACCACAGAGATGTACATCCCTACTTATTATAGATTCTTTTACTTATTATAGCAAACTTATTTCTATCTGTGTTTAATTATCAGTTAACTATGGGAAAAATGTGATTAATTGGGATGAAATATTTTAATCGACTGACATCTCTAGAAGAAATACATAAAGAAACAAATAAATAAATACATAAATACAGTGGT